>BPLQ01006487.1:0-50340 GCA_021605075.1 Caerostris darwini | reverse complement strand
TTAATTAAACATTAATTTAATGAACAGCATTTTTCTTTCTAATGCAGCTGTCAAAAACTTAGACAGCTTGGACTTGGATGCCTTAAGGCAAGCGCTGCACAGATGTTACTCACTTTGCATTACCCAGGGGGCGCGTGTAACTTGAAGATACGGACGCGGAGTAACAATGCCCCCGCAACGCTCTACCATCCAATTAGGACCGGGACCTACAGTTTAAAGTGGATTCCGAACCACTACAAACATCCATGGCACCGCCGGGACTCGAACCCGAAACCTGTGGTACAAAGCGCCAGAGCGCTGGCCATTCAGGTCCTATGAACCACATTAATTTAATGAAAATTTTTTTCCAATATATGCCGACATATTATTATTGTTTTGTGCATAGAATGTCGTGGGGGGAGGGTCTTATGGCAGAGTAACTAGCGCACTGGCACGCGAGGCCGTAGATGTTTGTAGGGATTCGGAATTCACTTCGGAACCGTAGGACCTGGTCTAATATTATGATATTGTCAGACTGTAGGGCATTGGTCGTAGAGCTGACTGGCCTGCCTCGTAAGAAAAAACATCTCATGTTTAGGAACCGTCCTATAGGCAGACGACCTTGGCTCACCATGGATCTGTTTCGCCAATGATGATGATGATGATGATATGGAATTGGATGTGTAGTAATTAGGAGGGCTTTGAAAATATTTTTCTCACATACATTATAAAAAACAGACAAAAAAGTGCACTGATATGTTACAATCCGAATTGTACTGCCACATCATAATCCGCATCGTACTGTCATGTCGTAATTGATTTGGTATCCATTGCAGGTTAACATTGAGTCCCCCTTCTATCAAGGAATCGATCAGAAGTTAGCATTAAAGAACATAACTAGTTTTTGGAGGCATAAAAGAAGCAGTAGCTCTAATAGTTGTCTGCGAATCGATAAATATAAACAAAATATATATTACTCGCAGCATACATAAGTCCTTTATAAAGAGGAGTTTCCCCCCTAAATTAAACTACTTATAAAAAAAGGAGAAATTGGTGGCGAAACTTTTTGCCTAACAGTCAAAAGATCTAATTAGCTTCGCGTGTCAAAAAACAGAATAAATATTTTCATTTTGTGCTTTTGTTGTGTGTGCCAGACGTCTTCACTTCAAGATGTCGAACAGAAAAAAAAACAGCCTTCCATTTTATTGCAGGGAAAAGAGGGATTAATTAACAGGTTTACCAAAAATCAAAATAGAGTAGTTCTACTGATTAACAGTGCTGGAGATGCATTTAATAAGCTCTTCGTTAACTTCAACCGTGCCCCACAAACACTCATCAAAAAATCACTGACAAAAGTGGAACCAGTCTCCTGGATAAAAACACATAATGAGCATTTTAGGACTTAGTGATTTTTTTACTCTGCTCATTCATGATATAATGAGTCAAAGAGCTTAATGATGAAGGTGGCTTCATTTCCAGTTTGTTCAAGATTTAAAAGGATACAGGGCGAAAAAAAAGGAAGAGTTTTTCACCAAGAATTCGTTATTATTGTTCACAAAGGCGTTCGCTGTCTTCAAATTCTTTTTTTTTTTCTTTTCTATATATATATGTGTGTAATTTAAGTAAAATAATGAGCTCATACAGTGTTCTGTCTTAACAAAAGACGTGCATTCATGTTTTGATAATGAATAGATCGGTGTAATAAAAGATAACTTTCTTTTTTCTTGCTGCATCGAAAGTCAAAATTAATCATAGATAATGCTGGTTAAAAATATCTGTAAAGAATTTCTGCTTATGATTACAAGAAATGATTAAATGAATAATTTCCTGAATGCAGACTTCATACAAAAACTAATTAAGTTCTCCATATAAGAAGGATGTTATTTTCAGGGAAAAATATATGAGCAAATTAATTGATGAATTCGAATGCAATATAAAAATAAATGTGGTGTTTTTGTTTCGGCGTGTGTAAATACATGTGTGAGTTCTCAAACCTGTGCCTCAAGTATATCAACTCAACCACTCCCATTTACAAACTGGTTATCAAACCTGAACATTACAAAATTTTATGTAACCTTACCCAAATAAGAAGCCATACAAAATTTTATAAGTTTCTATGAATATCATTATGCATAAATAATAATTTTAATTAGTAGTTTCAATTTCATGTAAGACCTATATTGAATGTTTTTTAACTAATCAAGAAAAAGGAAAACGCGATAAAAACATTTTCGATTAAATTAGTTCCTTGAGAGCATAGTTAATCTTAATCAATTCCACAGATTTTTATCTTTTAATTGACAGTTTGATCCCAATAATGATTTTTAAAAAAATAAATTATTTATAAGCTTAAATTAGATTAAGTCATTTTAATTTTAGCTTATTTCATTTGAAAGTAAAATATTATTTCCATGATAGACAAGTATAAAAACTATGGAATTTATTAAGTATTAAATTAGAAAATAAGAATATAAAGCAGTTCTTTTTTAAAAAAATTGTTCTAAGCTTCATTGCAAAACCCTTTAAAAATAAACATGAAATGTGTCACCATACTTGACGTGTAAAATAATTAAAGAAATTTTTTATTCTTTCGGATCTTTTTATGAAAAATATTTGCTTCAGAAAATGAGTTCTGAAATGAAAAAGGAAACTTGTGACATTGAACACACAATAATAAAACAAGAAAAGTAATTTTCAATTTCTTATGTGGATTGATGGCATTTACTGCCATATTTACATATTTCATTTATTGACAGCTAGTTGTTGAAGCCCTGGTATCGGTAACAATTTTATGAGCTACGAGTATAATAGAAAATATTCGAAATATATAATCGATAGATAAAGTTAAATATCAGAGAATATTTTAGAAATTATTTAGAAAGCATTTAAGAAAATATTATATTTAAACATAAACGATTAGACGAAATTTATGAAAAATGAAATGGTTCACTGACACTTACAGTAAATCAAAGAAAGAACTTGTACCTTAAAATGAATATGGGCTTCTTAATTAATGTATCTTTACACGGTTCAAAATCCCTAAAAGGTACTCATAGATTTATTTAAATTATTGTCATATCACTTCATATATATGTATATATATATATATATATATATATATATACATATTTTTTATATTTTTATGTTATTATACGTTAAATTTTTGTGTGTTTATCTTATTGCTGTTATCATCCAATTAATGTTATCATTGATTCATTAATATTGATTTAATGTTTAATTGTGTATCATGCAATAATTGCTGCCTGATGGTCAATTGTCTAGTGCTCTGGAATTTGTACCACAGGCTTCAGGTTCGAATCCTGGTGGTGGCATAGATGTTTGTGAGTGGTTCGGTAACAGTAGGTGCCGGGATAATTTGCCTAAAGTATGCACAAAATGATCGTAGAGCGACAACCCAAACAAAACCATATAATAATTATCTAAACATATCTAACTTTTCAACAGTAAGTGCTGTTTCTCAGTAACAGTTTAGTTCATTATAGGAGTTTTAACTGTGTGACCCGCAGGGTATAAGAATTTCTATTTTAAAAGATAATTTAACATTATAATGAAGAAGCCTCCATTTACATAAGTTGTTAAAATATCATACATTTAAGATATTATATTATTTTTACATATTCAACTTTTAAAATGTTTCCAATATTTAAAAAAATAATATTTCGCACAATAATGCACATAAGACCAAAAAGCAGACGTGCTTATAAAATGGCGAAAAATTTTATTTAAATTCAATAAATTATTTACCAGTAATACAAGTAATGCAAAATTGTTGCGAAGTTCATGATAATATTGTCTTTTCTCCTATTGGCTTTCACTTATTAATAACACAAGACGCTACCGTATTATGTTGTAAACAGCATTATAATACTTGCCAACAGAAATCACGAGGATATGGCTTCGCATTGGATGGTCATACAAAATTCATAATAAGGGGAAACTACAGGCCTGGAATTTGTACTTCAGGTTAATAATAGGATGAATTGGAGCCAGGAAACGAGGAATAAGGGAAACGACATTAATAATGGAGATTGGTCTTGTGTTAGTGACTCTCACATTACCCAATGCGGACTCCACATTCCTGTCCACATCACATGATGTGGGCGTAAGAGGTTTGTCACTCTCGTAATAGTATAACATGCTGTTCTACTCTGCATAAAAGTCGCAACTTCTGTTTGATCTCAACCTGGGAGATAGCATACAATCAGATGCAATGCTAACAGTCATGTGCAGTGATTGAGTCACCCTAAATAGTGTTGTACTGTTATGTGTATCATTAAATAATATGAGCTTATAGATAATATTTCAATTAATTATTCTGTTAAAATTTTTGAATTGTTTTTTGTAATTGTGTTATTTTTGCCATGGCCATTATTAGTATTTAAGTGGAGCATATATTAATGAAGTTCGCAACCAGCAAGTTTTATTAATTTATATTATATTTAAACATAAATTATTCCACGAAACACTTTAAGACTTCCTTGACAAGCACACCTGCAGAAAAACGGATTTCGTCTCCACCTACCGGTCCATTTTTGAATCTAAACCATGCAGACACTCAAACACCCCCAAAAAAATTCATCAAAATCGGTTCCGGCGTTCAGGAGGAGTTCAGTAACAAACACATATACGGAAATATTATATATATAAAGATAACCACTATTTGTGCGGCAGAAAAATTTGTTCACCTAATTTTACATTAAGTCTATACATACACAAAAATATTTATTTTGTTACTGAAAGAAATACATTATATTTATAACGATAGTTATAAAGGCTCATCTATTATAACTTTTGTTATTTATTTTTGTAATAAAAGAAAGTTAATAATGTTTTCATGCATTGAGTATGATTTTCAATAAAAATAATCCTTAACAATAATGAGAAATAATATCATTCGAAAAACCAAACATTCAAAAATACAATTACATAGTACAATTTGTTTATGTACATATGTATTAGGTTAACATTGTAATATCAATATCGTAAAATACACATCCAAAATATCAACTATATTTATTCTTTCTCGATTGAAAAAGCTTTAAAAAAATAAACTTAAAAATGTTGTCAATAAAAAGATAGTTCTCTCTGTTTACAAAAAAATTACTTGTAAACAAAAATTTGCATTTATTTATAATATTTCATGAAAAGAGAAAAAAAAAAATTTTTTTTAATACTTTTGTGAAATGTTGTCTCTGTTTGAAATATACTTCGGAATTTAAAAATATCACCACAGATGTTTTGGAGCATCAATTTGTTTTGCATTTTTATAAAAAGTATTCAAATCAGTGAAAGTAAATCCCCGACTTTGAAGTTCAATCAGGGTGAAACAGATTGCAAAACATTAAAAGAATAAAAAAGGGCAAAAATTATTTCAAAAAATCAAAACAAAATGTAAACAGTTTAAGCATTTTCGATATTAATGTATCATTACATTTAAATATTACTCTGCTTTTAATACCATTTCTTTCTTTCTTTAATATCAGAATTTTTACTTCGTTTAATAAATCAGTGTTATTCTACAATCGTGAAAATCTTTTAAAAATATTTGTGAGTGCATTTGATAATTAAAGTCGTCTCTTTTTGAAAAAAAAATTATTTTTCAAATACAAAAAAAGCAATTGCTAAGTATCAAAAATGCAAATATATATTAGTTCAATCAGATTTAAATGTGAAAGTGTCGTCGAAATATAGTGGCAGCCTGATGACCAAATGGCTAGCGTTTCGGCCGTTGGTACCACAGGCTTCAGGTTCGAATGCTGGTTGTGGCATGGATAATTGTAAGTGGTTCGGAATCCGTAGAGCGAAAAAAAGACATCAAACTGTCCAAATATAGCAATAACCAAGTTTAATTCAGTAGAAACAGATCTCAAAACAGTAAAAAAAAAAGGAGAAAAATTCTTTCATTTTATTGAAAGAAGAAAAAATGTAAGCAGTTTAAGCATTTCCGATATTACTGTATCATTACATTTAAATATCACTTTACTTTTAATATCATTTTTATTTTCTTAAATATCAAAATTTTAACTTCGTTTAATAAATCAATATTATTCTACATCCTTCATAATTCTTTTAAAATTTTGTTTATGCATTTGATAATCAATATCGTCTCATTTTGAGCAAAGTATTTTTATTAAATTTTTACTCACTAAATTAATACTCACTGTAATTTGGTAGCCAGTAGCTTAAACAATACTCCAAAATTACTATTCACCAGTGTCATAAATTTACCCATCATTTACTGTATTTTTATTTTTTCTATACTTCAACTAACAAAAGAATTAATTTTGACAAGATAATGAATACAATGTAAAATTTAAGTGCTTTTCATCGTTTCCATCCAGGAATTGTTAGTATAATAAAGTTAATTGTAAATATAATAAACACACGAAATATATATTTATACATACACACGAAATTATTGTTTATATAATAAACACACGACGTAGTTATAAAAAAAAGTGAAATGAAATTGTCGCAATTCCCGATTCGAAAAAAATCTATTATTGCAAAATAATAACCCGGTGTGAAAGAATTATTTATTAAATAACTGGGGCTAGATAGCTTCCTGGTTACCCTTCTTTTGTTATTAAGTTATTTTTCAAATACAAAAAAGTAATTGCTAAGCATAAAAAATGCCAAAATATATCAATTCAAACAGATTCACGTCTGAAAGTATGGTCCAAGTGTAGCAAAATAGCAGATTGTGTTGAATAGATAGACATATGCTTTAATGGTATAAATGCGCTAATCGATTATCTATTAGGCTGCAAAACATTTTTAAAAGAACTCCATTTCTTGGTTTTGAAACCTTTACGCAATGCACAATCCATTCGGGCCTCAATAATCGTGTCTCGCGCTCTGGTTCTCGGTACCGCAGGCCGGCACTTTAAGCCGTAGGTCCCGGTCACATATGACTGTAGAACGTCACGGAACCAAGCGAGACTTCCATCATAGCAGATGCTGCCCCCTTTCCCTTCAACCATGAGTCCATGTGGGTTCATGGTTTGATCTAGATGTCTACCAAGTGGGGAAAGAAACAACACAACAACAACAACAACAGAAAAAGATAGTAGCTAGTGTTATGAAAAAACGTGAGAATGCATACAGGGCTAGAAAATAATGGATTCCGAACCACTATAAGCATCCATGATACCGACGGGACTCGAACCCAAAACTTGCGGCACCGAGCCGCCCGGAGTCTCTCGTTCATTAGGCCTCAGATAAAAATGAATAAGGACTTTTAATTTCAAATAAAATTAATGAAAACTACTTGATTAAAATGAAACTATCATTCATAAAAATAATTTCAGCGATTTAATATGTAATTCAAATTCTAGTACAAAAATAAGGGGAATTACTAAAAATAAGCAATTACTTTTTTGTATTTGAAAAATAACTTATTTTCAAATACAAAATTTTTCAATACAAAAAAATTTTCATTTCAGCAATTAAAATTTCATTTCGAAACAATTCCAATTACACAATGTCAGAAATAAAAAACAAAATTTCAAACATTATTATCATTATGCATTTTTTGAAAAATTACAAAATAACTGCTTTGCTCTTTAAAAGATAAAACTATCTTCATTTAATTCTGTATTTCTTAAATTTTACCAAAAAAATGAATAATTTTTATGTAAATGTAATGAATACTATCAACCAGTAATTTTTTTTTTTTTTTAAATTAAGGTAACAAAAGTTTTGCAAATTGCAAAAAAAGGATTTATCAAGGTCACTTGATTTTTCTTTAGTAAATGCTATTCTTTTTCTAAAATAACTGGAAAGTTACAAGAATGAAGATTAAAAAAAAAGGTACTACTCTGAAATGTTATTGGGCATTTTTATTTTACTAATGTCGTCTTCGAAGTCTTCTTCTTTGTCTGTATGAAAGAAGATTTCTTTCAGTTCGCTCGAATGATTATTTCAAAGAAAAATGTCTGTATCAGTTATCATTTTAAGTTTTTCTTATCAATGGGTCTTATTAATGAAGAATGATGCCTTTTTTTTTATATATTCATGAGAACATTTTAATTTTTAAAATAACCTTTTTTTTTTTTTTTTTTTCCCTTTCGTTGTTCGAAAAGCTACCTTTTTAAAAAAGAATTTGTTTTGTTACATAACAGTTAATTAGTTTAATTTAAAATTTTTTTATTATTATTATTTTTTTAAAATTTCTTTTAAATCTATGTAATGAAACTAATTAAACAGTTTTAAAAAAATATTGAAATGTAAACAGTTAAGGAAACTACCAAAAATAGAAAGCTAGATGTATCTTTTTTTTTTTTGTTGTTGTTGTAATGAAAGGAAAGTTAGTTTGGGTTCTTAATGGTAGAGTACCGTAGTTTGAAAAATAAAACTGTTAAGAAACATTATTTTAGAATGAATACATTAACCCATTTCCACAACAAAAGAGTTTCTAATAAAATCAAAATAATTTTATTTATCACTCCAATTTAATTTATAAAAAAAATCTTAAAGTTATTAATTGAAAGTTTAATAAAATTAGTTTCTGTTTTAATATTAAAATTCAAAAAGAGATATAAGTGACATTTTGTGTTGAGGATTCTACAACATACTGAATATACTGAGAAGATATGTACTGGCCTATTCTTATATAGAAGTGCACTGTCAATCTATTTAAATTGTAAAAAAAGAAAAAAAAATCAAATGTGTCAAATCAAAAATCTCTAAAAGAGATTATAACATGAATTAATTAAAACCATTTGTAGTATTTACAGCCCCTACTTCAATTAGTCCAGGACAGTAGTTCAAATGGTTATCACTCATGTCAGAATGAGTTAGGCAAAGTGGGCAACTCGGAGAGTCTGCTAGTCCAAATCTGTGAAGGTGTTTCCCAAGATAGCCATGTCCAGTTAATGCTCTGATATTGGCTATCCATACGTGACAGGGCAAATCACATGGAATGGGATTATTCATTAAGAAACGCCAAGTCTTCCCATTGATTGAGTTGGAAATAATTTCACGATATCTGGCCTTAAACCTTGCTGTAATAATTCTCTTAGAACTGTGGTAGTTAATAAGAGGATTTGGTTGAGGAAGGTTGGATCCGGCCTTAGAAAGATTATCTGAAAACTTGTTACCCGCAATACCACAGTTACTTGGTATCGACTGCAGAATTGGTTTGTCTCTTTAAGGTCATCTTGAGCACACGAGGGCTAAAATGACCAGGACCTACAATTTAAAGTGAATTCCGAACCACTTAAAAACATCCATGTCACTTCCAAGATTCGAACCTGGGACCTACGGTACCAAAGGCCAGATCGCTGGGTCAAATGGCCATCAGGCCGCTGGTATCCATCCCATGCCAGTAATCCGAATTTTACTTCCATGTTATAATTCTAATTACGCTTCATGTCATAATTCGAATTGCGCTTCATATGATAATCCGAATTTTACTGCCGCGTCGTAATTCGAATTGCGCTTCATGTCATAATTTTAGTGCCATGTCATAATCCAAATTTTATTTTCATGTTACGATCCAAATTGTACTGACATGCCATAATCCGAATAGTACTGTCGTATCATAATCCGAATTAAACTGCCATGTCATAATCCGTCTCGTACTTGACTTGGTATCCATTGCAGGTTAACATAGAGTTCACTTTCTATCAAGGAATCGATCAGAAGTTAGCATTAAAGAACATAAATAGTTTTTGAAGGCATAAAACAAGCAGTAGCTCTAATCGATGAATATAAACAGAATATGTACTACTCGCAGCATACACAAGTCCTTTATAAAGAAGAGTTTTCTCCTTAAATTAAACTACTTAAAAAAAAGGAGAAAATGCTGACGAAACTTTTTGTTTAACAGTCAAAGCGAAATCTAATTAGCTTCGCGTGTCGAAAAACTGAACAAATATTTTCATTTTTGTGATTTTGTTGTGCGCTAGACGTCTTCACTTCAAGATGTCGAACAGAAGAAAAAAACCAGCCATCCATTTTATTGCATGAGAGTTAATTAACAGGTTTACCAAAAATCATAATAAAGCAGTTCTACTAATTAACGCTGCTAGAGAAGCATTTAATAAGCTCTTCGTTAACTTCAACCGTGCCCCACAAACACTCATCAAAAAATTACTGACAAAAGTGGAACCAGTCTCCTGGATAAAAACACGTAATGAGCATTTTAGGACTTTGTGTTTTTTTTTGCTCTGCTCTTTCATGATAAAATGAGTCAAAGAGCTTAATGATGAAGGTGGCTTCATTTCCAGTTTGTTCAAGATTTAAAAGGATACAGGGCAAAAAATGGAAGAGTTTTCACCAAGAATTCGTTATTATTGTTCACATAGACGTTCGCTGTCTTCAAATTTTTTTCCCTTTTCTGTATATATGTGTAATTTAAGTAAAATAACGAGCGGATAGTGTTCTGTCTTAACAAAAGACGTGCATTCATGTTTTGATATTGAATAGATCGATGTGATGAAAGATAACTTTCTTTCTGTATCAAAAGTCAAAATTAATCATAACTAATTCTGGTTAAAAAATATCTGGAAATAATTTCTGCTTATGATTATAAGAAATGATAAAATGAATGATTTTTAGAAATGAAGACTTCACACAAAAAAACTAATTAAGTTCTCCATATTTTTTTTTTGTTCTAATGCAGCTGACAAACACTTAGACAATTGTCTTCGATGCCTTAAAACAAGCGCTGCACCGATGTTAATCACTGAGCACTACCAAGGAGGTGGTTGTAGCTCGAAGATAAACTACGGATGCAGAGTCTACCGCTACCTCCGCAACACTCTACGATTATGTTAGACCGGGACCTATGGTTTAAAGAGGATTCAAACCACTACAAACATCCATTTAATCGCCGGGACTCGAACCCGAAGGTACCGAGCGCTAGTCACTCTGCCATTCAGGCCCTTAAGTTCTCCATATGAAAAAATAATATTTTTATTGAAATATATATATAAGTATATCTATTGAGGAATTCGAATGCAATATAAGAACAAACATAGTGTTAGCATAAATGGAAATCGAAATTTAAAAATCGATATTTTTAAAACTATTGCATGCACTAGAAAAGTGAATAATAGATGAAACTAAAGAAAAATATTCTAATTTTATTCCAAAATCGCTAATTTTTCTATGTGGTTCAAAGCTTACCATTACGTAACCAACAATTAAAAAGTTTCATGCGTAATGTATTAAAAGCTCAAGTAAACAATAATAATATATAAATAATCTATGCACAAAACAATTTAAGTTATTGCCTGTGATTCTGGTTTTTTTTTCATGTTTTTAAATGCAGCATTTTTTTTTAAACGGTTTGCTATTTTGAAGTGAGTAAATCAGTAAATGAACACACGAATTACATTAAGTAATTTCACTTTTTTCTTACTAGAAAATACTAAATGTTCTGAAGCAAAAAAAAGCTGTAAATTAAATTATCAAATATTATTTGAACTTCATATATGTATAATCCTTACATTCTAATCATTTATCATATATTTATTATGCCATAAAAGATACGATAAAACCAACATTAATTTCTGTCAATAAAAATATGTAAAACACAAATAAACTTCCAAAATCAGACAGAGACTATATTCCTCAGTTATTCTACTTAATTTGAGTGTAATTTATTAAAATATGTTAATTAAAAATCAATACATCTCAAAGCATTTAATTTAATTAATGTAGAATTCTTTAGGTTTTTAAATAATTTTTTACACGTTTCTTGTAAGATCGAAAGAAAAGGAAAACAGCTTCATCAACGGAAATCTTAAATTAATAGTCATTAAAATCTCATTTACATGTAGAAAAATGTGCGAATTACTCCTTATTTATGCAAAGTTTTTTCTTTAAATTTTTCCTGTGTAGGAAAAATCAATACCCTACCAGGAGATATATATATTTTTTTTGCATAAAAAAAGTGATCCATTGTTAAAATCGAACTAAAAGAAAAAAAAAAGAGGGATTTATTATTTTTAACAGAATTTAAAGGACTATTTCATACGTTTTTTTCAGATTTTTTTATTTCGAAAATTACTTGAGTACTAAATTATATTTACTTAATATTTAAAAAAAATTATTTCAATCTTTTTGTTAGTATGGCATCGTTTTTATTCGTTAAATTTTAATGTTCTTACACTATTCTAATCATTAAAGAAAATGTTATTTGGACTATTGAAGAAAAACGTAAATCACAAAGGAAATGATGAATTTTGAGACAAACAATTATATGAAGTAACTACAAATGAGCTTATATAATATAAATTAATCATTTCTTGTAGTTTCGGCAAGGGTATAATCGGGTGGGGTAAAGTCATACTTCTCCCTTTACGCGCCCCATGTCTTTATGCCACAATGTCAAGGTCAAAAAGAAGCTGCATTTTTTTACTCTCTATAATGACTCGTCGTTTTATGAACAAACGGGTTCAGGGACATGATCTAGATGTTGCTGTCGATTAAGTGGGATAAGAAAGAACAACAATATAAACTGTAGGTCCCGGTCTAATTAACCCAAAGTGTGCAGTAAATTACCGTAGAGTGACAAACCAAAGCCTTTATCGTCTATTTGTGGATTGCGAAACACATACAAAGTGGAATAGGCGGCAGAAAAAAAAATGGGTGTATTTGTAAGAAACAAGGCATAAAACTCAACATTTTTAACAACAAATTAAAACCGACCAATCTTCTTCAATAGTGCAACAGGCCCATGATGAGCCAAGGCCGTCTGCATACTGGCAGATTCTGAAACATGGCATGCTTTTCTTTTTATGGGATACGGTTGTCAGCCCTAAGCTAAGCGGAAATATAATCATATTTGGCTTCCAAATTTTTTTCTGAATCTATGGTTTCAATCTATTTCAAAATGATTTCTAAATCTATGTGCCTGATGGTCGAGTGACTAGCGTTCTGACGCTTGATGGCACAGGTTTCGGGTTCGAGTTCCGGCGGTGGCATGGATGCTTTTAGTGATTCGGAATCTTCAAGCCGTAGGTCCCAGTCTAATAGAACTGCAGAGAGTTGGGCGTAGGACTGACAACCCTTTCCCGTAAAAGAAAAACATCTCTTGTCTCGAAATCTGCTAGTAGGCAGACGGTCTGGGCCCACAATTGGGCTGTTGCGCCACTGATGAGGATGATAATATAAAGTAGATTCCGAACCACTACAAAATTCCATGGCTCCATGGACTCGAACCAGAAACCTGTGGCACTGAACGCTCGTCGCTCAGCCATCAGGCCCCAAAACTCAACAATATTAACTTAAATAATCAAAATAATTTACTATTTATTTTAAAGTCGCCATGACTATGCATATCTTTAAACCAATTTTAAACTCCAAACTAATTTTCATGTTATTAAAAACGTTTCTTGGTGAGAAATGGAACATTAAGTTAATTTTGAATATTCTTTGACATTTTACATTAATGTTAAAACTTACATAAAAATTAATCTCATTATTCAAATTTGGGTTTAAACTCTTAGAGATATAACGCAAATTTAAATGCCAAAATAGCTAGCCTGATCACTGAAAAGGCGTTTGTGAAATTTAGTGTTTACTGCTGCATGTATGAGATAACTAAACTTTTAAAATAATTTTACTTAAACACACAATTTAACCGAGTTCTGTTGCGGGAACGAATTACGTTCATTCTACACATTAAATGAATTTAAGCAACCACTATGTATTAATTTCATTCATATGTATTCATTCATAATCGTTGCATAATGTATATTCTTAGCATCAAAGCATATGAATCCCGAGCTCATTGTAAGTTTCGAGTGTTCATGTGAAATTTTATATCATAACTGCTGATGTAGAAAGCATGAGCTTATAACAATGATTTTAATGTTCCTGTTTACCCTTGTGCCCCTTATAATGAGATAAATTTATGTCGCTTATTATTTCAGAGGTTGTCGTGTTTTCGATATGTCCTGGGTTGCCAAATGAAAAAATTATGTAAACGATATCAAAAAAGCAATCGAAATTTAATGATGAACTTAGAGGCCTGATGGCCGATTGGCTAGCGCTCTGGCGCTTGATAACGCAGGTTTCGAATTTGAGTCCCGCCTGTGCCTTGGATGTTTGTAGTGGTTCGGAATCCACTTTAAGCAGTAGGTCCCGGTCTAATAGGATCGTAGAGCTTTGCGCGGGTATTGTTACTTACGTCCGTAGCTTATCTTCAAGCTACATGCATCTACTGGGTAGTGCTGGTGAGTAACGTCGGCGCAGCACTTGCCGTATGGCATCATAGACAATTGTCTAAGTGTTTGCCAGCTGCATTAGAAAGAAAAAAAACTTTTATGAACTTCGAATATTTTATTTTAAGTTCAATTAAAAAATTGCACAGCTCGGTCACCAGTCACGGATTTCTGGAACGGGAAGCCTCGGTAGTGACTTAGACAATGCTTCTTGCCAATATTATAAAAGCTTCTCTCAACAAAAGTCAAGTAGCCTGGTGTAATTTTTCCGGGTTTCTCCCATACGACACACACATTCTTGAAATGAATTGCCTTATAAGTCCTCCAGAAAGGTATTGTCATCTCACCATCACAATCTGTGGGCTGTTTGGTTCATACATAAGAACAAGAAGTCCACTGATGTTCAACAAAAAATGTGTTCAACCAGAGTTCAAGATGACTAAGGACATGTTGAAAACCCAAAACACGGGGATAACACGAGGTCCTCCGAGGTTCAACAAAAAATCTGGATAACCATATTAAAAGGGGACTCAGAGCGATACAAAGACCTCTGAGGATCAAACTAAACTCTGTATAGTCATACTATAAGGGGGCATAAGGATAACACGAGGTACTCTGAGATTCACCAAAAGTCTGGATAATCTTACTAAAAGGGTACTCAGGGCGATACAAATACCTCTGAGGATCAAAATAAAATATGTATAGTCATACAACAAGGGGACACAGGTCAACATAAGGTTGACCTTAAGTTCAACAAAAATTCTGGATAGCCATACTATAAGGGGAGACCACAAGGACTTCTAATGTGCAACAAAAAAATGTGTGCAAATGTGTGCAAAAATGTGTAGTACAGGCAGACTCTTGACATTATGGAAACACAATGCCCACTAATGTTCAAAAAAACTGTGTGCAACAATATTATAATGCGTCTCTGAACATAAGGGGCTCACGAGGCCCATTGAGGTACACTCTAAAAAAATAAAGGTAAATCACTAAGAAACAATAAATTTTCCATAAAAATTAAAACTCACAAAAAAATCAAAAGAAAAGATTTATAAAAAAAAATTAATCTCCTGAATAAAAAAAAATACTATTTAATTGAACGAACGTAGTGATGGGATATTTAAACATCAATTTCCAAGCACCGTTGTTTTGATGATATTAAAAATAATATACATGGAAATAAATTTAAAAATAAATTATTTCCACGTTCTTTGTCATTTTAAATTATTGTTAAAACTTACATAAAATTAATATCATGTTTTCAAAGCACAAACTCTTAGAGATATACCCAAAATTTAATAATAAACAATTTAAATATTTAATGCTGTGTGTATGAAATAACCAGACATTGAAAACTTAATGCTTAGCAGAATAGAGAGCATTTTGCTGTCTGCCTGCAGTGAATGAATTACATTAATTTTACTCACTAAATAACTTTGTATAGTTGTTGCCTACTTTTATTAACTTTAATAGTTGACTTAACTTGACTTAACTTTAATAACTTTGTATAGTATTCTATCCTATGCGTGACATCAAATTACAGGAATGCACACTATTTCTTGCAAAGCCAATTTGCAAAATTTGAATACAATATATAGTTTTGTTACTTACAGTGAGCCACAAAATTGAGTATACACCCCTAAAACTTTTAGACTTCTTCCAATTGCAAATTAAATATTGATTTAACTAGATAAATTTTTTTATCCTAGATACTTTAACCTCTGCTTCACTTTCCCATAATAACATAATTCTATAGTTAACTTATTTATTACGAAAACAGTTAAGCGATTCGAAGAAAAGATAGAAAACCATGCCACAAAATTGAGTATACACCTCTTATATTTGTAAATTAGGCCACCACTTTTTTTAGTTTCAAATTTTTTTTAAAGAGTTTCAGGAGTAGCTGCTGCTTATAACACGTGCTATTGCACTTCAACGCTTTTAAATAGTATTTTTTCTCATTAAAAATCGTAAAATGAGCTCTCGTAGAGAAACTAATGAATCTGAGCGTTTATTGGTTGTAAAATGATCGAAAGAGGGCAAATCTCTTCGAGAAATCGCTTCGTTGATTGGTGTAACTCATGGTTGTGTCCAAAAACTACTACAGAAGTATAAAAAAACTGGATCTGTGGCCAATATTCCTGGAAGACATAAAGAAATACTGAGTACTACAGCGAAGAGGAAAATCATTCACTCAGTAAAGAAAGATCCGAGGGTAAGTGCCTCTAAACTAGCTTTATCGATGTCCTCTACAATCGGGAAAAAGATCTCAGTTGAAACAATTCGACGTACCCTTCACCAATATGGGTTTCATGGCCGTACACCAATACGAAAGCCACTCATCAAATATGTGAATAGACAAAAGAGAGTGATTTTCGCCAAAGAACATCGTTTAAAGCCTATTTCCTTCTGGGACACTCTAATATTTTCTGATGAAAATAAGTTTAATCTTTACGGAAGCGATGGACGATTTAAAATATGGAGAGAAGCTGGGAAAGCACTGGCACCTAAAAACACCATTAAGACAGTCAAGTTCGGAGGTGGATCTGTACTCGTTTGGGGTTGTATGTCGGCTGGAGGAGTTGGAGAGCTTCCTTTTATTGGTGGTATTATGGATAAACATGTATATTTGGGTATTTTAAATGATAACTTGAAAAAAGTGCCAGTAAGTTGGGGCTTGGGTCAAGCTTCATATTCCAGCAGGACAACGACCCCAAGCATACAGCGAAGATTGTGCAGTTATACTTGCTGTACCATTGCAAGAAGCAATTACACACTCCAGCCTAGTCTCCAGACCTAAAAGTCATCGAAAATTTAGTTTCGCAATTACAGAAAGCTGTACATGAGCAAGAAATCACAAGCAAGGAAGTTCTCAAGAAGGTTCTGAGCGAAGAATGGGCTAAAATTTCTGTTGAAACCACTAAAACACTAGTAGAATCTATGTCCAGAAGATTACAAGCTGTAATTCAAGCAAAAGGTTATGCAACAAAATATTAATTTGTACGTTAAAAGGAAATTAATAAAGGTGTATATTTATTTTTGTGGTGTTGTGTTTCGTCTAGTCTCAGATCTTTTATTTTTTTTCGTAAAAAATAAATAAACGTAACAATTTTATAAGTATAGTACGGTAAAGCATAGACTAAAGTATATAAGGTAAAAATTCGATCATCTTAAAGCAATATTTAATTTGTAATTGCAAAAAGTCTCTAAGTTTCTAAGGTGTATACTCAATTTTGTGGCCCACTGTATATTTGTGAAAGGATTACGATAATCCACATATGTTTCGCTTATACGTAAACAGTTTTAATATTCCAATTCATTAAAAACTTATATTTATTTATAAGTAAAACGATTTATTTTTCATTTTTTTAAACATTTTGTTGTTATTTGTCTTAACATAAGAGAAAGTTTTTGCATTATGATAAAAGTAACAGTAACTTTTTGCATTACATATATGCATGTATAATGAAGTTGAAATAAAATATTTAACAGTTCTTGTAATAGTATGAAAAAAGAAAAAAAAAATGAGATAATTAACATAGCTTATCTTTTTAATTAAATTTAAGTTTGTAACATTTAAAGAGAGTAATAAGAATAATTAAACGAAAGTGGATTTAATTCTTAGAGTTTGTATGAAATAAAAACAATGCAATTATGATAACAAATAATGTGGCATAGATTACTTTCCAATGAAAATATATATATCACCAATTTTTAAATTAAATAAAATATATAGTTTTGTTATTTGTATTTGCAGAAGGATTACGACAATCCGTATGTATTTTGCTAATATGTAAATAATTTTAATATTCCAGTCTATTAAAATCTTATATTTATTTATAATTAAAACGATTTCTTTTTCATTTCTTAAAAAAAAAAATGTTGTTACTTGTTTTAACATGACAAAAATTTTGCATTTTAATAACAGTAACTTTTTACATTGCATATATGCATGCATAATGAAGGTTGAAATTTAAAATTTAACAGTTATTGTAATAGTATGCAAAATTCTATTAACCAAATTTTAAATTGATTGAGATTTTTCTGAGAAGAAAATTTTGAGATTTTAATTACAATCTTGATGATAAATTTGTAAATGGACCAATGCATAAAACAACACATAAAACTAGGTAAAATGTATCGGTTTTGCATATAAAGTGTCTTTTCATATTTAACAATAGATTTATTCAGAAATTACAAAAATTCTAATAAAGATGCCATTTCTTTAAAATTCTAAACCTATTATATTTTTTATGAAGAACACAGCTGAAAATTACTAAAACATTTAATTAATTTAATTAAAAACAACTATTATAGTTTTCATACAAAAACATTAGTGCTTTGTATAAAACCTAACAAAACTTAAATTTGTATAAAAAATAATTTGTATAAAAAATATAATAATAAATATTTATACTATTGGTACCACTATCAATAATCATTTTTTAAAAATATAAATAGAAAACTTTTCACTTGAAAGCACTCTTAATCTGATAAGTCTGATAGCAACATCTATTGTTGTCACTGATTTCAGAAAAGACTTCATAATTATTGATAGAAAGCGCCTAATTGACCACATTTTTAAGAATGCTTTTTATAAGTTAGCGTTCAACCTTGAATAAACTGGATAAAAGTTTTTGAGTGCCTTAATTCATTAATTAAATTTATTTAATTAATCTTAGTTTTTTTTTTAGATTTAAGTTGCATGTATCTACCAATAGATGGTGCCAGATAAAGTTAAAAAAATGAATGAAAATTATTTATAATGGACTTTCTGTAATAGGCTATGGATAAAAAAGCAAGTTGATCCTGAATTAAAAACTTAGTGTGTTATATTCTGTTCCCATTTGAAAAGATGCAATAATATGAAGCCCTGTGAAATTGGAACATTTATGAAAACACTTCTACAATTATTTTTATTCCTAGTACGTTGCAATTTTCTTTTATATAAAATTTTCGTATTACGTACCAATGGATATTATTGTGTATGGAAATGGGACAGTTTATGTTCGCCACAAATCAACGATCCCATTACGATGAGAAAGAGCTTTCTGTTCAATGTAATAATGTTGCATCTAAATTTCAGATCGTAGGAAACAATGCATTCCTATCAACGGATAGGCATTCTTTTATCGCTCGCTGCAATATATTCCCATTTAAAAAGAACTGGACTCGATTCGACAAAAGCTTTTATGAAAGAAATCCATTTAGAAGACGGGGACAGTTTGTGTCTTTCTCCCAACCTCTTCTGTGTGGAGAGAGAGAGAGAGAGAGAGCAATGCAATAAATTCGCAAATAAATAAAATGCAGTGTTTTAAACGACTTTACCCCGCAAAAGAGTGTCGCAGACCCCCGTACCCAGCTGTCAGCCGAAGCACTTGCCCCCCTCACAGCAATTTGCTGGAGTAACTGAGATGGCACGCCAGCCAATAAAGAACATTGCGGGGGTGGTCATGTTGCACACATGATGAATACTTCTGTTGCGCGGATTGGTTCCAGTTAATGCAAAATTTGATCTGCAGATAATCTTTTAAAGGGTTTGGTAAATGTAGGGTCGTAAAACTGCAGAACATCTGCCTGTCTTCAAATTTTTAAGATTATTTCATTTCCATTATGCACAAGGTCCTCCAAAATCTAGGAATTTTTTTTAAAAATTAGTTATTTGAAACCTTCTGAACATAGAAAGAGGTCCTTTTCAAAAGAAGGATGAATGCGGACAGGATATTTATTTTTGTGACCAACAGACGGCACATGACGTAGTAAATATGTCAGATAGATTAATGAAAAATAAATGGTCAACACGCTGTTCATCATTTATCAAAACAGTTGTCCGATGAGGGAGCAGACTGATGATCAATTGGGTACTTCTCTGGCCTTTGGTACCACAGACTTCAGGTTCGAATCCTGGCGGTGGTAGGGAGGCTTGTTAGTGTTTCGGAATCCACGTTAAACCGCAGGTCGCCGTTTAATTAGCATAAAGTGGGCACACAATGATTTGGGGTCCATGGATGTTTGTGGTGGTTTGGAATCCACTTTAAACCATAGGTCCCAGTCTAAAATCACAGTAGAGCGTTGGCGTCTCCTTTTTAGATATCTGCCAGAAGGCAGACTGCCTTGGGCTAATATGGAGCTGTTGCGCCACTGATAATGATATATATATATATATATATAAAATCTGCAATGAAAAAAACCAACTTCACTGTGAAGGTTTGGTTTGTCGCTCTATTGTCATTTCGTGCACACTTTAGTCTAAACAGACCAGGACCTACAATTTAACGTAGATTTCGAACCATTCACAAACATCCATGTCAACGCCAGGATTCGAACCTGTGGTACCAAAGGCCACCACAAAGCATTAGCCACCTCACCGTGAAGGAGCTGGAAACTTGTAGAAATTTGTAGATGTCATGCTTACTTTAAAAAAATTCCTTCCATTAGGAAAAAGGATGTCCTTCCATGTCATACTTCCGTAATACTAGTCTTGAAAATAAATGTCCTTTCATATCAAAACTGCTTTTCAGTTAACAGTTAATGCTAAAGAGTTAATGTCTTCCCTTAACCACAAAATGTTTAATTGACTAGTTTCCGAAATTAGGATTAAGGTGGACATCAAACAAAATGCTCGATTAGTTTTGAACATAAATTAAATCAGAATACGGCTACAGATAAAAAATTAACTTTCGAATTGAACATCTTAAACTGCAACTGTAGCTTCATGCTCAGCTAGTGACACGCCGATGTCTTTCGTGGGACTCTCTCCATTGCGTGATAGTTATATTTGAAATATTTAGCGATTATAATTTTTTAAATCAAATTTTTTTTTTTTTTTTTTCAAGAAATATTTTAAATAGGTGAATTGATCCAGTTTCTGTTCATTAAAAAAATACACTTTTAATATTAGAAATTACGTTCTATTTTTTTCTACTGTGTTACATACTATGAGATCAATCTTTTAGCTATAACGCGATAACCTGAAGGATATATAACCAATATATATATATATATATATATTTAATTCAACAATGATTATTGGCTAAAACATGGTCCGTATTAAAAATCCGCTCACCAGTAAACGTGACCTATATTGGCAACTTGAAGGCAGGGTTATATATACATATATATATATATATATATATATATATATATATTGTTCTAATGCAGCTGGCAAACACTTAGACAGCTTGGTCTTATATGCCTTAAAGCAAGCGCTGCACAGATGTTACTCACTTTGCATTACCCAGGAGGAGCGCGTCACTTGAAGATAAGCCACGGATGCGGAGTAACAATGCCCCCGCAACGCTCTACGATCCTATTAGGAGCGGCACCTACGGTTTAAAGTGGATTCCGAACCACTACAAACATCCATGGCACCGCCGGGACTCGAACCCGAAACCTCTGGTACCGAGCGCCACCCACTCGGCCATTCAGGCTCCATATATATATATATATATATATAATTAACGACAATTCAATTATGTATGACAGTAATTCAACAATGATTTTAGCCAAATAAATGGTTCATATTAAAATACTTTACAACAGTATAGAGGACATATAATGTGATAGCCCGATGGTAGGGCCAATATACATATTTTTAATTCTCAACAATTATTATTGCCAAAAACAGGGTCCATATTAAAATTGAGCTCAACAGTGTACATACCATTGCCACTATATAATAAATTAAAATCCCCATGTCTGGTTCCTTATGTATTTGTAAACAAGACATATTTTCAAAAAAATATATTTAGGTACCCTTTTCCAAAATAAATAAAGTCTATTAATAAAAAACATTTGACTTTCGCGTTTAGTTTTTTAAAAAGAAAATCGAATTAAAAATAGTAAATTGGTTAATGTAATTTGAAATATAAAGTTTTTATAATACATTATTTATTTAAATATAAATAAAGTAATTTTGATAGTATGCATATCCCAGAACTACAGTATGCAAAATAAGTGGGTTTTTTATGGGAATTTATTCTATTTACTTAGTGGTGAGTAATTGTTTTGACAATGGCAGTAAAATGTGCTCATTTAATCATTTGAAATATTAAAGTAAAATTGCAATGAAAGCTAAATTACTATCAAAAAAACAAAAACTGATTTATTAAAAACGAAAAGATATTGTTTTTATGCTTCAACTGGCGAAATTATGTGCGAGTTTTTTTTTTAAACCAATTTTCTTGCTTATATTTGGTTCCTTTTTTTTTTTTTTTTTTTTTTATTCCTACGAGAAATAATTTTACTGAGACGTTCTTTGAAGATATGCTGTTGAGTTGATATTGAAAATCCTCTTTATTGAGTATTAATTTTACAAAAGCTGATTTGTTTTGGAGAGTGGAGGATTCAAAGTTGCAATTTTATGCAAACTTCTATTTGAAGTTCTCGTAAGAAATGATTAAGATGTTAAAAAAATGAAGAAATGATTTATTTATATTATATAGGCCCATTTGAATTTATTTTTATATAATTGTTTGTTTTCAAATTCATCTTTTCCTTCATCACTTATGTTTGCCCTTAAAAGTTTCAAGTAGAATTTTCTTTAATCATTAGAATAGAGTAACAACATTAAAAATTGACAAATAAAAGTGATACCATACTAACAAAAAGATGAATTAAATTCTGAGAAAGAAATGATTATCGACAACTACAAGAAATGATTTATTTAAATACATAGTCCAGTCACATTAATGTGACCACCACCTAATTTCAACATCATCTTGAAATAACCCATCACAAAAGGCAGGTGGCGGCATATTGCAGTGGAGTGTATATAAAGAATTCCACTTAATACCACTTAATACCACTTAAATACCACTTAATACCACATTCCACACTCCAATGAAAGCCAAAATATACAAGAGTGTATATTCTGGCTTTTGACAGGTGGTCACATTAATGTGACTGGAATGTGTATATACGATTAACTAATTTCTATGCTTAATTGAAAATATGTTAATTAACTAATTTAAAATTATTGGTTTATTCATTATTTGTTTGATTCTTTATTCTTACGTGTATGAAATATGTTTTTTTCCCGGAATTTTTTCTTTTTTTTTTCTCGATTTGTTTCACTTCTTAGCATGTTGATAAAGTTGTATTTTTGCCTACATTTAAGATAAATTATGCTGTAATATATAGTTTCCAATACTATATATATATATATATATATATATATATATATATATATATATATATATATATATATATATATATATATATACAGTCCTGTCACATTAATGTGACCACCTGTCAAAAGCCAGAATATACATTCTTGTATATTTTGGCTTCAAGTGGAGTGTAGAATGTGGCATTGAGTGCTATTTAAGTGGTATTAAGTGGAATTCTTTATATACACTCCACTGCAATGTGTTTCCACCTGCCTTTTGTGATTGGTTATTTCACGTTGACGTCGAAAGTAGGTGGTGGTCACATTAATGTGACAGGACTGTGCAATATAAGTTCACTTGAATACCATGCTGAATATACCGGTTCTCGTTAGATCACCGAAGTCAAGCATTATTGGGCGCGGTCAGTACTTGGGTGGGTGACCCCCTGGGAACCGCGTGCCGTTGGCATTCACAAATTTGGGACCTGAATGGCCGAGTGTCTAGCGCTCTGGCGCACGGGTACCACAGGTTTCGGGTTCGTATCCCGGTGGTGCCATGGATGTTTATAGTGGTTCAGAATCCACTTTAAGCCGTAGGTCCCGGTCTCTTATGACTGTAAGAGCGTCACGGAGCAGAAGTCAGACTTCTACCTACGTGTGCTCCATCAGAACAGAAGCTGCACCCCTCTCACCTCCTTCCGTGAGGGGCACGACAACAACAACAAGTTACTTTATATAATTGTTTCAAAATTCAACTTTTCTTTTTTGATTTATGTTTATCTTTAATAATTCCAAATAATATTTTCTTTAATGATTAGAATAGAGTAAGAACATTAAAAACTAACCATTAAAAATGATACCCTACTAACAAAAAAAATTAGAAGTAATTCTTTAAAACTTTAAGTAAATATAATATATTACTCAATATATTTCCCTAAGTAATTTTCGAAATAAGAAAACTGTTAATAAAAATGTCTCAAATAGTCATTTATATTCTTTTAAAAATAATTCATCCCTGTTTTAATAATGTAATAATTCCCCCATAGTTTTTAACAATGGATCACTTTTTTATGTAAAAAAAAATAATTTTCGTATCCTAGTAGGGTATTGATTAATACTCCACATGAAAAATTTAAAGAAAAAACTTTGCATAAATAAGGAGTAATTCGCACACTTTTTTACGTGTAAATGAGATTTTAATGACCATTAATTTAAGATTTCCGTTGATGAAGGTGTTTTTCTTTTTTTTCTATCTAGGAAGGAAAAAAAATTACTGGAAACGTGTTAAGAATTATTTAAAAACATAAAGAATTCTTCATTAATTAAAGTGAAGGTTTTTGAGATGTATTGATTTTTGATTTAGATATTTGAAGAAATTACTCTCAAAGTAAGAAGATTATCTGAGGAATATAGTCTGCCTTAGAGTTTAGAAATTTTATTGTGTTTAAAATTTATGATGGTCCTATCTTATATTTTATGGCATAATATATGAATGATAAATATAAAAAGATAAAAATATATTTGATAATTTAAATTACAACTTTCTCACGTCATAACATTTTGTATTTTCTAGTAAAAAAAAAGTAAAATTGTTTTATGTAATTATTATGTTTATTTACTAGTAAACTAAATTCAGTGTAGAAGTATGAAAAAAAAAACATACTTATAGAAGTCAAATTTTATTTGTTTTGTGCATCCATTATTTATTTATTTATTATTTTAATTTTTCTACTTGGACATTTAACACGTTACATATGAATCATTTGAATTATGGTTCCTTTATGGTACGTTTAGGCACTTACAGTCGATATGAATCTCTCACAGTCTCCTCAAAGTCTACTTTTTTTTTTTTCAAAACAGTCCCGTTTGAGCATGTTATAAAAAGTGGGCTAAAACGTTCATAGGCTGACATACAGATGACGCTACTAGTATTAAATCTATATGAGTTTTAGTTAGCCCTAACCTTCAAAATACACGTGTATAAATTTGACAGCTGACACTATTAGTATGTGAGTTATATCATTTTTAGTGAAGCAACTTTTGTTAGTTTGAAAAAATGGATAAAAAGGAATTTCGTGTGTTAATAAAGCACTGCTTTTTGGCGAAAAAAATACTATTGAAGCCAAGGCTTGGCTTGATAAACATTATTCGGACTTTGCACCAAGAAAATCAACCGTAGAGAAGTGGTTTGCTAAATTTAAACGTGGCGAAATGTGCACCGAGGTCGATGCACGCAGTGGACGCCCCAAAGAGGCTGTTACCGACGAAAACATCAAAAAAGTCCACAAAATAATTTATCATAACCGTAAAGTGAAGTGGATTGAGGCCCTAAAGATATCAGAAGAACGTGTTGGACATATCGTGAATGAATATTTGGATATGCGAAAGCTCTGTTCAAAGTGGGTGCCGCGCGAGCTCCCAATCGACCCAAAACAACAACGAATTGATGATTCTAAGCAGTGTTTGGAGCTGTTCAATCGCAATAAACCCGAATTTTTACATCGATATGTGACAATGGAAGAAACATGGCTCCGTCATTTCACACCGGAGTCCAATCGACAGTCAGCCGAGTGAACTGCACGTGATGAATACTAAAAATGCTATAACTCACATAGTAATAGTGCAACAGCTGTCAAATTTATACACGTGTCTTTTGAATGTCAGGGCTAATTAAAAATTGTATGCATTTTATACTAGTAGCTCCATCTATGTGTCAGCCTACGAACTGTTCAGCCCACCTGCTAAACAATTCGCCTCTTTTACTTTCATGTTAACTGACGTGCTCTGGGAATAGCCAAAAGTGGGGTTTTTTCTGGAGTTTTATATCTGTAAGCCTTTTGTGTCAATTCTGTATTAAGGTACCCATAAAGTCTGTTTACAATTTCAAATATTTCAAAGACAAAAAGGAAAAGGAAAGAAAGGTAAATTTAAATTATCACAAAAGTAGGCGTATATATTTAAAATTTTTTTTTCTTACGTGGTTTTATTTAATTTAATTTCAATTAATTTAATTTAATTGCGAATTGTATTTATTATAATTTGAGCCCCATCAGTTGAACGAAGCACATTGAAATGGCACTCGATTTCTTTGCATGTTCTCTGTGAATACCTTCATCCATGGTGTAAAGGCCATCACCGATGCTCTACTTTAGATGAGTCACTTCCACCTTTGTTCACTGTGACTCATATAACCGTGTATTCGTTATCAGTCATTCGTACCTTTAAGTGAAGTGTGGAATGTGGTATTTAAGTGGTATTAAGTGAAATTCCTTATATACACTCCACTGCAATGTGCTCCCACCTGTCTTTTGTGATTGGTTATTTCACGTTGACGTCGAAATTAGGTGGTGGTCACATTAATGTGACTGGACTGCGTGTATATGTGTGTGTGTGCGTGAGTGTTCTTCTATTGCATTCAGATTCATCACTAGATATACTCATATATTTTTCCCTCAAAATACTATCTCTGTTATATGGAGAACATATTATTTTTTTGTATGAAGTCTGCATTAATAAAAATTAATTTTTAATCACATCTTACAATCCTTAGCAGAAATCCATTTTTATTTTTCAACTAGCATTTCCTATATTAATAGATCGATTTTGACTTTTGATACAGCAAGAAGAAAGAAAGTTATCTTTCATCACATCGATCTATTCAATATCAAAACATGAATGCACGTCTTTTGTTGAGAAAAAACACTACATGAGCTCATTAGTTTACTTAAATTACACATATATACAGAAAAAAAAAAGAATTTGAAGACAGCGAACGCCTTTGTGAATAATAATAACGAATTCTTGGTGAAAAACTCTTCCTTTTTTTGCTTTGTATCCTTTTAAGTCTTGAACAAATTGGAAATAAAGCCACCTTCATCATTAAGCTCTTTGACTCATTATATCATGAATGAGGAGAGTAAAAAAAATCACAAAGTCCTAAAATGCTCATTATGTGTTTTTATCCAGGAGACTGGTTCCACTTTTGTCAGTGATTTTTTGACGAGTGTTTGTGGGGCACGGTTGAAGTTAACGAAGAGCTTATTAAATGCTTCTCCAGCAGTGTTAATTAGTAGAAGTACTTTATTTTGATTTTTGGTAAACCTGTTAATTAATTCCCCTTTACCATGCAATAAAATGGATGGCCGTTTTTAATTTTTTCTGTTCGACATCTTAAAGTGAAGACGTCTAGCACACAACAAAAGCACACAAAATGAAAATATTTGCTCAGTTTTTTGACGCGCGAAGCTAATTAGTTTTCGCTTTGACTGTTAAACAAAAAGTTTCGTCAGCAATTTCTCCTTTTTTATAAGTAGTTTAATTTAGGGGGAAAACCCTTCTTTATAAAGGACTTGTGTATGCTTCGAGTAGTATATATTTTATTTATATTTATCGATTCACAGGCCACTATTAGAGCTATTTCTTCTGTCAGGCTTTCAAAAAATAATTCTGTTCTTTAATGCTAACTTTTGATCTATACCTTGACAGAAGGCGGACGCAATGCTACCCTGTTGTGATACCAGCGGCCTGATGGTAAATTGGCTAGCACTCTGGCCTTTGGTACCACAGGTTTCCAGGTTCAAATCTTGGCGTTCGCATGGATGTTTGTGAGTGATTCAGAATCCATTATTAACTTTAGGTACCATTCAGTTTTGGCCTCGTGTGCACAAAATGACTGTAGCGACAAACCAAACCAAACATGCAGTGAATATCTAGTCATTGCTGATAACGAGTTTGCAGATAACCTTATCATATTTTTCGGAAAAAAAATACATATTACTATAAGAAATATCGTTATATACCATACAATTCCTGGAAGTTTATGAATTTCTTAGGTTTCTGTGATTTTTCTCTACATACATTGCATTTTTTTTCTTTTTTTATAATTTGAATAGATATATTGTTTGTTTCTATATAAGAATAATATTCAATTGCATGTCTTCTTACAGTATTCCCATTGACAGCTGAATCATCACAAAATGTTGAATTTTAATATTAATACAAAAAATAATTTTATTAAACTTTCAATTAACAACTCTAGAAACATTTTTCATATTTAGAACTGGCAGGATAAATAAAATTATTTTGGCTTTGTTAGCAGCTTTTCCGTTATGAAAATAGCTTGTTTTATTCAATCTAAACTAATGTTTTCTTACAAATTTTATTTGTCTATCTAAGTCCCCAAACTAACTTTCCTTTCATTAAAAAAAATAAAAATACGTCTAGCTTTTTAATTTTGGCAATTTCCCTAACTGTTTACTTTTCACTATTCTTTTAAACTTTTTAATTAGTTTCATTACATACATTTAAAAGAAATTAAAAAAAAAAATTTAAAAATTTTTTAAATTAAACTAATTAACTGTTATGTAACAAAACAAACTCTATTTAAAAAGTGGCTTTTGGAACAACGTAGGGGAAAAAATAAAGGTTATTTTTAAAATTAAAATGTTCTCATGAATATATTCAGAAAAAAGGCATCATTCTTCATTAATAAGACTCAATGATAGAAATAACATAGAATGATAACTGATACAGACATCTTTCTCTGAAATAATCATTCGAGCGAACTGAAAGAAGTCTTCTTATTTCAATTCAGACAAAGAAGAAGATTTTTAAGAAGACATTAGTAAAATAAAAATGACCAATAACATTTCAGAGTAGTATTTTTCTTTTAATTTTCGTTTTTGTAACTTTCCAGTTATTTTAGAAAAAGAATATCATTTCCTAAAATATAAAAAATCAAGTAACCTTGATTAATTCCTTTTTTTTTTCGCAATTTGCAAAACTTTTGTAACTTTAATTTTAAAAAAAATTACTGGTTGATAGTATTCATTACATTTGCATAGAAATTATTCATTTTTTTGGTAAAATTTTTAAAATACAGAATTAAAAGAAGTTAGTTTTTATCTTTTAAAGAACAAAGCAGTTATTTTGTAATTTTTAAGAATGTATAATGATAATAATGTTTGCAATTTTGTTTTTTATTTCTGGCATTGTATAATTGCAATTTTTTCGAAGTGAAGTTTTAATTCCTGAAATGAAAAGCTTTATTATATTTGTATTAGAATAGGAATTACATATGAAATCGCTGAAATTATTTTAATGAATTATAGTCTCATTTTATTTAAGTAGTTTTCAGTATTAATTTTATTTGAAATTAAAAGTCCTTATTCATTTTTATCTGAGGCCCAATGACCGAGTGACTGGGACTCGGTGCCGCAGGTTTTGGGTTCGAGTCCTGTTGATATCATGGATGCTTATAGTGGTTTAAAATCCATTATTTTCCGGTCCTGTATGCATTCTCACGTTTTCATAACAATAACTTCTTTTTTTCTGTTGTTGTTGTAATGCAGTTGTTGTTGTGTTGTTTCTTTCCCCATTTGGTAGACATCTAGATCAAACCATGAACCCGCATGGACTCATGGTTGAAGGGAAAGGGGGCAGCATCTGCCGTGATGGAGCACCCGTAGATAGAAGTCTCACTTGGTTCCGTGACGCTCTACAGTCATACGAGACCGGGACCTACGGCTTAAAGTGCCGGCCTGTGGTACCGAGCGCAAGACACGATTATTCAGGCCCAAATGGAAAGTGCATTGTGTAAAGGTTTCAAACCCGAGAAATGGAGTCCTTTTAAAATTGTTTTGCAGCCTAATAGATAATCGATTAGCGCATTTACACCATTAAAGCCTATATCTATCTTTCTACACAATCAGCTATTCTGCTACACTTGGACCATTCTTTCAGATGTGAATCTGTTTGGACTGATATATTTTGGCATTTTTGATGCTTAGCAATTAGTTTTTTGTATTTGAAAAATAATTTAATCAAAAAGTAGGGTATTTCTTCTACGAAACTATCACACTGGGTTATTATTCTGCAATAATAGATTTTTTTCGAATCAGTGATTGCGACAATTTCATTTCACTTTTTATTATAACTATTTCGTGTGTTTATGATATAAGCAATATTTTCGTGTGTATGTATAAATATACATTTCGTGTGCTTATTATATTTACAATAATACTTAAATTTATTATACTAAAAATGCCACGATGGAAGCGATGAATGCCAATTAAATTTTACATTGTATTCATCATCTTGTCAAATTTAATTCTTTTGTTAGTTGAAGTATAGAAAAATAAAAATACGGGAACTGATGGGTAAATATATGACACTAGTGAATAGTAATTTTGTAGTATTGTTTAAGCTACTGGCTACCAAATTACAGTGAGTATTTATTTAGTGAGTAAAAATTTAATAAAAATATTTTGCTGAAAATGAGGCGATATTGATTATCAAATGCATTTACAAAATTTTAAAAGAATTATTAAGAATGTAGAATAATATTGATTTATTCAACGAAGTTAAAATTTTGATATTTAAGAAAATAAAAATGATATTATAAGTAAAGTGATATTTAAATGTAATGATACATTAATATCGGAAATACTTTAACTGCTTACATTTTTTCTTTTTTCAAAAAAATCTTTTTTTAATGTTTTGCGATCTGTTTCTACTGAATTGAACTTGGTTATTGCTATGTTTGGACAGTTTGATGTCATTTTTTTGCTCTACGACACCAAAGCCTGATGTCGATGATGTTCGGAATGTCCGAACCACTTAATTATCCATGTCACAACCAGCATTCGAGCATGAAGCCTGTGGTATCAATGGCCGGAGAGCTAGCTATTTGGTCATCAGGCCTCCACTATATTTCCACGACACTTTCAGATTTAAATCTGATCGGACTGATATATTTTTGCATTTTTGATGCTTAGCAATTGCTTTTCTTGTATTTAAAAATAAGTTTTTTTTTCAAACAGAGACGACTTTAATTATCAAATGCACTCACAAATATTTTCTAAAAGATTTTCACGATTTTAGAATAACACTGATTTATTAAACGAAGTAAAAATTCTGATATTAAAGAAAGAAAGAAAGAAATGGTATGAAAAGCAGAGTAATATTTAAATGTAATGATACATTAATATCGAAAATGCTTAAACTGTTTACATTTTGTTTAAATTTTTTGAAAGAATTTTTGCCCTTTTTTATTGTTTTAATGTTTTGCAATCTGTTTCACCCTGATTGAACTTCAAAGTCGGGGATTTACTTTCACTGATTTGAATACTTTTTATAAAAATGCAAAACAAATTGATGCTCCAAAACATCTGTGGTGATATTTTTAAATTCCGAAGTATATTTCAAACAGAGATGCGGAACAACATTTCGAAAAAGTATTAAAAAAATTATAATTTTTTTTCTCTTCACATGAAATATTATGAATAAATTCAAATTTTTGTTCATAAGTAATTTTTTTTTTGTAAACAGAGAGAAAAATCTTTTTATTGAAAATATTTTTAAGCTTAATTTTTGTAAGCATTTCAATCGAGAAAGAATAAATATAGTTGATGTTGTGCATGTGTATTTTGCGATTTTGATACTGCAATGTTAACTTAATAAATATGTACACAAAACAATTGCACTATATGATTGTGTTTTTGAATATTATTTGATTTTTCGAATAATATTATTTCTCATTAGTGTTAAGGAAGGTTTTTATATAAAATCATAGTCAATGCAGAAATATATTATTATTTTTCTTTTACTACAGAAATAAAAACAAAAGTCACAATAGATGAACCTGTATAACTATCGTTATAAATATAATGCGGGACAAATAGTGGTTAAACATATAGTGGTTATACATACAAATGGTGGTTATACATATATATATATATATATTTATTTACTTGCCATTGAAGCAAAATTTGTAGAGATTGTACGGCATTGCATAAATTCTAAATATTATCAACTGCCAATAACTTTGTTTCCGATTTAATTCAAGATAAAGGATTGAGGGAAATTAATTTAATGTTTAATTTTACTGATTATAAATTACATTTAACTTCTTCTTTCACTGTCCTTTAATCTGTACTGGTCTTCACGGAACTTACAATAAACTTGCTTCCCATTTAAATCTGATAAATTCTAAATAAAACATTGTTAACACATTTATTCTAATTAGCAATCGATATTTTATGGAATTGGTCTTGCAAAAACACTGGCAAGCAAGCTTCTGTATAGAATTTTATATTCCACACCTACATTCTTTAATGTTTAATCAAACAATTTAGACTGCATCAAAATATCTTTGGCAAAGTTTACAAATCTATAATTAAATTCTTGCACTTCACTAAGTATATGAAGTATTCAAGGTTTTCTCTGAAACATTACATTTTAAGATGAGAATTTTAATGCTATTTTTGAGCATTCAGAAGGGGTGTTTAAAATGGTATTTTGCAATAATATATCGCCCTCGAATGCGTAAAGTTCTTTGCAACACTTTAATTCTTAACTTGTTCGAACTGCAATGAGTCACTTTTTATGAAGCACCAGAGACCTAAAGGTGCCTATTTATTTACAAAAATGGAGAATGTTCGTCCCTCAGGGAAAAATATCGCACTTGGTAGCGCCATCCGTAAAAGGTTTGTTTGAATAAGAATGTATTTCGTGAGTCACTCTGTATATTTAAATACCACTGTGGAAGAAATCAGGCTTGATTTTTATTTAATGCGAATTACATTTTCTCACACTTAGAATGCATTTATAAAAACTCCCATTGGTTAATTAGCGATAAGTTTAAATACTACTATTATTACACCACATCACATCACTGTGCCTAGAGCTGAGTTGCCCCTTTACAGTTTGGGAATGATGTGGGTGAGACGTCTGATTGGGCTCTGTGAAGCTGTACGATCATATGAGACCGAGACTTAGGGGCTTAAAGGGGTGCTGAACTACTATAAACATCCATGGAATCCCCGGGATTCGAAGCCTAAAGCTGTGGTACCGAGTGCCACAGCTGTAGACACTCGGCCAATCAGGCCCCAAAAATAACTATCTGAGGGAAATTGATTCTAAGACCTTAAGTTCACTGATTATAAATTAAAATTAACTTCTTATTTCAATGGCCTTTATTCTGTAGTGGCCTTCATGAAATTTACTATCAGCATGATTCCCACTCTCACTGAAAATTATGATATTTTTTAGTTTACATTAATTTCCGCAAAAGAACTGCGGAAACATACGATATTTATGCATTATTTACGTAATTTTGTTTAATAGATTATGTAAATATATTTCTTCTTATATATTTTCGCTTTTCAAATGCAAATTTCAGTTTCATAACTCTTAGATACATAGAATGGATTAAATAATAATTGTATTTGATCCCTTTTATGAAAATTATCTGCTGATCATCTGAAATATAAGAAACAGAAAGAAGCCTAAGAAAAGATGGAAATTTGCATCACGTGTACATCTCTACAAGATTTTAAAATAATTAGTATTTGAGCGCAGGCGCAGATGCCTGCAGTGCTACTTACAATCTCTATATAAATGGAAAGCTGAAGGCTGTTTTTAAATACCGGAAATAAAACAATTTAAGTATTCAAAAACAGTCTTCAACCTCCAGCTTGTCTTTTTGCTTGGGAAGTTCCATTATATTTCGTAGAAAAATACAGACGTCCGCTGAACACGTTTCTTAATTTGACAGACAGTGAAGATTATCCTTTGGAGAAATTGATACTCGTACTGGACGTAATCAAGCGGCAGTGCTGCGAATTTGCCATAGATGGCTGCATAGGCGACCGATGGGAATGATTGCCGTAGACTCTTGGCACCACAGCTTATGAGGACAGGCAGGATGTGCAATGACACTGATGGATCGCCTTGCGACATCAGGAAGTATAGCACAAGCAGTAGGGTCTGTTGCACCTGTTGTTCAAGACTCTGTGTCAGCACGAAGCATTTGACGCCGTTTGCAATACAAAGGAATAACAACAAGGCATCCATTGCTGTGAACAACTTTGACTCTAGCCACAATGGTACAATAAACGCTTCATACGGTTAAATGAATGGCATGGCATTGTGTTGTGAGACGAGTCAAGTTTATGCTAACCTACAGTTGAGTAATAAAATAGAGCGCGTCCCCTTGTTCTAAAGTAACAGAAAGTTGGACCAAATATCTCTTGTCCTTTTCGTACTAGAGTTAGTGCTGAATTGGCTTCTTTTTCCTGCGGAAGTTTACTTAAACGTTAACATGTTGCAAAGCGATTATTAATATTCCGAGAAATTCTTCTGCTCAAATAACACATTAATTTAACTATGTGCTTACTAAAGACTTGCTACTCTCTTTTATAACTCTACACTTTTTCGATGAAATAGAATAAAACTTTACAAAAAGTTGATATAAATGAATATTTTATTATTTAATCATTTTCCTGGGAAAATAGTAAGCAAGAAAATATATTGAAATATCAAATATTTAGAAAAAATTAAATTTATATTTATATACAGCTAATAAAACGAACCATTTCTATTGAATTGCTGTATGATATAAGGTTTTTTTCACACTTTGAGATAGCAACATACAGTAGCAAAGGACAACGGTCAAAATTGTTGGGAAAAAAATCACCAAGCTATCATAGCATACGTTAAACTATAAAATAAGAGTTGCTAGAGGTGTAACTAATAGATGGTAGTTGCCCTTGACATTTGACATAAAGACAAGGGGAACGTGAAGGTTGAAATATGACTTTACCCCACCCGATTATACCCCTGCCAAAACTACAAGAATTCGTTCATTAATATTATGTAAACTCATATGAAGTGACTTTATATAATTATCTGTCTCAAAATTCATGTTTTCCTTCAAGCGTGATTTATGTTTGTCTTTAAACTGTTTCAAATAACATTTTCTTTAATGATTAGAATACAGTATGAGATTAAAAATCAACAAATAAAAATGATATCATACTAAAGAAGAGAATGAAATAATTTTTAAAAATATTAAGTAAATATAATGTATTACTAAAGTAATTTTCGAAATAAAAAATCTGTTAATAAAAATGTCTGAAATAGTCATTTATATTCTGTTTAAAATAATGCATCCAACTTTTTTATTCCTTTTTGTTCGATTTTAACAAAGGATCACTTTTTATATGCAAAAAATATATATATATCCTGGTAGGTTATAGACTTTTCCAACACATGAAAAATTTAAAGAAAAAATTTTGCATAAATAAATAGTAATTCGCACCCTTTTTTACATGTAAATGAGATTTTAATGACTATTAATTTAGGATTTCGAGGAGGAGGGTGTTTTTCTTTTCTTTCGATCTTACAAGAAAAGGGTAAAAAATTATTTAAAAACATAAAGAATTCTTCATTAATTAAAGTAAAGGCTTTGAGATGTATTGATTTTTGATTTAGATATTTGAATAAATTACTCTCAAAGTAAGTAGAATATCCGAGGAATATAGTCTACGTTTTATTTTGGAAGTTTATTTGTGTTTCACATATTTTTATTCACACAAATTAATGTTGGTTTTATCGTATATTTTACGGCATAATAAATGTATTATAAATGATTAGCATGTATGGATTATAAGTATATGAAGTTCAAATAATATTTGATAATTTAATTTACAGCTTTTTTTGTTTCAGAAGATTTAGTATTTTCTAGTAAGAAAAATGTAAAATAACTTAATGTAATTCGTGTGTTCATTTACTGATGTAATCACTTCAAAATAGCATCCCGTTAAAAAAAAAAAAAAAAAAAAAAGGAAAGCTGCATTAAAAAACATGAAAAAAAAAACAGAATTACAGACAATAACTGAAATTATTTTCTGCATAGATTATTTATTTATTTATTATTGTTGTTTACTTGAGCTTTTAATACATTACACATGAAACTTTTTAATTGTTGGTTACGTAACGGAACCACATAGAAAAATTAGAACATTGGAAAAAATTGGAACATTTTTCTTTAGTTTCCTCTATTGTTCATTTTATTAGTATATGCAAAAGTTTTAAAAATATCAATTTTTAAAATTCGATTTCAATTTATGCAAATACTATGTTTGTACTTTTATTGCATTCGAATTCTTTGATAGATATACTCACAAATTTTTAAATCAAAATATCATTTCTGTTATATGGAGAATTAAAGGGCCTGAATGGCCGAGTGGCTCGCGCTCCGGCACTCGGTACCTATGGGTTCGAGTCCCAGTGGTGCCATGGATGTTTGTAATGGTTCGGAATCCACTTTAAACCGTAGGTCCTAGTCTAACATAATCATAGAGCGTTGCGGAGGTAGTGTTACTCTGTATCCGTAGTTTATCTTCAAGCTACAACCACCTACTGGGTAGTGCTAAGTCATTAACATCGGTGCAGTGCTTGCCTTAAGGCATAAAAGAAAATTGTCTAAGTGTTTGCCAGCTGCATTAGACCAAAAAAAAATATGGAGAACTTAATTTGTTTTTGATTGAAGACTTCATTTCTAACAATCATTCATTTAATCGTTTCTTATAATCATAAGCAAAAATTCTTTCCAGCTATATCTTAACCAGATTTAGCTATGATTGATTTTCACTTATGATGCAACAAGGAGAAATAAAGTTATATTTTATCACACCGATCTATTCGATATCAAAACATGAATGTACGTCTTTTGTTAAGACGAAACACTATATGAATTCATTGTTTTACTTAAATAACACATATGTATAGAAAAGAAAAAAAAAGAATTTGAAGACAGCGAACGCCTTTGTGAACAATAATAACGAATTTTTGGTGAAAACTCTTCCTTTTTTTTTTTGCCCTGTATCCCTTTAAATCTTGAACAAACTGGAAATAAAGCCCTCTTCATCATTAAGCTCTTTGACTCATTATATCATGAATGAGCAGAGAACAAAAAAATCACAAAGTCTTAAGATGCTCATTATGTGTTTTTATCCAGGAGACTGGTTCCACTTTTGTCAGTGATTTTTTGATGAGTGTTTGTGGGGCACGGTTGAAGTTAACGAAGAGCTTATTAAATGCTTCTCCAGCAGTGTTAATTAGCAGAACTGCTTTATTTTGATTTTTGGTAAACCTGTTAATTAATTCTCCTTTCCCATGCAATAAAATGGATGGCCGTTTTTTTTCTGCTCCACATCTTGAAGTGAAGATGTGTAGCACACAACAAAAGCACAAAAATGAAAATATTTGTTCAGTTTTTTGACACGCGAAGCTAATTAGATTTCGCTTTGACTGTTAAACAAAAAGTTTCGTCAGGAATTTCTCCTTTTTTGTAAGTAGTTTAATTTACGGCGGAAAAGAATTCTTTATAAAGTACTTGTGTATGCTGCGAATAGTACATATTTTATTTACTATAGTATAAATAGAAATATTTTGTACAGTAATTTTTGTTTGTAATATCGGAGCATAATATATTGAAAATATGATAGGAAAAATCTATTTGTTTACAGAACAACGCATTTGTTACCCTACCAGTCCAAATTGGCCCATATATTTCGGATTATGACGTATTACAATGTACATTCATTTGGACCACCTGGGAACACTGCGTGCCGTTGGCAAATTTGGGACCTGAATGGCCGAGTGTCTAGCGCTCTGGCGCTCGGTGCCGCAGATTTCGGGTTCGAATTCCGGCGGTGCCATGGATGTTTGTAGGGGTTCGGAATCCACTTTAAGCCGTAGGTCCCGATCTCCTATGACTGTAAGAGCTTCACGGAGCAAAATTCAGGCTTCTACCTACGGGTGCTCCATCACAACAGAAGCTGCTTCCTTCCCCTTCAATCATGAGTACGTATGGGCTCGTGGGCTTGGCCAGCCCAGTGGGATAAGAAACAACGACAACACATTCATTTGTGGTAAATCTGTCATCATGTCTATCCTTATATTGGGCCATGTACAAAAATAAGTGGAGTGCCTCGTGTCCGAGTGGTTGGCGCTCTGGCGCTCGATACCACAGCTTTAGGGTTCGAATTCCGTTGGTGCCAAGGACGTTTTTAGTGGTTCGGAATCGACTTTAAGCCTTATGCCCCGGTCTCATATGACCTTAGAGCGTCACAGAGCCCAATCAAACTTCTCATCCATTTCATTCCCTAACTGTAAAGGGGCCAACTCAGCTCTAGGCACAGTGATGTGATGCGGTGTGGTGTACTAGAAAAATTAATGATTTTCGAAAAAAAAAAATTGGAATATTTTTCTTTATTTCATGTATTGTTAATATCACTGTCAGCAATAATTAAATAAAAAAAAAATTGCGAGCAAAGTAGTTTAATTTAGAGGGTAAAATCTTCATAAAAGTCATGCTTTCATAAATCAATCTTCAATCTTCAATGCTTTCAATCTTCATAAAGGACTTCATGTCTGCAGTGAGTAGTACATATTTTATTTATATTTATTGATTCACAGGCCACTATTAGAGCTAATTCTTATACCTATATAAATACTTTTGTTTTTGAATGCCAACTTTTGATCGATTCCTTGATAGAAAGCAGACGCAACGTTACCCTGCAGAAGATAGCAGTGGCCTGATGGAGCCTAGTGGCCTAGCGCTCTGACCTTTCATACCACAGGATCCAGGTTCGGATCCTGACGGTGAAATGGATGTTTGTTAGTGGTTCGGAATTCACTTTAAACTGTAGGTTTCGGTTTAGTTAAACCTCACGTGCACAAGATGACGGTAGAGGGACAAACCAAACCAAACTAGCAGGGGATACCAAGTCACTGTGGTATTGCGGGTAATGAGTTTGCAAATACTCTTGCTAAGGCCGGATCCAACCTTCATCAACAAGTTCCCTCTATTATTAAGTAAACTATTACAGCTAGGTTTAGGGCCAGATATAGTAAAATTAGGGGGCCTAGTGGCCGAGTGGCTAGCGCAACCCCTCCCCCCCAGGTTTCGGGTTCAAATCCCGGCGGTGTCGCGGATGTTTGTAGTGTTTCGGAATTCACTTTAAACTGTAAGTTCCGGTCTGTTTAGCATAAAGTGTGCAGAAGATGGCCGTAGAGCGGTAAACCAAACCAAACAAAACCATATAGTAAATTTATTTCCAACTCAGTCAGAGGGAAGACTTGGAGTTTCTTAATGGATAATCCCAATCTATGTGATTTGCCCAGGCAAGTAGGGGTAGCCAATTCCATAGCAATAACTACAGATGGTTATCTTGAGAAACACCTTCACTGATTTGGACTGCAGACACATGTGTTCAGACTCGAGTCTTGCAGACTCGGTCATCTTGTGTACACAAGGGCTAAACAGACCGGAACATACTGTTTAGGCATAGATTCTCACAAACATCCATGCTACAGTCAGGATTCGAATCTGAAGCCTGTGGCACCAAAGGCCTGAGAACTAGCCAATTGGCTATCATGCAGCTGCCCCGGGGGACAACTGCATTGCTGAATGATGAATGGCGTATTGAACATTTATTTGTCATTAATCTATCTGGCATATGTACTCCGAGGCGCCTGATGGCCGAGTGGCTATTGCTCTGGTTCTCGGTATCAGGTTCAAATAACGGCGGTGTCATGGATGTTTGTAGTAGTTCGGAATCCACTTTAAGCCATAGGTCCTTGTCTCATATGACCGTAGAGCGTTACTGAGCGCTATCAGATTTATTTTCACCCACATCATTCCCAAACTGTAAAGGGGCAACACAGGTCTAGGCACAACGATGTGGTGTAGTAAAATAAACTGTGTTATGTGCCATCTGGTGTTCAAAAATGTATTTATTCTATCTTTAAGTTTTTTTCATTATTTGAATTAAATATCCACTTCATATTCATCCTTAGGTCCTCTTTTTATCTTCATAAGTTTTCAAAAAACTAATTTTTAAAATATGTCGTGAGTTTTGAATGGCCTTGCACATAATGAAAAGGGTAAAAGCTTAAAAGTTTGAAGACAGGCAGATGTTCTGTAGATTTACGACCCTACATTTACCAAACACTTTAAAGGATTATTTGCAGAATAGATTTTTCATCAATTCGAACACTCCGCGCAACAGAAATATTCATCATGTGTGCAACGCGACCACCCCCGCGAGGTTCTTTATCGGTCGGCGTGCCATCTCAGTTGCTCCAGGAAATTGCTGAGAGAGGGGAAGTGCTTCGGCTTACAGATGGGTTCGCCCACACCCTTGTGCGGGGATAAAGTCGTTTAAAACACTGCATTTTATTTATTTGAGGATTTATTTTATTGCCCTCTCTCTTTCTCTCAACACAGAAAAGGTTGGGATATAGTCACAAACTGTCCCCGTCCTTTAAATGGATTTCTTTCAGAAAAGCTTTTGTCGAATCGAATCCGGTTCTTTTTAAATGGAAATATATTGCTGCGAACTATAAAAGAATGCATATCCTTTGATAGAAATGCATTGTTTCGTACGATCAGAAATTTAGCTACACCGTTTTTACATTGAACAGAAAGCACTTTCTCATGGTAATGGGATTGCTGATTTGTTGCTGACATAAACCTGTTCTATTTCCATACACAATAATATCGGTTTAGACGTAATACAGAAATTTTGATATAAAAGAAAATTGCAACGTATTAGGGACACAAATTGTAGAAGTGTTTCGATAAATGTCCCAATTTCGCAGGACATTATATTATGGTATCATTTCAAATCGGAACAAAATATAACACAGCTAAGTTTCTTTTTATACAGAATTAACTTCCTTTTAATCCAAAGTAATACACTGAAGTGACAAAAGTCATGGGATAGCAATATGCAAATTTTCAGATGGCAGTAGCATCGCGTAGAACAGGTATAAATGCGCAGTGCTTTCGCAAAGCTTTCATTTCTGTTTAAGTTATTCATGTGAAGAGGTTTTGACGTGATGATGACCGCACGACGGGATTTAACAGACTTTGAACGCGGAATTTGCGCGTTAGTTGGAGCCAGACGCATGGGTCATGCCATTTCTATCTGAAATCGTTAGGGAATCTCAAACATTCCCAGATCCACTGTGTCAAGAGTGTGCCGAGAGTATGAAATTTCAGGCATAACACATCCCACCATGGACAGCGCAGTGGTCGACCGCCTGCACTTAACGACCGAGACCGGCGACGTCTTCATGCAAAGAGACGTAAAAAGTCTAACAGACAAACAACACTGCGTCAAATAACCGCAGAAATCAATGTGGGACGTACAAGAGACTTGTCTGTTAGAACTGTGCTGAGAAATTTGGCTTTCTTGCAGGCTATTCAGCAGCAGACCGACTCGAGTGCCTTTACTGACAAACGACATCGCTTGCAGTGACTCTCGTGGGCACGTGAGCATATCGGTTGGTCCCTAGATGAATGGAAAACCATGGCCTGGTCCGACGAGTCACGATTTCAGTTGGTAAGAGCTGATGGTTGGGTTCGAGTGGCGCAGACCCCACGAAGCCATGGACCCAAACTGTCAGAAAGGCACTGTTCTAAGCTGGTGGTGGCTCCAATGGTGGGCAGTTTTTTCATGGCATGGACATGGTCCTCTGGTGCGACTGAACCGAACATTGACTGGAAATGCTTATGTTCAGCTACTTGGAGATCACTGTGCAGCCATTCATGGACTTCATGTACCCAAACAACGAATGGGATTTTTATGGATGACAATGCGCCATGTTCCATAACTGTTCGCGGTGGTTTGAAGAACATTCTGGACAATTCCAACGAATGATCTGGCCACCTCGTCGCCCGACATGAATCCCATCGAGCATTTATGGGACATCATTGAGAGGTCTGTTCGTGCCCAAAATCCTGCACCATCAACGCTTTCACAGCTATGGAGGTCTATTTCAGCATGGCTCAAAATATAACCTGGAGAAGACTTCCAACGACTTGTTGAGTCCATGCCACGTCGAGTTGCTGCATTCGCCGGGCGACAAAATGGGCCGACACGATATTAAGAGGTATACCCATGACTTTTGTCACTTCAGTGTATATAGTGGAGACAAAGTGATTGAGTGACTACATATGATACATACAGGGAAATTATAATGAAAATTTTTAGATTTTGAAAATGCTGTAAAAAAGAATTGGTTAGTTAGGCTTTAGGCTAATTAGACGTGGACATGCTGTTTAACTTGGATTCCGAACCAATAACGAAAATCCATGCCACTGCCAAGATTCGGTGCCAAATGCCAGAGGCTAGTCAATTGGTCATTAGGCCGCTGCTTCATCGGACAACTGCGTTGCTGAATGATGAACAACGTATTGAACATTTATTTGACATTAATCTATCTGACATATGTACTTAGTTATGTGTGATCTGGTGATCAAAAAAAATAATTACTTTGTAAGTTTAATTTTTTTTAATTTTTTTATTATTTGATTTAAATATCTTTCATCATATTCATCCTTTCTTTGAAAATGATATTTTTATCTTCATTAATTTTCGAATGATTAATTTTTTAGAATTCTTCCTCACCTTGTGCATATGGAAATGCCACAATTTTAAAAATTTTAAGACAGGCAGAGACTCTGCAGTTTACAATCCTACATTCACAAGACCATATCAAGGATTATGTGCTGAGTAGACTTTTCATTAACTGGGAACACTCCGCGCAACAGAAATATTCATCACGTGAGCAACACGACCACCCCACGATGTTCTTTATTGGCTGGCGTGCCATCTCAGTTGGCTAATTAGGCTTTAAGCTAATTTGACTGGGACCTACGGTTTAACGTGGATTCCGAACCACTAACAAAAATCCATGCCACTGCCAAGTTTTGGTACCAGATGCTAGTCAATTGGTGATTAGGCCGCTGCCTCATCGGACAACTGCGTTGCTGAATGATGAATTGTATAGTGAATATTTATTTCTCATTAATCTATCTGACATATGTACTATGTTATGTGCAATCTGGTGATCAAAAAAGTAATTATTGTACGTTTAAATTTTTTTTTATTATTGGATTTAAATATCTTTCATCATATTCATCCCTTCTCTGAAAAGGACCTATTTTTATCTTCATCGTTTTTCGAATAATTAATTTTTAAAATTTGTCCTGACCTTCTGCATAACGGAAATTGTATAATCTTAAAAGTTTGAAGACAGGCAGATGTTCTGTAGGTTTACGACCCTACATTCACAAAACCATCTAAAGGATTATCAGCAAAGTAGATTTTTCATTAACTGGGAACACTCCGCGTAGCAGAAATATTCGTCAAGTGTGCAACACGACCAGCCCCGCGAAGTTCTTTATTGGTCGGCGTGCCATCTCAGTTGCTGCAGCAAATTGCTGCGAGAGAGGAAGTACTTCAGTTGACAGATGGGCATGGGGGTCTGCCACGCTCTTGTGCTGGATAAAGTCGTTCAAAACACTGCATTCTATTTATTTGAGAATTTATTTTACTGCTCTCCCTCTCTCTCCACTCAGAAGGGGTTGGGAGAAAGACACAAACTGTCCCCGTCCTTTAAATGGATTTCTTTCATAAAAACTTTTGTCGAATCGAGTTCAGTTCTTTTAATTGGTAATGCATTATCGCGAACGATAAAAGAATGCATATCCGTTGATAGGAATGCATTGTTTCGTAGGATCTGAAATTCAGATGCAACATTATTACGTTGAAAAGAAAGCCCTGTCTCATGGAAATGGGATCGTTGATTTGTGGTGTACATAAACCGTAACATTTCCATACGCAATAATACCGGTTGTGATGTAATACTGAAAATTGGATGTAAAAGAAAGCTGCAACGTATTAGGTATAGAGAACTGTAGAAGTGTTTTGATAAAAGTCCCAATTTCGCAGGACTTTATATTATTGCATCTTTTCAAATGGGAGCAAAATAAAACACGGCTAAGTTTTTATTCAGAATTAACTTGCTTTTTAATTCAAAGTGATGAATATTTGGAGACAAAAAGGTGAAAATACTGCGTTTGACATACATTGTGATTATACATAATGTTCATCTTTCAAAATGCTGTATAAAGATAATTACTCGTCACAATGAGTTCAAATTTGAAATGAAGATACTTCAACTAAAGTTCAAAAACATTTCCACAAAAAGTAGTACCGATTTTTCCCATCCAATTGGGTATGACCTTGCCTTGGTGGATATGCTGTCCACTCACAGTGTCACAACTATTGAATGACTCGGAAGTTATTTTTTCCTAGTCGAAAAACAGAAACAATGAAGTATATTGAACACTACACTGGAATTCAATTTCATTATGCTGCTTACAGCGTCATCTATTAATGCTCTTGGGATGTGTTTTCGATGCCGATTGGATGTGTTTTCGATGTACCGTTTCCCTCTTCTTCAAGTATCTTCAGTTCAAATTTGAACTCCTTGTGACGAGTAGTTCTTTTTTTTTTTAGAGCATTTTGAAAGTTGGACTTTATTTATAATCACTCTGTATATACTGGTGTTAAATAGAGATACTACACGTAATTCAATATGGCTATACTTACTGGAAGTGCCCCTCTTATTTAATTAATCAATGTGTTGCTTTATGTGAGAAATAATAGATTTTATTTTTTATTGTAAGGCGTCGGACCTGCAGATTAGCGTGTTGAAATTCTAAATTGAAGAGCTCAGTTTAAAATCCCTCAACTAAAACTAATACAGGATCATTCAACTATTTAGATAAAAACTTACTAAATGATTAACAGTTAGTGGTACAGATTACTAAATCCTACATTTTTGTATAGGAATGTAGGGTCGAAAGTGAAAAGTTGAGTTGCGAACACCAAATATATTACATTACATGAAAAGAAAAACTGTTTATTCTCAATATTATTGCAAAATCCTTCTTTTCAATGTTTACAATAAATGGGTGCGCAGAAGATCTACCTCCCCGGGGTGCACCTGATAACACTTTTATGTGGCTAAAAGATCTCATCTTGGCATTGTTTGATTAATGAACTCTGCTTCAGCATGTTTTGTTGTATTATCTGTTTTTTTTTTTTTTCGTTGTTCTTTTATTGCTGTAACTGTTCATAATCTGCCATTGGAAATTTAAAAAAAAAAAAAAAAAATGTTTACAATAAATGTTTAAAATTGGTGACCAAAACCAGTTGGTAATCAACAGCTTGATAACTTCGAAGGAGATTGCCAAACGGTTCCAAAGATGGCAGATATTTTGCAGCCGCAATGGATAATCGAACAACGAGGTCCTCAGAGGAAACAATTGGGTCTCGCAAATTAAAACTCACATTAAAAATAAAATAGAGAGCGCATCGAAGTTGTTAGAGGACTCCAAACTCGTCACATGAAGTGCTGGTATTAGTTCAGCATTGTGCCTGCATGTGGTAAGCAGATTCATTTTGTGTTAGTGCCTCCAAACATTTTACTTCAAATCTACATTCCTATATAAAATAATACATATTTTAAACACCCATACCACCGTCAATGTTGTATAATGACTTTTGATCCCTCCTAAATATATCGGGTATGGATAAGAATAATTTGAAGACTAGAAATTCCTTGAGCATGGATTGCAAACCTAATATTTAATGTTTGCAGTATTTTGTTAATCCTAAAGTTTTATATAGACTATCGAAATATTATTAAGTCGATTTCAACTACTAAAAGGCAAAAACTATATACACCTTCATGTCCATAGATTAAGGATAATGAAGTACAGACAAAGAAAGAGACAGAAGCAAAACAAATTTGAATTTATTTGTAAAGTTTTTATTTATTAAACAAAAGGTAAAGAGCAAAAAAGCTACTATATGTTTTGACATAATTAATAAAATTCAATTTTTTACTACCTGGACAAATTTCAAAAGAACCTATTTACAAAAAACAGTATAACATGGTTAGTATGATGGTTAATATGGAGTATGTCTCCCGGACGATGCAATACAGGCCTTACAACGCCTAGGTATGCCGTGTATCAAATTATCAATCTGATCTTAGGGGAATATTACACCACTCATCAAGCAATGCCCTCCGAAGTTCCGGTTGACAGGTGGAGAAGGTTTACGGGCTGCAATTCGTCGGCCAAGCATATCCACACATGCTCTATTGGATTCAAGTCCGGTGAGTATGCTGGCCAATCCATACGGGTGATATCCTCAATTGAAGGCATTCGTCTACAATGTTTGCACGGTGAGGGACGGGCGTTGTCATCCATAAACAGAAATTCAGCACCCATGGCGCCCCGAAACAAACGTACATGTTGTTCCAGAATGACATCCCGATAGATGTGGCCTGTCATCGTTACACTCTGAACATGCAGGTCAGTTCTGGAACCAAGAATAATTCCTCCCCCAAACGAGCCATCCTGCACCACCGTAACGGTGTCGTTCAATGGTGTTCTCTTGGTGGTAACGGGTACCTGGCGCTCTCCATATGAAAGTCCGGCGAGAATCAGACTGCAAACTAAACCTGGACTCGTCGGAAAACATCACACAAGACCACTGTTGCGGTGTCCACAATGCATGCTCTCTACTCCAGGTTAATCGCAGGCGACAGTGAGTTGCGGTAAGTGGAACACATCTGACAGGCCTACGAGCATATAGACCAATGTGCCCTAAGCGTCTGTACACGGTCTGCCTTGAAACTGTCGTACCGGTAGCTGAAGAGCTGACGAGACAGGTCTGATGCTGTGCTCCGTCTGTTTCTTTGGCAGTAACTGCTAAATACCGTCCTCATTCGGCGTTGTAATTCGGGGGCGACCTGTGCTGCTAACATCTACTCACATTACCATCATCTTGAATCGTTGTCAAAGTCTGGAGATGACACTGCGGGCGATCCGGTTCCACGGATACTTCCGGCTGGGTAAGTCCCACATTCCAGTCGTCCGATAATTCTACCACGTAAAAATCATCAAATGCTTCCTTTATGCCGTAACTATGCGGTTATTGCACTGAAAGACTTTTAAAGTGCTTTGTGAACAATTTTACTTTTTGCCACCATTCATATATACCCCTCTCTTTACACTCTCGTCATTGTGACGTACTGTCCGCGCCATCTGGTGGTTTCCTGTAATTTGCATATTCTTCTTCAAGATGTGTGTGATAATTCTACAGGTGAAATTTTTTTTTTTAGAGTTCAATTTCTGTGTGATTCTGAATTATCCTTAATTTATGGACATGAGTGTAGTTTTAAAAATATTGTGTGCTATTTCTTATGATTTTAATAAACTAAAATCATAGTCACCAAGTTATAATACCTTTTATCGATAACCACTGATATTATTTGTGTTAAAATGCAAGTCAAGTAATTATTTTAGAAAAATGCAGATTGATGATTTGAGAGATACAGCTGAAAAATGGTGAGCAGAAATCTGAAAGAGCCATGAAGCGAGGTCAAGGCATAATCATTCATTGAACATAATTTTGATAAACTATAGAAGATATGTTATTTCTATCAAGATTTCTCACTCATAAGATTCTAAAAAATATGATACGATCATTCTATGACTTTGGCGAACATTATGGACATTTTCTTAGCATAATAGCTATTGTATTTTAAATAATACATAATGTAATTTAAATAATATCTATTGTATTTTGTGGTGAAAAACATCAATGATTTTTTTCCCATATATCAATGAAGATTGATATATGGGATGCCAACGGCCATACCATGCTGAATATACCGGTTCTCGTTAGATCACCGAAGTCAAGCATCATTGGGCGCGATCAGTACTTGGGTGGGTGACCACCTGGGAACACCGCGTGCCGTTGGCATTCACAAATTTGGGACCTGAATGGCCGAGTGTCTAGCGCTCTGGCGCTCGGTGCCCACAGGTTTCGGGTTCGAATCCCGGCGGTGCCATGGATGTTTGTAGTGGTTCGGAATCCACTTTAAGCCGTCGGTCCCGGTCTCCTATGACTGTAAGAGCGTCACGGAGCCAAAGTCAGACTTCTACCTACGGGTGCTCCATCACAACAGAAGCTGCTTCCTTCCCCTTCAATCATGAGTACGTATGGGCTCGTGGGATTTGACAGCCAAGTGGGATAAGAAACAACAAACAACAACAGATTACGTCCTTTGGTTGAACAGTGGTAGGCCTTGTGTTTTAATTATGTAAACTTAAATACTCGGGCGATAAGGAGAGGACATTGCCGTTTAAAGATAACCGACCACGTATGTATGTTGTGTGAGAGAAAACTTAAAAATCTCAACCCGGTAGCTTTACTACTGGTGCTAGACGCTTTCCACCAATAACTATCAAGTATTTTCTATCAGTCATCAATACTGCAATGAATGTCGCCGCAGACCTATCAGATTAAGAATATTTTCAAGCGAAAACTGTTTATTTTTAAATAATCATTCTTGCTATTGCTTTCTTTCAATCAATAGTATAGATAATGATTGCATATGTTTTGTTTTATACAAATTTGATAAGTTATATTTGTTACAAAGCATTGATTTTTTTAATGAAAACTGTAATTCAATAGTGTTTTCAATTAAATAAAATAGTTGTTTAATAATTTTTAGCAGTGCGCTGGATAAAAAATATAGTAGATTTAGAATTAAAAAAAAAAAATGGCACCTTTATTGGGATTATCGTAGTTATTAAATATAAAAAGACACTTTATATGCAAAACCGTTACATTCAAAATAGTTTCATATGTTGTTTTATGCATTGTTGCATTAACAAATACTTAATAAATGCAAGACATGTACAACTACACGAACGCATAAAAAATGTCAAATATTGTATTACATGTAATATAATTTTCATCATATTACTTGCAATCCAGATTGACCAATTTAATAAATTGTTATACACATATAAGACAAATTCTTGAATTTTATGGTAATTTCTCACAGCATGATGCTGTTGAACGGTTCTTTAACTTCATTCACAAAATCAACAAATTTATCATCAATATTGTAATTAAAATTTCAAGATTTTCTTCTCCTAAAAATCTCATTTTTTTATATATGGTTAGTTGAATTTTGCATACTGTTAATAACGCTAAATTTTAAATGCCATCCCTTCATTATACATGCATATATGTAATGTAAAGAAGTTACTGTTATTATAATGCAAAAACTTTTTGTTATGTTAAAACAAATAACAACAAATGTAGTTAAGAAATGAAAAAGAAATCGTTTTAATTATAAATAAATATAAAATTTTAATGGATTGGAATATTAAAAATATTTATATAAATCAAAACAAATGTGGATTATTGTAATCATTTGGCAAATATAAATATTTTTTATTCAAATATTGAAAATGAACGTATATATTTTCATTGGAAAGAAATATATGCACACATTATTTGTTATCGAAATTGCATTAGGTTTTATTTCATACAAAATCTAAGGATTAAATCCACTTTTCATTTAATTATTATTATTAGTAAATTTAAATAATGTAAACTTAATTAACGCAGCTTATCTGTTTAATTAAATTTATCTTCATTTTCTTCTCTTTCTTCAGTTTTAAACGATGCATCCTGAAATTAGAAAGAAAACTCTAGTACACCTAGACAAAAAATAAATCTCGCTTTTGTTGGACTTCATATATATAAACTGAAAAATCATTCTTCCTCATATCTTTTAATCTAATAAAGTTTTTGTGCCATCTCTAAACAAAAAAGTAAGATTCGTGAGAGTACAAAAAATTAATATTAGAATAAATAAAAAGAATAGAATTCACTTAATAAATAAAAGAAAATTTAAATAAATCAATGCAACATGTGACAATTCCATGTGTACATAAAAAAATATCAAATGATCAAATATTGTGTTACATGTAAAATAATTGTCAGCATATTACATGCAATCCTGATTGACCAGATTAAGTACCTGTTCTATACTAAATTATGTTAAAATTATGATAATTTATCATTGCATGGTGCTGTAGAAAGGTTCTTCAAACTCATTGACAATATCAACAAATTTATCATCGGGATAATTTATCAACAAATTAATCATCTCAAAAATTTTCGTCTCATAAAAATCCTCAATATTTGGATAAAAGAGTCTTATACTATTGTAATAATTCTAATGACAAATTTTAATTCAACTTTTCCTTATACATGAATATATGTAATGTAAAAAGTTACTGTTATCATAAATAAAAAGAAAAAAACTTTCTGTTATTTTTAAGATAAATAATGCAACTAGTTTTAAGAAAATGAAAAAAATAATCTTTTTAAGTATAAATAAATATAAAATTGTAATAAATTGGAATATTAAAACTATTTATATATTAGCAAAATAAATGTGGATATTCGTTATCCTTTTTGCAAATATAAATAACTTAACTATTGTTTTTATTCAAATTTTGAAAAT
>BPLQ01006486.1:0-373181 GCA_021605075.1 Caerostris darwini | reverse complement strand
GTGCTGCTAAATATAACGATTGGTCATATCAAGTCACGTGCTCTATAGCTCATCTTGAACTGTATGGCTTTCAAAATATAAACAGATTATTGTTTCAATATCCTCAAAATAGTGTCTAAGGATTAGTTTATGTGTGAATGTGCTTTCATAAAAAGTTAATTGAACCATAATTTAGACATCTTTTTCTGAATTTGGTAGTGTTTCTTGTAGTATTGAACAATTGCTTCTTCATAAAATTCCAGAGTTATTAAATTTTGTCATATTCCTATCGCTATTGAATTAGCAAGTTTTTTTGGGGATTCTCCGCTTAAGGGCTCCAATTTCTCCAAGCCTCTTTTCCATGCCACATTAAATCGTAAAAACTGCAATAATTTGTTTGTAGTGGTCATTTGTTTGTTTAGAAATAGCAAAGAAAAAAAATCGCCAAATAAACAAGCGGAACCTTAAAGTACAGAACTCCAGTTCTTGTTGTATGCTCGCCAATTGTTTTATAAATTTTTTGGGTTATTGAACATTGGTATGTCCCATGTAACCCGTGTCTATTCGTCTAGCAAAATATGTTCACACATGATAAATTGAAATTCCAGTTTTTTATTAATGATTTCTGTTACATTTTTTTTTTTTTATTTCTTTATTGTATGATACTTAACTTTATGAAAAAAATTATTTTAAATAAAATCAGTTATTCGTTTTATTAAAATGAGTTGTTTCATTTTCGAAATTGTTTAAATTACTGATTTGATAGTTATTTGTTTAATTTTCAAAAGTGTTTAAATTGCTGATTTGTTGAATCGTCGACAAAACGAAAAAATTCGATATTGGCGAAATTGGTGCTCGCTTAACGGAAAAGTACCAAAACATACGCTAGAAATAATAATAGAATACATAAATAATTAGCATATAAAAATAACAATAGAAAACTACATTAAGTAACTTTTTTGTGTTTTTTTGACTAGTGTAGATAACACAGATAGTATACAAGAGAACAATGTGCTAGTTTAAAATAGGGTTACCAGAATTATAACTACCTTATTTGGCGTTTTACTGGCGATTTGATTGAAAATATTTCACCCAATTTATCTGCTTGGCATCATTTTCACCCTCATGGTGATATGCTGGAATGTTACAGGGTTTTTTTTTTTTTTTTTTTTTTTTTTTTTTTTTTCTGCTTAAATACGGGTTTTGAAATTGAGGTAAATTTTTTGGAAGAAAAAAAAAAAAGAACTCTCAGTTTTTCTATTCGGAAATATATACGGTACATTTCCTTCAGGTATTATATCTACATTTGAATATTTTTGAATAAAATATCTCTTATACTAATTCTAATAATAGTAAAAGAAGCATTATATACATATTTATCAAATAAATTATGAGATTTTGGCTAGTTTTTAGTTTCAAGATAGCATTGTCTTTTGCCTAGCCTTTTGTTTTAAATCAATGAGTTCCATCTAAATCACTGCTTTTTAAAAATTTTTCTAAACACGGATTATAAATGTCTTTGCCTGTAATCCGTGAATTATAGGTTAAAAATTCTTTCGAAATTCCTGGCCACGGTTTTAATGCTACTATATGCAGTCTATGGATTTTTCTTGTATACAATTCAAAAACAACTTATTAAAATATTTTATTATTAAAAATTGCTGCAAAAATAAATAAATATAAGGTTCTGATGGTAAAAAGATGTTAAAGAGAGTGTTTAAAATAAATGTATCTTCCAAAAATACAATGAAAATCTTATCATCGCAGATTATGTAAAGTAGCCGGTGTCTTTGAGAAAGGAGGAAAAATGTGATTTGCATCACACTCAGCGTGCGTATGGATTAAATTTTTCTGATATTTTTTGTATTTTTAATCATTAAATTGATTAAAATCATCAAATAAATGTTTATAATCCTTAAATTGATCATTAAAATTGATTTTAACGATTTCGAATTATTATTATTATTATTTATTTATTTATTTTTTGTTTATTTCATCTTAGTTGTTGTCATTGAATAAGTCCAGTAAATGTTTTTTTTAATATCATGGTTTTTATACATGAACGTCTTTTTTCCTGCTAACTTTCAACAGTATTTCTTACTGTTAAAAAATCTAAATTGTTAACAAAAATTGAAAAATATCATGCTATTTTAAGATCTCAAACACAGGTGTACAAAAACGGAGCTTAATTAGTTCGTTGTATTTGAAGGAAAATAAGTTAGCAATTGAGTACTTTTTAATGTTTCTTATTATTAAAGCAACTAAATTGTTTTCAGAAATTGAAAAATATCATGCTATTATAGGATTTTAAACACATGTATAAAAAACGGAGCTTAATCAATTCGTTGTATTTCAAGAAAAATAAATGAGAATTATACGACGCAATTAATTTTCCCGAAAAAAATTTTTTTCACTATCAAAAATTATGATTATGAATTATATGCGGCTACAGGTTATAAGCAGAAAATTGCAGTAATTTAAATTATCATTTACTTCTTAATCTACTGATATTATGCGTACCAAAGAAATCGTATTTTATTCATCTGCATGAATAAAAATTCTGAAAAAACTGTACGAAATCTCAGGATGTTTGCAAATGTAGTAGACCAATCTAGCAATCTTGCTGGCGATATGTTTGATGAAAATCAAACGTTCTAATGCTCAATGATTTCAAATGCTAAAGTGCTGCTTTGTGAAAAACTATTAACTTGTAAGGTAGATTTTATGTTTTAAAATGTTAATTATATTATTATTAAAAAAGGGATAACTAAATTCTTGAAAAAATGAATTAATATCCATTTTTTAATTGACTTACTTGCTATTGCCTAATGAAATTAATCAGATTTGCATCTAGAGTTTATTTTAGTATGGACATTTTCCTAATTTTTCATTCATGTAAAGATAAGACAAAAAATTATGTTAGCGCAATGGAAATTAGACGAATGGATATATTTTGAAATTGAAAGGTAGTCCATTTCTTAACACGTTTTTAATCTTTTTATTATAAACTACGCTCCTATTCTGATTATTATAAACTACGTTTTTATTCTGGTTATTATAAACTATTATTCTATTTTAGTTATTATAAAATTTTGGTTATTATAAACTACGTTTCTATTCTGGTTATTATAAATACGTTTTTATTGTTATGTAAACACGTTTTTTTCTGGTTATTATAAACATGTTTTTTCTGTTTATTATAAGCACGTTTTTATTGATATTATAAACTACGTTTCTATTCTACTTATTGTAAACACGTTTTTATTCTTATTATAAACACAATTTTTCTGGTTATTATAATCACGTTTCTATTCTGGTTATTATAAACACGTTTTGTTATTATGATCATGTATCTATTTTGGTTATTATAAACACATTTTTATTCTGGTTATTATGAACTATGATTTAAAATTACGAACAAAGAATGTCCCCGTGCTAAGAGATTACTAAAATTTTTCATTTGTTAATTATTATTTCAATTTAAATAATTATAAAAATTTTACCGATATTACTCTACTGATTTAAATTTCATATTACAAATAATTAGTTTAAACGAAATTAATTTATTATCTACGTTTGAATTTTTAACTGCTGCGTTTATGCAATGCCTTTATTTATTTTTGATAAAATATTAAAGATTTATGATAATAGTTTATGGAGTTGGTTATTTTAGCTTTGATTAATTGGGATTTATTATATTGTTGTTTTTCTTTACCACTATTCGTTATTCCAGTTCATACAGCATTTATATAGAATAATGTATTTTTGATAAATTACCAAACAAAATATTGACAAAATACCAAACAAAATTGACCTTATCAAAATAACTTGTTGATAAGAAGTTACTACTGTCCCCTTACAAAAAAAAAATTTTATTCTTGAAAAGACCTACTTAAAGACGTATCTAAACTACACATTCTAATGACGATTATCTCCCGTAAATTAGTTATCTGTAACAAAAATAATAATAGTTTGCATTGTAAGAAATTTATCTCGTACTAAATCAAATAAGAAAACAGTTGGTGAGGAACTTTTTTAGTAATTTAAAAATAAAATGAGGTAAAATTATAACATTTATAACATTACACGATGGAGTTACTTCTTAGAGAATAGTCTTCTCAATTCTACAGTAGTTGTAAGGTGAAAATATGTAGGCAGACAGACAGATAAATAGATAGACTTATGGATAGACAGATGTAGAACAGAAAATTAATCATTTACTGATGTAATAGATAAAAATATACAAACGACGCAGAAATTCCCTCCATTTTTTTTTTTTTTTTTTTTTTTTTTTTTTTTTTTTTTTTTTTTTTCGTCATACGATTTTACGATAAATTTTCAATTAATAATTTTAATTTATTTTGTAAAAAAAAAACTTTTGAGTTTCAATATTTTTTTTAATTTATATGCTTGTTTTCATTAATTTATTTTTGTATATGACACACTAGAACTCGTATAGTTAGGGAATAATTTTATTTAACATAAATTTTTACTTTAATTTTATATTTTCGTCTTACAGCTACTGTAGAATTCAGAGATAAGACTATACTCTAAGAGGCGACACTATCTTGTAATGTTATAATTTTACTTCATAATATTCTTAAATAATTAAAAAAACTTTTTTTACCAATTGTTTTTTATTTGATTTAATACGAAATAAACTTCTTACAACACAAATTATCTTTTTTTGGTTACCAATAACTAACTTCTAATTTATTTTAGATAAATTTTCTTATAGTCTTAATTTTTAAGAATTACAATTGAAACTGGGATTACCTGATATGTAAAGAATTGTATAATTGTATACCATTTCACACAACTTTTTTAAATAATAAAGAATGTTTAACTTTTAAATGAATAATGAATATAATTTTAAAAAGTATAATACAGTATTATAATAATAATATGAAGAATGTATATATTACATAAAAATGTCTTTAGAAGAAATTGTGATCTTTTACAATGAATTCAGTTCGTTAAATATTGATTCACTTATTAATATCCTCCCATAAAAATTAAAAAAGTATTTTTCCCAATTCATGTTGTATCCGATAGATATCGAAATAATCATTTTAATCATCCTTCAATCCTGTAAAAAAAAAAAAAAAATCAGTAACCTCATAGCTAAGGCAGACCGAAATAATCTCGATAATCCGAAATATATGACCACTTAGCACTCAACATCACATCATGTTATTCTGCAAACTTTACAATCAATTCAAATTCAATTCAAGATTCAATTCAATCACCATGTTATTCCACATAACCCTACCATCCTTAAGAGCACATAATCTATGCAATAAATCTTACGACTACTGTAGAATTCAGAGTGCAGACTATTCTCTAAGGAGTGACCCCATCGTATAAAGTTATAAATGTTATAATTTTAATCTCATAATATTCTTAAATTAAAAAAAAAAAATTATCAACTGTTTTTAATTTGACTTAGAACGAGATATATTTCCTACAAAGCAAATTATCTTTTTTTGGTTACCAATAACTGACTTCTAATTTACATGAGAGAAATTTTCTTACAGTCATACTTTTTAAGGATTAGAATTGAAACTGAGATTACCTGAGATGTAAAGAATTGCATACCATTCTACATAACTCTTTTAACTAATAAAGAAATCAGTTAAATTTAACTTTTAAATGAGTAATGCATAGAATCTTAAAAAGTATACTACATCATTATACATATTACATAAAAATTTAAAAGAAATTGTGATCTTTTACAGTGATTTCAATTCGTTAAATACTGATTCACTTATTAATCCCCTACCATAAAAATTAAAAAAGGTATTTTCCCCAATTCATATTGTATCCTATAAATATCGAAATAATCATTTTAATCAGCCTTCAATCCTTAAAAAAATAACTTGAGGCACGGCGAAATAATCTCAATAATCCGAAATATACGACCACCTAATATTCAACACCTCACCTTGTTATTTCACAATAACCCAATCATCCTTCAAAAAAGTATAATGTATGCAATAGTATATCATAAGACTACTGTAGAATTGAGAGAGAATGCTATTCTCTAAATGGTTACTCCATCGTATAAAGTTATAAATGTTATAATTATACTTCATTTTATTCTTAAATTATTAAAAAGGTTTTTTTTATCAACTGTTTTATCTGATTTATTTGAGATAAATTTCTTACACCGCAAATTATATTTTTTGATTACTAGTAACTAACTTCTAATTTACTTGAGATAAATTTCCTGCAACTCTAATTATCTTTTTTGATTACCAACAACTAACTTCTAGTTTACTTGAGATAAATTTTTCTTATCATCTTTTTTTTTGTAAAGATTAGAATTGAAACTGAGATTACCTGAGATGTAAAGAATTGCATACCAATTCTACATACCGGATTTCTTCATTAGTTAAAAGAGTTAAATTTAACTTTTAAATTAGAAATATGTATGGAATCTTAAAAAGTATATTACAGCATTATATATAGATAGATAGCTTACATAGAAATTTCTTTAAGAAAAATTGGGATTCTTTACAGTGATTTCAGTTCGTTAAATACTGATTCACTTAATAATCTTCTACCATAAAAATTAAAAAGTACTTTTTCCCAATTCATATTGTATCCTATAGATAATAATACATAGCAATAATCGCAATAATCATTTTAATCAATCTTCAATCCTTAAAAAAAAATCAAAACCTCATAACCAAGGCACGCCGAAATAATCTCGATAATCCGAAATATACGACCACCTAGCATTCAACACCTCATCGTGTTATTCCGCAATAACCCTACCCTCCTTAAGAAGGCATAATCTATGCAATATGGGGGAGGAAGGAAGATGGAGAGGGGGTGGAGCAAAAAAAAAAAGAAAAAGAAATCAGAGAGCATCCTCATCATCATCCGTCGGACACCGAGAAGCACCTATAGGCAGGGGAGAGAGACTTCCTTAATCGAATTACTGGCGCATGGCGTCGGCCCGTCGTGGTTTCATTGCCTTAATTTCACACTTCATAAACAATATTTGTTGGCGGAGATTCCATTAAAATTTTAATCATAACTGTCGGTGGACACGTGTCGGGGGAGGGCAGGTCCCGGCTCGGAGGCCGTGCCTAACGCCGAACGACAGCCTCATCTATCACGGAACCAGCGGCCGGAAGGAAAGCGGGAGGGGGCCGGCCACACATTGAGCCATTCCTGTTCCTTGCAGTTCGGTGAAGAGTTCCTTTCTTTAAACTCTCGTGTGTCATGAAATTTTCACTGAGTATGGTACTCATTCTTAATTATTTCTTTTTCAATTCCTATTATTAGCTCACATTCTCCCTATATTTATCTTGTTCACATTTTCATATTTTATATATATTTTGCGTTCTATATTTTTTAATTTAAAATGATCAAAATGTTTTCAATTAAATTTGAAATATAGCCTAATATATTTGCTTTTATTATTTTTATCGTATGTATTTGCTTTCATTATATTTGTTTTTATTATTTTACTGTAATTCGAGATTGCTGTTCTTTTTTTTTTTTCAATTCCCTCTATTAGCTCACACTATCCCTATATATATCTTGTTCAAATTTTCAATCGTTCATAAAATACTTTTTGTCCATCCACACAAGTTCAAATACATTTTTTTTGAACTTGTAGTGGATGACACTGGATGTTAATGCAGTTTTTTCAAATATTAATTCAGTAATTCAATTTAATTAATTAATTTTAGTTTTTTTTTTTTTTTTTTTTTTAGATTTAAGTTGCATATATCTACCAATAGCTGGCGCCAGATAAACTTTAAAAAAATGGATTTTCAGCAATAGAGTGAAAAAAAAGTAGGAATTGTGTTAAAATTTTTTGTTTTATATTACTTGTTATTTCTTATTTGCAATAATCTGTTTGGAATAAATTTTAATTTTAGTTCTTTAATTCTGTAAAAGAACTGTAAATTAAACTGTAAAACTGTAAATTCTGTAAAAGAAAGAATAGATATTTTTCTCACAGGTACTCTACAGAAACACTACCTTTGCCTTTGTGTGCCATTACTATGGTGTGGATTTTTCTTAAGAATTTTTAAGTTTTTCTTTTGATTTTAAATAGTGGAGATAACTTAAAATGATGAACTGAGCAGACTTTATCAAGCTGAGTGGGTATTTGCTTTACTTTTTCTGCGTGTAATACAGATGTTGGGTAATCTCCTGCAAGTAATCACATATAAAGACAATGTTTTGCTTTATATTTTTAACTGATGAAAGGCTTAAAAGTATAAATATTGTCCTATAGGGAAGTTTCTTAGGTTATGACATACCATTAACTCCTGTTTCGTGACATTTAAATATAATTTGGAATTGCAGTTTAATAGACATGGTATTTGTAGTTAAAATTCATGAAATAAAAGTGAAATTGAAAAATAGAGGAGATAAAGAATGTGACATTAGATAAGAAGGAGAAAATCTTGCATTAAATAAGGAGAAGCATCGTTTGATTAAATAATAAGAAACAATGGAGCATTAGATAAAAATGAGAAAAAAAATGTAATATTTGATATGAAGGAAAAACAATAGATCATTGAATAAGAAGGAAAAACTATGAGGCATATAAGAAGAAAAACAACTACATGAGGCAAAGAAGGAGAAACAATGTAGCATTAAATAAGAACAATATAGCATTAAATAAGAAAAAGAAACATTGTAGTATTAAATAAGAAAGAGAAACAATGAAACATACAAGAAGGAGAAACAATGCATCATTAGATAAAAATGAGGAACAATGTATCATTAGATAAGGAGGAAAACGATTACATTAGATAAAGAAGAAGAAACAATGTGGTATTAGATGAGAAGTTAGAACAATGTAGTATTAAATAAGAAAAACGTAACATTAGATAAGAAGGAGGAACAATGTAGCATTAGATAAGAAAGAAAAACAATGTAGCATTACACAAGAAAGAGGAACAACGTAGCATTAATAAGGAAAAAAAATAATGACATTAGATAAATAAGGAGAAACAATGCAGCATCAGATAAGGAGGAGGAACAATGGCATTAAATAAGAAGTAGAAGTAATGTAGCATTAGATAAGAAGGAGGAACAAAGTAAAATTAAAGAGAATGAGGAACAATGCAGCATTGGATAAAATAAGAAACAATATAGCATTAAATAAGAAGGAAGAAGAATGCGACATTAAATAAGAAAGACAAACGATGTCATATTAAATAAGAAAAAAATAATTATGTAACGTTAAATAAGGAGAAGAAACAATGTAGCACTAAATAAATAAGGAGAAACAATATACATTAGACTGAAAAAAGGTTTAGGCCTTATCTTTGTTTAACAATGCAAATTATAACAGTAGATTAATGCTGCCATCATTTTGTTAGCTGCGTTGATATTTTCTCTTATATTACACAAATGTGGGCCAATTACCTTTCAAGACTTGCTGAAAGACATTTCTTAAACTTTCCTATCTTTTAAACTTATTTATTGAATTAAATGTATATACATATGATGGAGTAGTGCTGATTAATTATAAATTCATCCAATGAATGATGAAGGACTTCAAGTCAAATGAATACATAGTGCCTAACAGATATCCACCTACTTTGATGCATTTTGCTAAAGATTAAAAAAAAGTATTGAGTTCACTAAACAAATCATGCAAATAAAGTAATTTAAAAAACCCTTCAAAATTGGTTTGATACGAAATAAAAAAAATGAATTAAAAAAAAATAAAATAAAAAAAAAACCTTTCAAACTACTTTGAGAAAAAAAAATTATTTCTTAATGAAAAGTATCTTTTCATATTAGTTGAAAAACATTAATTTCATTTAGCAACTGCCCTATTATATTAGGTTATTTTGATCAGCATGGGTTAATTAAATGAATTTTCAGTCAAGAATGTTTGAATGGGAAAACATTTAATGATACTTAACCTTCATTATTTTTAAAATTTTGTGATTGTTCTGTTGGTTACTGTCAACTGGTTAGTCGTTTACAAAAAAAGGAACATTTTAGCTTTTTTAAAAGATAATTTTTGACAGTAATATTTTTTCTTCTTGAAATGCCTTATTTAGTCTTCAAAAAAAGTTTTAATTTTAGTCTTTTCGAAAATTTCAATTTTGAAACTGAATGTTTTTTTAAATAAATTGATAGCCTTTGAAGAAAATGCTCATTATTTCAAAATAATTAAAATTTTAATATTGAATATGACATACTTGAACAGCAACAGCATTGGACTTTTGTTTTAATCAAAAATTACTTCCACCAACTCCACTGCTTGAAACTTCTCAGCTTGGCAATCTACCATCATTAGGATTACTAGTTTATAGATAACAAAACAAAACCAATAACTCTTCTATTTAAAAAAACATTTCTTCATTCCTAGTAAATGTCATAATATATTTCTAATCAAGCTGTATGCATCATTTGATTAAAATTACGCACTTCATCATTTTATTAAAGTTATGCACTTCTTCATTAATTTTCATCATTTGATTAAAATTATGCACTTCATCATTAATTTTCATCATCTGATTAATATTATTTACTCCACGATTAATTTTCATAATTTGATTAAAATTATGAACTTCATCATTAATTTTCCTCATTTGATTAATATCATGTACTTCATCATTAATTTTCATCATTTTATTAAAGTTATGTACTACATCATTTGATTAAAATTATGCCCTTCATCACTAACTTCTATCATTTGATTAAAATTATTTACGCCACGATTAATTTTCATCATTTGATTAAAATTAGAACTTCATCATTAATTTTCCTCATTTGATTAATATCATGTACTTCATCATTAATTTTCATCATTTTATTAAAGTTATGTACTACATCATTTGATTAAAATTATGCCCTTCATCACTAACTTCTATCATTTGATTAAAATTATTTACGCCACGATTAATTTTCATCATTTGATTAAAATTAGGAACTTCATCATTAATTTTCCTCATTTGATTAATATCATGTACTTCATCAGTAATTTTCATCATTTTATTAAAGTTATGTACTACATCATTTGATTAAAATTATGCCCTTCATCATTAACTTCTATCATTTGATTAAAATTATTTACGCCACGATTTATTTTCATCATTTGATTAAAATTATGAACTTCATCATTAATTTTCCTCATTTGATTAATATCATGTACTTCATCATTAATTTTCATCATTTTATTAAAGTTATGCCCTTCATCATTAACTTCTATCATTTGATTAAAATTATTTACGCCACGATTTATTTTCATAATTTGATTAAAATTATGAACTTCATCATTAATTTTCCTCATTTGATTAATATCATGTACTTCATCAGTAATTTTCATCATTTTATTAAAGTTATGTACTACATCATTTGATTAAAATTATGCCCTTCATCATTAACTTCTATCATTTGATTAAAATTATTTACGCCACGATTTATTTTCATCATTTGATTAAAATTATGAACTTCATCATTAATTTTCCTCATTTGATTAATATCATGTACTTCATCATTAATTTTCATCATTTTATTAAAGTTATGCCCTTCATCATTAACTTCTATCATTTGATTAAAATTATTTACGCCACGATTTATTTTCATCATTTGATTAAAATTATGAACTTCATCATTAATTTTCCTCATTTGATTAATATCATGTACTTCATCATTAATTTTCATCATTTTATTAAAGTTATGCCCTTCATCATTAACTTCTATCATTTGATTAAAATTATTTACGCCACGATTTATTTTCATCATTTGATTAAAATTATGAACTTCATCATTAATTTTCCTCATTTGATTAATATCATGTACTTCATAAATTAATTTTCATCATTTGATTCAAATTGTGTACTTATTAAAAGTTACTACATTCATTCAACCGAAACGAATTATAGATTAAATACTTCATGATAAGCACATAATAATAATAATAATTCATAATATTCCTCATGAAAAATTTCTCGTACTGTTTATTTATATTCCTTTTAAAAGAGATTCAATAGGTAGTTAAAATTTTTTATCTAAGTGCGAGAGAAGTGCAATAGCAACTTATATTCATTTCCTTTTAATTTTAATCAAATGTTGAAAATTAATGATGAAATTCTTAATTTTAATCAAATAATGAAAAATAATCATGGAGTAAATAATTTTAATTATATGAGGAATACAGCTTGATTAAAAATATATTATGAACTTTACTAGGAAAGAATACAGGTTCTTTAAATTGAAAAGTTAATTATTTTGGTTTTGTTGTTTCTAAATTAATAACCCTTTCGATGGTAGATTTATTGTATTTCCAAAATATATGCTTCACAATTTTTGAACTAACATTATTGAGCCATTGTTGAACCAACATTATTGAGCATTTGTTGAACCAACATTGTTGAGCAATTATTGAGCTACAATTGTTGACCTAAAATCCTAATTGTTGGGCTAAATTCCAAGAACACAACTATGTTCTTGGATTTTCTAATAATCAGAATGATGCAGATTCTCTTAAGAACTTAAAATCTCACACTTAGGGGAAATTTATCCATCTCTTCATCCTTTATAAATATTAGCGCCATGGTAAATTTATCATTTATGGTGAAACACGACATAAATTTTTGTATAAAAAAATAATTATAAATGTTTTTCAATAACTTTCAGCAACAATACCAATGTTAACTTCTGTTAATTTCTGATATTTCATATTTTCATCACTTTAAGAATTATCTTATCTTAATTGATTTTTTGGCTTTTAAATAATAGATATCTACTTTCATTTTTAAACAGATTTTTAATATCAATCTTGATGTGAAAATTTTTGGGCTGGGGTTCGAGTCTCGGCAATGCCATGGATGTTTATAGTAGTGCGGAGTCCACTTTAAACCGTAGTTCCCGGTCTAATATGACTGTTGGGGCATAGGGCTGACAACCCTACCCCGTAAAAAGATACGTCTCAAAATCTGCCAGCAGGCAGACAGCCTTTGCCCAACATGGGGCTGTTGCGCGAATGAAGAAGAAGAAGAAATTTTTGGAATTTAAAAATTTCTGAAAATTTCTTCACTCTAAAACTGGGTCATTCCGTTGTCATTACCACAGCTCCCTCCCTTCCCTCCAAAAAAAAGGACTTGGGAAATATAGATTAAGAAACATCTCCGTAGAGCCATTCTCTGTTTAAGAATAAAATTCCATGTATATTTTTTTCCATATTAAAATCTTTACAGGAAAGTTTCAAGTCTTTCACGGGATCCCTTTATTCAATTCCTTCTATTAGCTCACACTCTTCCTATATATATCTTGTTCAAATTTTCAATCGTTCATAAAATACTTTTTATTCATCCACTCAAGTTCAAATACATTTTTGTTGAACTTGTAGGGGATGACACTGGATGTTAATACAGTTTTTTCAAATATTAATTCAGTAATTAAATTTAATTACATAATTTTATTATTTTTTTAGATTTAAGTTGCATATATCTACTAACAGATGGCGCCATATAAACTTAAAAAAACGAATGAAAATTATTTACAAAGGACTTTCTGCAATAGAGTGAAAAAAAGTAGGAATTGACTTAAATTTTTTTTTATATTACTTGTTTATGCTTTAAATCTTAGTTTCAAATTCGCTTTGTTGTTCTCTCTCTTCTGTTGTCTTTCTTGGAAGAAAAGAACGAATCTTCAATTTGGGCACGGCCCCCGGTGCGCTCGCCCTCAAATGGTACGTCAGAAGAAGGGAGGCGTTAAGCTTCCTGCGAAATGGAAAAGTCTTCCTGATTGAAAAGAGAGATCTCTGATTATGGAAGAAGGATTTCTTCTGGTCCGCCCAAATTGTTTTCCCTCCAGGAGTGATCCTTTTTTAATAAAATTCCTCTCTTTCTTTCTCTCTCTCCTGCCCCGCTCCGCCAATTACAGCGCTCCTGCCGATAAGTGAATTAGCTCCTGAGACTGCTGCGAGATGACGATTCATTTCTGCACCCTAATCCGGGGGATGGGTGAAAAATTTTTCAATCTGTTGGCGCAAGGAATTAGGGGTGAGCTGTTATTCCGTGTCGTAAATGAATGCCGATGAGATGCGAGAATATCCGAATAGGATAGGTCGCCGGGATTCGCCGAATATGTTCCGAAAATGATGTAGCGTGTTTTAACGACGAATAACATTAAATCATTTTCCTTTATTTAATAAACTGGATGCTCGGACTCGTGGTCGATCTTGATAACGGTGAGCGTGCCGAAGGGGTTTGACGAATAGCATGTTGAATTTCCGAACTTGGTTTCAAGCCCAACACACATATAAAGGGGAAGATGTAGTGTTTATGCTTGGAATAGACATGTTAAATCTATAGGTTGGAATATCTGTTAGGAAAGGGAGTTGGGAACCCTGTAGGCGCCATTCTTGTAGATGTTCGTTAAAAAAAATCCGACAAAAAATGAGAGCACTGTAGTATCCTTTCCCCTGGTGCGGCATGATGGTCAATTGGCCAGCGCTCCGGCCTTTGGCACTACAGGCTTCAGCTTCGAATCCTGACGGTCGTATGGATGTTTGTGAGTGGTTCGGAATTCACGTTGATCTGTAGGTCCCGGTCTAATTAGCCTAAAGTGTGCACAAAGGAGTGAGAAACTTAACTTTTTCCCCGGTACATCAGGATAATGCTGTACATTTCTGCTTTCCTATAGCTATGAATTACTTAGGTCAAAAAGCCTGTAATTTTAGACCAGCATAATGCGTTTTAAAGTGTAAATAAAAAACCTTTCATTTGAAAACAACGCAATGCGTTTTAATGTGTAAACAAACTTCCTTTTGATGGTTTGATTGTTAATATTTTGATAAGATTTCCGTCGTGGTCTAGCAATAAGAGCGTTATGTATAGCTTTTCTTGTGACCAAGAAGTCCATTTTACTTTAAAAATATAATGGATAATTTTCACGAAATATCTGCAAGTAGGCAGACGACTTTGACTCACTCAGGGTTCAGTTGCGCCAATGAAGATTTGGATTGGTTTGTCGCTGTACGGCCATTTTTTGCACACTTTAGGTTAATTAAAACGGGACCTACAGTTTAATGTGGATCCCACACCACTAACACACATCAATTCCACTGCCAAAATTCGATCATGAAGCCTTTGATACCAAAGGCCATTGCGCCAACCAATTGACCATCAGCCATCCTTGTTGGTATTCGTTAAAAAAAAGCCGCCAAATTATGAATACACTGCAGCTTAATTTTCCCTGGGCACTGCTTACTTTACTGCCTATAGAGCAATGAATAACTTAGATAAAAAAGACTTTCATTTGTAAAAGACACAATGCGTTATACGTGTAAATAAACTGCATTTTGATTGTTAAGATTTCTATTGTGTCCTAGCAATAAGAACCTTAGCTTTCGAAGGTTTGGTTTGTCGCTCTACGATCATTTTTTGCATGGTTTTGGCTAATTAATTATCCACGTGTAGGCTAATTAAACTGTAGATCCAGTTTAATTAGCCTACACGTGGACTAACCGTTAACGTGGATTCCGAACCACTCACAAACATCCATGCCATCGTCAGTATTTGAACCTGCAGCCTGTGGTACCAAAGGACAGAGAGCTAACCAATTAGCCATCAAGCTGCTGGCAACCGAAGTAGTTATGGGTGAAATTCTGCGCTTTCACACAATTAATGGTCAATTAAAATGCTAAATTAACGGACACGCTGCTGATGGCGCAAAGACTATCATTCTAAATATATCCTATTCTTCCATTCATAAAACATAATGAAGAAAAAAAAAGATAATGGTTTTCCGAAGTATTACTTTCATTATTGACTTGCATACTTGCAATTCGAGTTCTAATGGGGAAGTGAATATTAAATATAATTTTCCTAATTAAACGAAGGGATCTCATGAATACATTGACGTTAACTTTATGGGTTGGAATATCTGTCAGGAGAGAAAGTTGGGAACCCTGCAGATTCCATCCTTGTTGGTGTTCTTTAAAAAAAGCCGACAAATTTTGAGTGCAGTTTAGCACCTTTCTCTTGGTACACGTGGCTGATGCTGTTCATTTCTGCTTTCCTATAGAGAAGCGATGAATAACTTAGGTAAAAAAGCCTGGCATTTGAAAACAGCATAATGCTTTTTAAAGTGTACATAAAAAGTCTGGCATTTGAAAACAATGTAATGCGTTTTAATGTGTAAATAGAAAACCTGTCCATTTGAAAACAACATAATGTATTTTAATGTGTAAATAAGAAGCCTGGCATTTGAAACAACGTAATGCGTTTTATTGTATAAATAAAAAGTCTGGCATTTGAAAACCACATAAGGCGTTTTAATGTGTAAATAGAAAGCCTGGCTATAGAAAAGTGTAACGCATTTTAATGAGTAAATAAAAAACCTTGCATTTGAAAATAACACAATACGTTTTAATGTGTGAATAAAATGCCTGGCATTTGAAGAGCGCTTTAATGTGTAACTAAAAAGGCTGGTATTTGAAAACAACGTAATGCGTTTTCGTGTGTAAATAAAAAAACCTGCCATTTGAAAATAACATAATGTGTAAATAAACTCAGCATTAACAACGTAAATAAAAACCCCGGCATTTGAAAATCACGTAAGGTGTTTTAATGTGTAAATAAAAAGCGCGGCATTTGAAATCAACGTAATGCGTTTTAATGTTTAAATAAAAAGCCTGATATTTGAAACCAACAATGTGTAAATAAATTGCCTTTTAATGTGTTTTTTTTTTTTTTTTTTTTTTTTTTTTTGTAAGATTTCCAGTGTGGCTTAGCAAATAACAGTGTTAGCGATAGGAGTTATTAAAGAGTTTTTGCATATCGTACGTTAGCTACCGTAGGACGTCCGTTAGCTTTTTCTCCCTAGCGCGCATGCTCATAGGAAACTGAGCATGCGGGTTGGAGAGAAAAAGCTAACGGACGTCCTACGGTAACTAACGTACGGTATGCAAAAACTCTCTATTAATGAAATCTTAGCCTTCACCGAACCAATCGTCGATTAAAACGTTAAACCAACGGACACATTATTGATGGTGCAAAGTCTGCCATTTTTCCATTCATAGAACATACGGAAGAAAAAAAAAAGTTTGCATACCGTACGTTAGTTGCCGTAGAACGTCCGTTAGCTTTTTCTCCCTAATGCTCATCATAATTTCCTAAAGCATCCGCTTTCATTATTTCATTATATATTTGCAATTCGTGTTCTAATAGGGAAGTAGATATTAAGTATAATTTCATAATTAAACGAAGGGATGTCATGAATACATTGACTTAAATAATGATGAAACTACACGATATTATTTACTTTAATTATTGAATAATGATTATGCGATGTAAATAAATTTACTGCTGCTATTTCATGCTATTTTTTCGATTTTTATTTTCACTTCTATAAAAAATTAAATATTTTTTGCGTAACATTAAAAGAACGAATCCTTAACAGTTGCTATATTATTCATGTTAAATTTTGTGAGTAAAATCAAATTCAATTCTTAATTTTAAAAAATAGTACGTTCCATTGTTCCCATGCAAGAAGAATGATCAAAGTCGGATAATTACAATTTTACAAAAAAGAGAAAAGAAAAATTAAACATATCCCTAAAAGCAAATTGTTGAATAAGGCAACGCCATAAAAATAATTCTTCAATTAAGCAATGTTTTCCCTCAAAATAAACTAATATAAACTCATAAATTTATTAGCTGCCTGATGACCAATTGGTTGGTGCTCTGGTCTTTGGTACCACAGGCTTCAGATTCGAATCTTGGTGGTAGCGTAGTTGTTTGTTAGTGGTTCGGTATCCAAGTTAAACTGATCTAATTAATCCAAAGTGTGCAAAATATGACAATAGTGCGGCAAACCAAACCAATTAAATTTACAAAACAAGAGGAAATTGACAATTTTTGAGGTACTACTTTTAATTAAAATTTTTCTTTTTGAAACAATAAGTACAACATTTCAATTATAGCACAAATCATATATGGCCATCCACCATTTTTCTGAATATCAATCATCCACTTAATCATTTACTCTCCATTCTGAAATACTAATTAAAAACCATCTTGATCATAAATTCCTCCATATAAGACATTGAAACCATCTCCATGAAGGTACTCAGGTTAACTTCAACCATCAGGTAATAAACCATTTCATCCCCTTGGTGACATTACACGGCCAGTTGGAAATGAAGGGCGTTTTCGGTGGGCCACACCCTAAAAGTGGTGTCTGGTGTCGTTGTCTTACATGGGGAATTATTCGCTTGTTAATATTTAAGCGTCCTGCGAAGACGTCTTCATCTGTTGCCGGAGACCATTAGGGCGATCTGCGGGCATCTTCCGAAACTGGTAGTTCTGATTTGGGGGCGTGTTTGGATTATGGATTGTTCCCATGTAAGGCTTCTAAAGAGAGAGGTCTTGAAAGATATTAATTGAGACGTACATGTTCGATGGTTAATGAATATTAAAAGAGATTGTTAAAAAGAAGGAAAAAGATACACATGTAGAGTTGTTACAGTATTTTAAGATGGTTACTGTCACAGATTTAATGATGGCGTTTGAGTGCAAACGCTCAATGTACTTTTTCTCAGCTTGAGACTGCGGATGGAATAGAATCTTAGATAATTGGGAAAAATAAATCCTAAAAGATTGTTCGCTAGTGAACCAAGGACAAAGGAATTAAAAGAATATATTGTAATGAACTACTGAAGTAGGAAACAAAAATCTATGTACGTTGCAGAATAATTGTTGTAATGTACAGAGCGATTATAATTAAAGTCCCACTTTTCAAAATGCTGTAAAAAAAGAACGACTCGTCACAATGAATTCAAATTTGAACTAAAGATACTTGTAGAAGAGGGAGACGGTATGGCATCAAAAAAAAAAGTTTCAAAAAGAATTCCACCGATTTTTTCCGTATAATTTTGCCGTGTTGGATGGGCTTTCCACTAACAATGCCACAACAGTTGAATGACTTGGAAGTCATTTTTTCCAACAAAAAACCGAAACAATCAAGCACATTGAACACTGTAGTTGATTTAATATACAACTCATGTCAAATACGTTGTAATTTCGATTCAACATATCACTGGCAACCGAATTCACTTTCTTTATGCCGCTTACAGCGTCATCTATTAACACACTTTCTAACTTTTTTTGATGCCATACCGTTTCCAATTCAAGTATCTCCAATTCAAATTTGAACTCATTGTGAACGAGTGTTTCTTTTTTTTTTACAGCATTTTGAAAGCGGGACTTTAACTATATTCACCCTGTATATTGATGGATTTCTAGAGTGTTTTGCACTGCAATATTCATTTTGCACTCGAGTATGGGAGTGTTTTCCATTGTTGTGAGCAAAGCAGACTTGAGCTTTTTAAGATTAATGAGATTGATGAAACTTGTAAAAAACTCCTTGGTCCATTTTAAGAAGGTTTAATCAAATAATGAAGGGTGACGTTTGAGCGCCAATGCTAGAGGTACTTTTTCTCAGCTTCAGGGGGCGAATGGAATAAAATCCTAGATAATTTGGAAAAATGAATCATAAAAGAGTGTTCATTAGTGAACCAAAGTCATATGAGTTAAAAGAAAAATACTGTGATGAACTTAATTAGGGAAAAAAACACCTATGTATATTGCAGAATAATTATTGTAATGTATATGGGTTTCTAGAGTGGTTTGCACGGCAATATCCATTTTGTACTCGAGTATGGGAGTGTTTTCTATTGTTGCAAACAAAGAAGACTTGAGCGTTATAAGAGGATTAGTGAGATTAATAAAACTTTAATCTCATTAGATTAATAAAATTTCCTGGGACATTTTGCTATTTCCCTATTTCCTATATTAAGCTTATTATGAATAATATTGTTTTCGATAAACCACAGGGTGAATTCGTAATGATTCGTTAATTCTATTTTGGTGGATTTGTATCTTCCTTCAATTTATTCGTGCTGCAAGGTGCCCAGATAAGTACTACATACTTAATACCTGTACCTGTACCTGTACTTATTACTTGTACCTATTATCTTATATCTGTTATATACCTGTTTCAAAAATAGTTCTGAGTATTCATACTTGAGAGGTAAACTTAAAAAAAAATCATTTTACAAACAAACTATTTTTTATTCCCCAAATCACATGTTTGTTATTTCTTGTCCCACTTGGTCGACAGGAATGTATAGACAAAATCCATGAACCCACTTGTTCTCATGGAAGGATGGAAGGGAGGGGCAGTTTCTGTTGTGATGTAGCACCCTTAGGTAGAAATTTGACTCGGCTCCACGTCGCTGAAGAAGGAGGCAGTGCCTTCCGGGAGGACTTTTAGAGGAAACTACTGCGTATAGTATTGGAGAAAACGCGGAAAACTTACCCCAGTACTCTGACTAATGAGGCAAGTTGCTGAACATCATAAACGCCATCGAGCCTCCACGTTTTTTTGAAACAGTGTCTACAACATTGCCGCCAGCGGATTGAACTTCAGCTCTCATGCTCACCAACGGCTCATTGCTTAAAAGAACGAGGAGATTTGATGGCATTTGTGATGTTCAGAATCTTGCCTCGTCGGTTGGACTACCGGGTGGGAGTTTGCCGGGTTTTTCCCCGATACACCAATGCGGGGTAATTCCCCATCAAAATCCTCTTGGAAGGCACTGTCCTCTTTCTTCAGCGACTCGGAGCCAAGTCAGATTTCTGCCTACGGGTGCTCCATCACAACAGAAGCTACCCTCCCCCTTTCCGTCCTTCCATGAGACCACACGTGTTCTCGGACTTGGTCTAAATGCTTCTGCCTACGAAGTGGTATTAGAAAAAAAAAACATTAACACATCCAATGTTTAACTAATGCAAAAACTATATATTTTAAACACGTATATTTTGTCTGACTGTATGACATCAGTAATAATAGTAGTCATTAGTTAGTAATTCAGTGACTGTCTGATTTTTTTAACTGTCTGACTTCAGTAATAATTTCTTTTAGAATACGAGATGAATTTATATTTAGTACTTCCTATAAGTTTTTTTTTCCTAACAAATAGCACCATTCTGGTGTGTGGACATTGCCTTCCATATGGTGAGACCATTTCAAAAATGTCGCCATTCGCGTTATATATATATGTCAACATTATGCATCAAAGAAATTTAATAAGAAGACAATTTGACAGTGACGACAAAACATGACAAGAATGGACATAATTCTCGCTTGTGACAGCTCGTTACTTATTCGTTCTTTTGTTGTCGGCGAAACTTGAACAAAGACACTTCACCCTCATTACCTTATTAGTATGCAGCAGACCTCTTATTTGATGCACGCAACCAGCAATTTTTTCCTCACCACACGAACAAAATAAAAAAGACAGCTTTCATAATTTAGCATCAACCCGCGAAAATCAGTTATAAGGGACAGTTAAAAATAAGGGACACCATTTTTAGCATTTCAAAAAGGGTTTCAGCATTGAATCTTAAGGAGGTTTGATTTGGTTTGTCGCTCTTTTGGTTTGTGCACACTTTAGGCTAATTAGGCAGGGACATACAGCTTAGCATGGATTCCGAACCACCAACAAACGTTCATGCCACCGTCTTCTTAAGGAAGAAGATATTATCTTAGAAATCTTTTATCGTTACATATTCATTTTATGCGCATGAAACTATCGCTTTCAAATATTTACAAGAATTACTCATCTAAAAAGATAGAACCTGTAACGCTTCCAAGAAGCAGTGATAAAAAAAGATATAGATTTGATTTGACACTCTACGGTCCTTTTCTGCACACTTTTGGGCTAATTACACCAGGACGTACTATTTAAAATGGATTCTGAGCTATTAACAAACATCCATGCCGCCGCCAGGATTCAAATCTGTAGCCTGTGTTACCAAAGGCCAGCGTGCTAGCTAATTGGCCATCAGACCCCAAAAAGTTATAGAACTAAAGTACTAAGTTTGTGAAAATGCAAGGAATCAGAATGTAGAAATAAAATGAGTACAACCTATTTCTACAAAAAAAAAAAAAAAAAAAAAAAAAAATTAAACCATTTTATTTCTTTACTTTAAAAACTATCCTCAAAAAAACTGGCGACCTGATGGCCAATGGGATCTGCAATTTAATCAAAGTAATTTTAGAATTTTAAAAATGAAAGAAAGAAAAATGAAAGCTTTTTGAAAATAAGTTTTGTTTGATTATCTTGTGGGGAAAAAAAATGTCTTTGAAACATATCTTCCATGATTGAGAAACTCAAGGATGTATCCATAAGAATTCAATATTTCAGGAGCATTAAATTATAGAATCCATTGTTAACATTCTTGGAAGAAAAAGTAAAGATATTTTGAGGGGTATTGTAAAGAAGATTGTGCCCTCAGTTAATACAGTGTCCACACAAACGAGTATTAAACACCACACAACAAAACAGTTTGCAGCAGTTTGGACGGAAATCGGAAAGCATGCGGTTAGGTTAGTCAGTTTTGGGGGAAGCAGAACTTTCGCTCGAACTGGTATCGGTTTAGACATCAAAAAATTTATAACCTTCCAAAAGACGACTGTATGTGCACTCCTGTGGTAAGGGGGAGATAATATTACTTGTTTTTTAGTCCGAATTGAACGCTTGTGGACAGACGAGAATCTGTCGAAATGTTTCAACCTTGGACGTGGCTTTTAAACAGTCCAGAATTAAGTCCTACGCAATTGGCATTTCTTATGACTTCAAAAGTTGACAAAAATAATAATAATAAATAAACGAAACGAAAGACTCTCGTTAATGAATCTAATAAAAAAATATTTTTTAGGAGATAAAAGTTTATATTTCGATGTCCCAATTATTGTAAAATTTTGTTCTTTTCAGCCAAGTAAACTAATTTAATCTGTTCTATAACAATGGATGATATAAATATTAAAACTACCTCTTAAGATTGATTACCAGAAAGACAGTTATGTATGGTTATGGATTTATCCACTTTTATGACACATCAAGGCAACATCATGACTAATCTTATTTTTGATTAATTCATTGATAAATGATGATAGCATCGATATATTGCGAAAGCTCTGCAAATGAATCGGATGATTATATAGTTTTGATTCTAATGCGCGTTCCAAATTGCCTGAATTAATGTTTGAATTTATATAATAAAAAATAAATGAAATGATTAATTAAATTATTAATGATTAATTGATTGATAAATAGTTTAAAAAAGCAAATTAAGGCAATCCAACTTTTAACAAATTATCCCAAGTATACTGGTATCTCCTGTTGTTTTAAGGTTCAGTTCTTCAAGCTCACTCGAGATATAGTACATCTAGCAACAATCACCTTTCGCGATTTTATGTTGTTTCTCAGACATTTGAATCAATGTTATTCCATACCCAAACGATGGACGAGGAGCTTGCAATAACTTCCCGATATTTTTTTCAAAAGTAGTCAAAAGGAAGAAAGACATTTTGAATGATAATAGCATCGATAGGTCTGGAAATTCGAAAGCTCTGGATTACTATAGCTCTGGATCTCGAAGCTCTGGAAATGAATCGAATGATTGTAGTTCTGATTCTAATGCGCAATCCGAAAAGCTTGAATTTATACTTGAATTTCTATAATAAAAAATAAATAAGGTAAATTAAGGCAATCACCCCTTAACAAATTATCGCAAGTATACTGGTATCTCCTGTTGTTCTAAGGTTCAGTTTTTCAAGTTCACTCGTGATGTAGTACGTCTAGCAACAATCATACCTATATTGTATTTTAAACTATTTCGAAATCAGATTAACTTATGTTTATATTAGATATGTTTAGATGGAAAACAGTGGCGTAATGTTTAATTTACACAAAAGATAAACCTGCTTAGTAGTTTAACTATTTCGAAATCAGATTAACTTGTGATAAACCATTAGATCTATATAGCTATTTGAACATTAGACTATATTGAAAACCATCGACCATTAGACCTATATAGCTATTTGACCATTAGACTATATTGAAAACCATCGACCATTAGACCTATATAGTAGTTTAAACTATTTAGAAATCAGATTAACTTATGTTTATATGGAAAACAGTATCGCAATGTTTTATTTATTTACATAAAAGATAGATAGATTTAGTTTAAACTATTTCGAAATCAGATTAACTTATGTTTATGTGGTAAACCACTAGATCTATATAGCCATTTGACCATTAGACTATATTGAAAACCATTGACCATTAGACCTATTCAGTAGTTTAAAGTATTTCGAAGTCAGATTAATTTATGTTTATTTGGAAAACAGTATCACAATGTTTTATTTACTTATATTAAAGATTTTGAGTGTGTATATATGTGGCGGAGGATATTGGGCTAAATTTATATTTTAGAAAACTTAACGGTGTATCGGAAGTGTTTGTACGATGCCATAAAAATATTCCATATTTCCCTATTTATTTATTATTTATGCACCCTATTTATCACTATATAATTTACATCGTACACTTTCACTGTTTTTGAATCAATATCTCACGCATATGCATTAATATGCATGGCATATGACTCTGAAAAAGCACATAATTCATTGACTTGTAGCTTTTAAATCGAATGACTTACTGCCTATAAATGCTGTTTATTCTCCCTCTATACCTTTTCGTACGCCTTTTATGCACAATATAGAGATGCGCCATTACCAGCGATAGGATAATATATTATGCAAAAAATATTTTTCAATTTATGCATGCGTGCATATACCTGAAAAATGGCTGATAAATTTCTAGAAGTTCGGCTTTTTGTGTAAAGCTGAAATCTATTTTTATTTAACTCAGCGAAGGCGTAGCCTAATTGCCGGAGTAAAAACTGGAAATAGCAGCAGTTAATATAAAAAAAGATATATAAATAAACTCAGAAAATATCCACTTAGATGTAATGAATATACAAAGAGTTTTTGGAGAAGTGAGTCTTTTTTAATTCGAATGGATGCACTCGCCACTTTTTTATGGCCCATTTATGATTCAGATGCACTAAAGGCCTTATTTATTGGCCTAAAAAAGCCTTTTAATATTCGCCGCGGAGGGTTTAATTTTAAAAAATTGCCATTTTTGAATGCGGGTTCCAAAAGTATACTTATACTTTTATTGCTCTCTATATATATTTAAATATTATTATTATGCGGTAAAGTTCTATTAAGGCTAGCTTCAGAGTAAAACGAAATGTTGTGGGGTTTTTTTTTTTGGCAAATCTTAATCCAGTATATTAAAAGAGGATCTCTTAGGTTTAAAGTTAGTTTAGTGTGATATTATCATTCCATGAAATGTGCAAAACTTGCGCTTTGAGAAATAGTATAATTTTTATCTTAAAGTAGTAGGTATGTTTTAATGCAGAAGTTTGCATAAAAGTTATTTATGTTTTAAAATGGTATTGCAATTCATTTCTAGATTAGTTCGAATCAGACCATATAAATCCACTAGACCACAAAACAGAAAGACCACTGATTGAGGTAAAAGTACCAGATATGACAAACTCAATGAAATTTTTCTGCAGCATTTCAGATAATTCGTAGTTCCATATTCCAGTACTGTACTTTTCTAATGAACTCTACCTTCCTTTGAGAGATTAAAATTCTATATCAGAGATTGAAAATTAGTTTTGATAACAAAAAGTAAATAAATTAAAAATTAAATAAATAAATATAAATATAAATAAATAAATAATATTAATTTAATAATAAAAAAATGTAAATAAAAATATAATCAGCTGAGTCGATATACAGATTACTGATAAAATTTAGAATTTAATTTCAACAAACGCATAACAGTAATCTTAAACAATAGAAATAAAAAGAATTATAGAATTCCAAATGATTTTCTTTTCTTGAAACATCTCATTTTCATTTTAAAATAATATTGTCTTTGCTTTCACCGGACGATCGTTTAGAACAATTTTACAGTATTTTAATTAATTTCATTATTATTAGCAAGTGAAAGAAATTTAAAAAATAGTATGTATAAAAAAGCTCATACAAGAAATTATATTAAATATAAACCAATAAGAAACGATGAAAGGGGACAAGGAAACGAAAACCCCGCTACCCAAAACAAAACTCATAATTTTATGGGTAAAAAAAAATTAATAGCTGCACAATATTTGTTTGTTCCTATTATTTAATAAGATTGAATGTTACTGGCAAATATGCCAGTAGGCGCTAATGCTAATCTAAAGGACTTTTTTTGGAGATCGATAAAAATTTTTAATTAGGTTAAGTGTGGAAAGTATTTGTCAAAAAAATGCTCTTTTAAATTTCAGTACAAAATAATAGTTTTTCCAGCAGTCTGCAAATACAAAATTGTAGAAACTACGAATAATGTGTAGAAGTTTTATTATAACTGAAGTCCAATAAAAGTTTAACCTCTTCAGGCATAGTTCTTAAGGTTTAAATTTTTTTTTTTTTTTTTGTATGTTTAGATTGTACTCATTTTTTGCAGAGATCTGTCCAGCGAGCATTTAAAAAATTATAATTTTTTAGAGGGAAAAACAAGCAACATCCTTTGTCTGAAAAATATGTGATTAAAAATTGATGAAAAAATTTGTACATTCACACTGCTTACATTTTTCATAAACATAATACTTTAGTTCTATATCTTTTTTGTTTAGCCTGACTCGTGTTTCAGTAGCCGCTGGTGAGCATTAGGGCTGAGATCAATCCGCTGGCGTCTTGGTTGTAGACACTGTTTCAAAAAACGATGAGACTCTCTGGTGTTTTAATGTTCAACATCTTGCCTCCTTAGTTCGGACCACCTGGTGGGAATTTTTCGGGTTTTCTCCCATACGAAACGTAAATGCGGAGTAGTTTCCCCTAAAGGTCTTACCGGAAGGCACTGTCCTTTTTCTTCAGCTTTTGTTTCAAAAGACGAAGAGACATTGCCTTACATATGTAATGTTTGTAATGTTCAACATCTTATTCGTTAGCAGGACTACCTGGTGAGAGTTTTCCGGGTTTTCTACCATATGATATGCCAATGCGGGGTAGAGTTCCCCCTAGAAATCCTCCCGGAAAGTACTGTCCTCCTTCTTCAGCAACAAGGGACAGAAGTCAGACTTCTACCTACGGGTGCTCCATCACAACAGAAGCTCATTATATCCTTCAACGACAACAATACGACGATACGACAACAATAACAACCTTTTGTATCATGTTTTCTTGGAAACATAGCAAGTTCTATCTTTTTAGATTAGTCATTCTTGTCAATTTTTGAAAGTGAGATATGCATAAGATGAATACAAAGTGCAAAAAAAATTTCCAAGATAATACCTAATCCATAAGACTCAATATTAAAATCATTTTTGAAACACTAGAAATGGCGTCCCTTTTTATCGATAGTTTTTTAGTGATCCTTTATAACTGATTTTCGTAGTTTGATACTAAATTATGAAAGTTACTTTTTTTTTCGTGCCCTAATATATATATATATATATATATATTGCTGGTTGCGTGTATGAAATAAGAGGTCTGTTGCATACTAATAAGGCAATGAGTCTTAAGTGTCTTTGTTTAAGTTTCGAATAAGAACGAATAAGTAACAAGCTGTCAGAGCTGAGAATTATGTTCATTCCTGTCATGTTTGGTCGTCACTGTCGAATTGTCTTCTTATTAGATTTCTTTTATGCATAATGTTGACATATATATATAACGCGAATGGTGACATTTTTGAAATAGTCCCACCTTACAGATGGACCACACACTAGAATGGTGCTATTTGCCAGGAAAAAAAAATAGTGGTTCAAGTACTGAATATAAATGCATCTTGTATTTTAAAAGAAATTATTACTGAAATCAGACATTTCGATGTTAAGATTTATTGTAAAATGAAACATAATATGAAGAAAGTGAGCATTTTTCAAGATATTTGAGAGGAAATACGTGTTATATCAATACTTACATAGAATATTTGCATTTTCCTTTTTATACCCAGTATTGATATTTAAACAGAGAAGTGATAAATAAATAATATATAATAATATATTATTTATTTATCACTTATTCACCCCGTTGATAAATAAATATATATGGAACGTTCCTGAAAATTGAAACTTTCTAGCTTTTAATTTAGGCAAAGATTAAAATGAGAGAATTAAGGTTAAATCTGCTTCAATTTTAGCTTATCAAAGATTTTAAAAATACTTTTATTAAACTGCAAATTTCCATTTCTTGTGCAAAAACTACATATTCCGAATTAAGTTGAATATGCTCAAAATTTTATTTTTATTGATTTAATTTAAAAAAAAGATAGAGTTTTAAAAGAATGCATATTCAGAGTCATGTTCTGGAAGGTATGATAAAATTCAGTATTCGAAACGCACCCATAAGCAATATTGGCCCCTACCCCCTCAGGAAAAAAAATAATTCAACCACCCCCAACAACAACGAATCCTTTTTCCACCCCCAAGGAAAAAGATCCCGAAAGCTCCCGAGAAAAAGAGCACCGCGCATATTTATGAATCAGGATCGGTCCACGTCCGTGAAATAAATTCATTCCCCGCGCACCCCTTGGGCATCATTTATGGGGGGGTCGGACGGGGGCTCGCGGTCAGTCCCGATGCTCCCTCGGGGACGACCAGCTGCCGGGTTGGGGGGTCAAACCGACGCGACCGGAAAATTTTGCCGCGATATTTTGCGCGTGCTAATGGCTCTCTCCCCATCCCAAGAGTCAGCCACCTCGAAGCACGCCGTAAATAATGGGCCCCAAATGTATATTTATTTAGCACTGCTACAGCGTTCCAGTCTTAAATTTTACGCACTTTTTATATTTTTATTATGTAGGGCTGTTTTTTTTATTTGTTACGTTGCTGTTGGGTGTTATTCTCTCCATCATATACTACTTATGGAGGAATAATTTATATTTGGTGTATTAGGGGAAGCGTATCACCTATGGGCTGTTCCAAGATTTTTATTGCTCTCAATAGAAATTCCTTATGTCGTTGCAGAAGAAATTTGGTTTGTCTTTCTATGGTCATTTTGTGCACACTTTAGAGCTAATTAGACCGAGAGAGTTCAACAGGGATTTCGAACCACCAACAAACATCCTTACCTCCGCCAGAATTTGAGCGTGAAACTTGTGGTACCAAAGGACAGAGCGGATGGGGCACTTATGTTTACTAATGTTTACTTAGTAAACATAAAAGTACATTACTTACAATAAGTTTTACTTAGTAACTTCTTCTGTAGGCCGCTACTGTGGAAGTTACTAAGTAAAACATATTATTGAAACTCTAGGCAGTTGGTACCACAGGGTTCAGATTAGAATCCTAGCAATGTCATGGATGTTTGTTAGTGGTTTGGAATTCACGTTAAACTGTAGGTCCCGATTTAATTGTGTGCACAAAAGTGTGCACAAAATGACCATACAGAGACAAATTAAACGAATCTCACGCAGTAGTTAAGAGAATCAAATACCTCGCATAGGCAGAAAAATGTATGGATAAAAAGACATTGGTTATCAAGAACATTTTAAATTTGTATTTGAAAATTAAGTTTTTCGATTTATAAAGCTTTTAAGGTATTCTTAATTAGAATATCATTTTCTCCTATTTTTTATTTTCATAATTATGAGAAAAATTTAATAAATAACATTCATTCGAAATTAGGAAAAGCAGTTGATTGGAATATAACATCTATTAAAGCATTTGTTATAAATATAAAATCTAATAAATCATTTGTTATGAATATAACCTTTATTAAAGCATTTGTTATGAATATAGCATCTATTGAAGCAATTGTTATGAATATAGTATCTATTGAAGTAATTGTTATGAATATGACTGTTAAAACATTTGTTATGAATATAACATCTATTAAAGCTTGTTATGAATGTAGAATCAATTAAAGCATTTGCAATGAATATAATATATATTAAAGTATTTGTTATTAATATGATGTGTATTAAAGCATTTGTTATGAATATAACATCTAATAAAGCATTTGTTATGAATATAACATCTATTAAGGCATTTGCTATGAATATAACATCTATTAAGGCATTTGATATGAATATGACATCTATTACAGCATTTGATATGAATATAATATCTGATAAAGCATTTGATATGAATATAATATCTATTAAAGCATTTGTTATGAATATAACACCCAAACGAAACCGAAAAAGCTTTTGTCAAAACAAAACTCAAATTAAAGTGAATACGTAAAAGCTTTCAATTTATTCAATCACCAATCTTATCGCTGGAGATTTCGGAATAGACACAGACGTTCGAATCCACCCCTCCAGCTCCAATCACGCAGACGATACAAAACGATGCACGAGTGAAGGGTGTCACGCATAATCAAGAGGAAAAATGCGGAATGAAAACACCACCAGTTCATCAAAATGGCCTTTTCTTTACGCCCCGTCACTTTCCGGCACCCCCCTCGCACTTTTATTCAACGGACATCCCCCCTCACAAAGACCCTATTAATTTGTCACGCCTCTCTAACCCCCCTTGTCCCAGGGTGGGAGGGATTTAAGGTGGGGGGAGAATGATATTTTGAAGTCACTTGGGACATCGGTTCGGGATGTGATTCCTGATGGCAGCTAAAAAAACGAGAACTCGAGTGAGGAAAAAGGATTTGGGGGTCGGGGGGCTCGATTCGATTATCTTCGAAAATGAAACGGTGAAACCATAATTTAATTTTGAAGAATTTAATTCCAGTTTTGGAAGGTTTGGTGATCTTTTAGGGGTAGGTGTGGGCTTTCAACAGTGGATTGAATTCTTACAACAATGATTGAGAACTGGAGTAACAAAACAAATAGTTTATTTTTTGAGCATTGAATGGACAGTGATGGTGGAAATGTGTTTATTGCTCATTTTCACAACTATTAAAACGTTTATTTATTTATTTTTTACATAGTAACAGTGAGTCTAACACATTTAAAATATTGTTCTTTACCGCATGTAGATTTATTTAACTGCAAATACCAAGACAATAAAGTAACAGTGAGAAATTGGGGTTTCACAACTGCTATGCGAAAAGTTATCTCTTATGCCTGATGGCCGATTGGTTGCTCTCTGGCCTTTGGTACCACAGGCTTCAGATTCAAATCTTGGCGGTGGCATAGTTGTTTCTTAGTGGTTCGGAATACACTTTAAAGTAGACTGTAGGTTCTTGTCTAATTAGCACAAAGTGTGTACAAAATACCCATAGAGTGACAAACCACACCAAATCTCGGGCAAAAAATTCTCTATTGATTGATGAATGTAAGAAAACAGACCGGCTCAGATTAAATTCGAATTATTTACCCTTTGAGATAATTTATCAATTGACATTGAAAATTTTGTAATGGCTTTAATACATTTGCCCTCATTTCCATAAATAAAATAAAAATTATAAAAATGTTAGATGTTGATTTTAAGAAAACTGAGTTAAAGTATGCAACATATAATAAGGTCTAAAGTAGCAACCACTAAGTCACTTTGGCTCGTATTTTTGAATATGTAGACCAATTTCCTCATTATTGGAAATAATAATAAAAGAAGTTCATAGCAGTTCATAGTTCATTGAAGTTGATAGTTACTAATATAAAAAGCCATAGAAGAACATGTTTTTTCTTTAAAAAAACATTCTATTCGTTTATGAATTTATAACTTAATAAATAAAATTAATGCTATTTAAAATACAGCTAAATCTCTATCCCTTATGTGTTCTCATTATATATGCATTTGAATTTGTAAAACATTGCAAGTAACAATAACAATAACTTATAATAATGATAACAATAATGATATAATAATGATAACAATTATTTAAAGCCAATCTTAAGTACTAGTTAGTCATTTCTGCCTTAGATTAATGTACTGTACTATAGGATACATAGGGTTTCACAGCAATCTCCTTTGATGACAAATAAATAAACATAAAAAGACAATTTGCAAAAACATAGCACAGAATCCTTTAAGTTCAATCATCAGTTTTGTCCTATAACGACTTACCTTTAGATAACTTGTACTCTGAGATTAAAAGTAATCTGACCATTAGGGTTTGATCTGACACTACTTTCACACATTAATCAAACCCTAAATCCACCCAAGGCTTATGCCGGCGAGTACATAAAGCACCCAACACATCCCTGCCGCATTCACACGTCCAAAGATACCATCCTTAAACAAAAGTCAAAAGCTATTCAAGCCCAACTACTAATTTCGAGATTGATCATTCCGTCATCTATACAATCTATAAAATCGTGTCCTAACCCCCTTTTCAATGGATAATTCCCATTCAACTGATGGTGCCAGTTGAATGGCATGCTGCCCGGCCTTTCGGGGGACGGTGGCACGTGCCAGAATTTGCATCGGTATCTGTATCTCGGCCAGTTCACTGGTTCCCCAGATGCGTATCTGGTGCGAACGGGTCCCAATTTGCATTGAGGGAGACTCTATTATAGCAAAGCCACGCGCGCCGGGGTTTCGAACCTTTGGGAGGGGTGACACTATTGATACAGGGAGATGGACTGGTTTGAAAAGAGGGATTAACTGTGCCCTCCCTATTCATTGTAGCTATGTTCGAGAGCTTTGAATAGGTTTCCCATTTCTATGTTATAAAAAAAAAAAAATTGCAACGCTTGACCAAAAAAAGTATTAAACACTATTTCCTAAGTACATATTTTAGACTAAAACTGGATAATATGCGGGCTTGTCTAATAAATTCTAATATCACGCATTAATAAATTCTTCAATCATGCACGTGATAGAGAATAAAAGAATAAACGCTCTATTACCGAGTATACGTTTTATTTAAAATATTTATTACGCATCTTCACTAACTAACCTAATAAAGAAAAACTATACGTGCCAATTAATTTTAAAAGATACTAGCCCTCCCTATTTACCGCATAATTTTTTTTTATATGTGATGTAAGCAATATATTTTATAGTTACTTATGAAGTTTCAAAATATTTTTTTATGCTGTTCTTATTCTCCGCACAAAAACAGGTTTGACTCAAATTAAATATAATATGATGAAAAAAACAAGTAATATAAAAAAAAAATTTTAAAGTCAATTCCTACTTTTTTTTTTCACTGCATTGCAGAAAGTCCTTTATAAACAATTTTTATTCATTTTTTTAAGTTTATCTGGCGCCCTCTATTGGTAGATATATGCAACTTAAATCAACAAAAAAACTGAAATTAATTAATTAAATTTAATTACTGAATTAATATTAGAAAAAAATTTACTAACATCCAGTGTCATCCACTACAAGTTCAAAAAAAAAAATTTATTTGAACTTGAGTGGAAGAATGAAAAGTATTTTGTTAACGATTGAAAATTTGAACAAGATATATTTGGAAGAGTGTGAACTAATAGAAGGAATTGATTAAAAAAAAGGATGCGCCTTAGTAAATTAATGATCGTTTCAGAATTTGGTTCGAGTTTTTTGTAGCAACCAAGACAAATAGTAATGAAAGTTTGTATTTATCTATTTTTTTATGTACATATCTGAAATGTTTGCTTACAAACAGTCTGGTGCATTTCAACTTCTTATCTAGCATAATTTCTATTTAGTAATCTAGCAGCTACCATTTATTTTATATCTATCCAATCTAATCTATCTATCTAGCAACAACTATATCGAAATAAGCACATTTATTTTCTAGCAGCAACTAGAAATCTATAATATCTAACAGGAACTAAATCGCAACAAGTATGTATATTTTGTAACAGCAACTAGAAATCTATAATATCTAGAAACAACTATATCGCAACAAGCACACTTATTTTCTAGCAACAACTAGAAATCTATAATATCCAGCAACTATCTATTTAGCAATATTTTGTATCAACCAAGACCAAATATTGATTAAACGGTTTTTATTTATATATTTTTATGTACATGTCTGAAATGTTTCTTTACAAACAGTATCTAGTTATCTAGCAGGAGCCATCTATTTTATATTTTTCAATTTAATCTATCTATCAATATTTAGCCTGTGTATTTAGCAACATCTAATAGTACATGTATTTTGTTTGCAGCAATTTTGAAATTGAATATATTTGAATCAATAAATATCGTACAATATCGAAGAGATAAATATAGAAAAAATTATATATAATCTTTTCTTCTTCTATTGGCTGAACAACCCCGTGATGGATCAAATAGGAATCGGCTAGTACATTATTGAAAGGTTCGGATTTAAACCCAAAACCTCGAAGCCGTATTTAAATGACTGCCTGTATTTAAAAACGTTAGAAACATCCGAATGTGGATTATATCGACACATGGTTTAACGAAAAGCTATTGTACAATGAAACTATGCTTAAAACATAATATACACATATATACCATATTATATACATATTATACATTTATATAGCAGAATCGAGATATGACCGTACTTATTTTAAAACAATAAAAAATTCCCTACAAAAAGTAAACTACGCTAAGAATAACGCATTTGAAAAGTATCTTAAAACACATTGAAAGAAAAGGAAAAAAAATTCCATTCCTCTTTTCTTCTGAGCTCAAGTTGCGTCCATGACATTCAATCTCTCTTCCCTTTTGCCATATATGTCTCGAGTCATGTTCAAAAACCGCGAAAACCATCTGATTACATTTCTATATACAGGTCCTCCCCCCACACACACTGCTTTCTATTCCGAGATCTTCTGACAGAAATGGAAAAAGAAAATCGAAATTTATTTCCCATTTTTCCACTTTTCCGAAGCCCCCGCAAACGCCTGTCACCGTTGACTATCCACCGGACAACCCCTCGATATCCTTGATGGTCATGAATAAAGGAACTACATCATGGACCCTTGGAAATGGAATTGAAAGACACAGATGGAAGTGCTGATACAGATAAAAGGATGGTCAGCTCCGTTGGTGGAACGCCCTTACCAAGTGAATTCATTTCTGAGATGTGTACGCGGACAGATATGTGTGTGCACTCGAATATGTGCCAAGGAAAATTGAATGCATAATGTAGGATATGATATCTGTTTCCGTGGATTCAAAAAGACACTGGAATAATAAATAAATAAAGTATAGATTTCGAGTTACTAGGGTAGGGCTGTGGCGAGAAATGCTCTTTTTGAGCTTGATCCAAATTTTCGTAGATGTTTATTGCAGTATATATGGTTTGTTGTGGGCGGTTATATTGAATATTGAGGGTAGGGGTGCACTGTATAGGGATGGGATGTACTTTATAGGGAGGGGGTTCCCTGTGTAGGGATGGGGCGTACTGTATAGTTTTATTGCGACCGATAAGTCCATTTTACTTTATATTAGGCAATTTTCACGAAATATCTACCAGTAGGCAGACGACGTTGGCCCACTATGGGTTCTGCTGCAACAATGAATTTGGTTTGTCGCTCTACATACATTTTGTGGACACTTAGGGCTAATTAGACCGATTAGACAATTCCGAACTAATAACGAGCATCAATGCTACAGCCAGGACTCGAACTTGAAGCCTATGGCACCAAAGACCAGAGAGCTAGCCGATTTGTCAACAGGCTGCGCGCCATTGAAGAAGAATCCAGATTCATATAGGGGAAAGTACGATAGTTTCATTAATAAAACATCGAATAGAGAATTATTCGTATAGTATGCTCTACATTAATTTCCGTTAATAATAATAAAACCCAAAACCTGGAAACCACATTTGAATGACTGTATTTATTTAAATACGTGAGAAACATCCAAATGCGTATTATATCGAGACACAAATTAACGAAGAACTATTGTACATCGAAACTATGCTTAAAACATAACCAAAAATCGAGATATGACTATACTTATTTTAAAACCGAAAAATTCACTTTAAAAAATAAAATAATTAAAGAAAAGTGCATTAAAAAAAGTTAAAACGCACCGAAAGAGTAGAAAAAATTCCATTCCTCCTTTCTTCTGAGCACAAGTTGCGTCCGTGACATTCAATCTCTCTTCCCTTTTGCTATATATGCCTCGAGTCATGTTCAAAAACCGCGAAAACCTTCTGATTATATTTCTATATACAGCTTCCATCCCCCCCCTGCTTTCTATTCTGAGATCTCTTGGCAGAAATGGAAAAAGGAAATCGAAATTTATTTCCCATTTTTCCACTTTTTCGAAGCACCCCCCACCCCCAAACGACCCTCCTGTCACCGTTGACCATCCGCCGGACAACCCTCTCCCCTCGATATCCTTGATGGTCATGAATAAAGGAACGACACCGTGGACCCTTGGAAATGGAATTGAAAGACGCAGATGGAAGTGCTGATACAGATAAAAGGATGGCCGACTACGCGATCTCTTGTTGGTGGAACGCCCCTCCCTCACCAAGTGGAATTCATTTCTGTGATGTGCACTCGAATATGTGGCCGAGGAAAATTGAATGCATAATGTAGGATATGATATCTGTTTCTCGGATTCAAACACACACTGGAATAATAAATAAATAAAGTATAGATTTCAAGTTACTAAGGGCAGGGGTTGTGAGAAATGCTCTTTTTTACAGTTGATTCAAATTTTCATAGATGTTTATTGCAGTATATATGGTTTGTTGTGGACGGTTATGTTGAATATTTAGGGTAGGGGGTGAACTGTATAGGACATGATGCTTTTACTTGCGGCCGATAGGTCCTTTTTACATTAAAATATAACAGATTTTGTCGAAATATTAAAATACTAAACGTCACCCAGCTTTAGTTTTTGTAAAAAAATATAAGCATATCAACATTAGAGAAACGTTTTATTTAATGTTTCGGTTTTGTTTCAGATTATAAAAATATGAGGATTATTTGCCAATAATGTGCTAACTCTATCTTATTAAAGTTAATTATACATAAGTCTATCTTTAATATTTTATCTATCTTTAATTAAATACAATATTAAAAACCACAAAGTTGTTTTGTTAACGCGCATTTCTAGACAAACATTTTTTCGGTGTAATTATAAAAAAAATCCTTAAATTAAAGCCATTTGACTAATCAGTTCAATGCTTGGTAAATACGAAAAAAGTAACCAAATAACAAATATTACAAAATATTAATGTAATCTCTCGCATCACATTCTTTATCTGCTTTTTTATTCTCTTGGTATTTGGTATAAAAACTAAATGAAATGTATACGTATTGGATAACTTTTGAGGGTTCTTTTTCTTTTTGTGCAGTTTAAGTAATTTAAATAATAGTGAATACATGTGGCTTGCAGCCTACATAAGTCTGACGTCCGTGGTGCAGGTTCAAGATTAATTCATTAAAAGAAATGGTTCGTTCAGTTCTTTGTATCCTGTTTTTTAAAAATAAAAATCGGTTAAAATCTAGGATACTGTACCCCTGAGGAAGTCGCCAATCTTGCAACCCTGAATATTTCGCCAATTTCTTTAGGGTTGTTATACTGTAATTAGAGGAATTCGTAGCTTCATTTTCCGAACAATATAATGACTATTTTATTGCTATTTCGATAATTAGTTGCATAATTCTTATTTGCACTAATTAAGAACAGAAATATATATTCTTTTAAATAAATATTCCGATAAATTATTGATTATTCTGAGCATATTCTTATAACATACGTCTGTCGCTGATACAGAACAAAACAATTTTTATAATGTTGCCACTCATGAAAATAATATCATCATGGCGTAATATCATTTTACCGCGCAAACTAATTGGCCCATTGATTTCTATGCTTACTTACCGACTTGGCAACTTGGCGATGTGTTTGGCACAAAGGGTACAAGATTCTAGATTTTAACCTAAAAATCAATGCATTAACTAGTTTATAATAACAGCTAAAGTTAAAAGTCCCAATACACAACTTAACCAAGTCCATAACACAGTCAATACATACTTAAAACTGTTTCAGAGGTATAGCATTTACGTGGGCAACTGGGCAGCATTGATTTGATTATTATGTGGATACGCAGTTAAACATAAAAGCATAAAACCATTTTACAGTTTTAGTAAATATAAGTTTAAAAATACCAATTGCAATAAAATCAAAAGAAAAAATATCCTCTTTATTTGACATCGTACATCTACATTGGTATAAAATGTTAAATTTAAAATGCCAAGTTCAGGATGTCTACTATCCTCAAAAAAAAAAAAAAAAAAAAAAAAAGTAGAATTTCAGCTTTAGTAAGTTATCATTAAAAAAAATTCACGATGGGATAGAGTGGTTAAATACATTTATTTGTCTTAAAATTTTATTTTGAGAATCTTAAAATTTTTCTATTAGTATTGTATATTTTTCTCCCATGATATATAAAAGTCTTTTCTAAGATTGTATTACATTTAGAAATCTCAAATATGTCAGATTTACTACAACGAAAGATCCATTACAAAATGTTTTTAAATACTTGTTTCAAAACAGTTGTACATCTACAAATTGTTGCAAAAATATTTTCTGTTGTTATTTTAACAGTGTTAAAATATTTCTTGTAATAATGTGTGCCTATATATTGTTGCTAAACAATATTTCATTCATATACTATTTCACAACAATAATTTAATTTCATAGAGTTGGCAAATTCGTCAGAAGCACAAAGTGCAGAAGATGCTGCTGCGATTATGTAAAAAATCAATTTAAAATCAATTTAATGTCACAAAAAATAGCACAAGTATTGAAGAATGTTTTAATTTGTAGATTTCTGCCTTCGTCAATAAATGTAACAGATTTGATTAAAAACAATTAATAATTCGAACGTCCAGTTTCTACGCTACGATAAATCCAACATCGTAAAATGTCTGGCATGAGGTAAGATATTTTCTTTTACTACATCTTATTCTGAAACAGATACCAATTGCTTCTCTACTTTTCTATCGTTATTGATAATAATTTTTTATTTGCTATAAAAGATTGGGGTGGTTTTTTTTTTTTTTTTTTTTTCATCTTTTTATCTGGATTCTTATTTTTTTTACGTCATTGTTAATCGTCACATTTTTGGGTTCATTCTATTGACAGCAATATAAATTTATGTTGTTATAAAGTTTAAGCATTTTTTATTAATATGAAGTATAAAATTATTGATTATTCCGAAAATATTCGTATATTTTAGGAATAAATTTTTTCTTAGTGATAAAATTTTTTGATAAAGCAATAAATTTTGGTTTAAAAGCAATTTAAGGAATAAAATTTGACTTAATTGAGAGTTTTTGCATAACGTTTTTTTATCGTCCGATATTTTTCTTCCTAGCTCGCTGGCTCATACGAATAGCTTAGTAGTGAAGTATTACAGATACGCATGCGCAATAGGTACAGTGCTTCCTATGAGCATGCGCGCTAGGAAGAAAAAAATATTGGACGATAAAAAAACGTTATGCAAAAACTCTCTAATATCTGTTTGGCTACTAAAGTTGGCGTAATAGCAATTTTTGGCGATGAATTTGGGAGAAGTAGCGTTTTACAATGATACCGAACTTCGGCAGCGAACTTCGATCGAACTTTACTTGGCGCCATCCTAGTGATCTAATTGGCACAAAGGATTCAGGATTCTAGGTTTTTACCAAAAAATTAATGAAACTTTAACTGATTAAATTCAAGTCTTTTTAGAACTACTGTGCAGCTATAGAGTGATTCAAAGTCATTTTTGATTGAAATCTAGAATACTGTGTCCCTGAGGAAGTCGCCAATCATGCAACCCGGAATATTTCGCCAATTTCTTTAGGGTTTCTAGAGGAATTCACTTCTTCTTTTTCCGAACAATATGTACGCCCGTTGCCCGTTGCCCCGACTATTTATTTCTACTTTGAATAGTTATTTGCAGAATTTTTTAGTTATAGTAAATAAACAACATGAATATATATTCTTTTAAGTATTTATTCCGATAAATTATTGATTATTTTGATATTGCTATTAAAACATTTGTTTACAATATATGATCCTGAAAATAAAAAAAATTTATGGTGTTGCCACTCAGGAAAATACGAAACAAACAAGAAAATTAATAATAATTTTTACAATTTAATAATAATTTTTTAATTTATTAATAACTTATATTTGATTATCAAATAATTATTTTCTTTTTAATGATGTTGGAATAATTAAGGTTTTATAATAACCGTTACTTGAATTCGCGCGAAAATATTTTACTTTTTATTTTTAGAACGTTTTCGTTGCGGAAACGTCAATCGAACGCATTAAATTGTTCCGTGGTTTTGTGATGTTTCTTTTTATAGTTGTTGACATAGGTAAAGTTTTGTGGCAATCGTTATTTGAATTCGTGTTGAAAAACGTAACTTTTTAATTTTAGAATGTTATTTTATAGAAGAAAAAGGCCGTTGGAACGTATTAAATTTTTCTGTGGTTTTCTGATGTTCTTGTTTCCTTCATTCATTTGCTAAGGCTATGCACGGACGGTTTAAAAAGATCCTTTTCGCCTCCAACAAAGGATATATCAGAATAAAATGTAAGTTATTCTTTGGTTGCTTTTTTCCCCTTTTTAAATAATTTCATTTCATCATTCGAATTCGATGTCGTAAACAACCTGAAATATTTTTGTCATAATTAAAAAAATAATAATAATAAAATTGGCATATTAGCTAATAATTTTGGCGTAATTTTATCGTAACAACGATTATTGTCTTTGTCTAAATAGTACATTTATGTGAGTTAGCAAAACCTAATTCCACATAATAATTTGGCGATAAAGCGATTAAATTTGGCGTAAAAGCAATTTAGGAATAAAATTTTCGCAAAATAATTATATATTTTGGCGTTAAAGCAGCAATGTGTGCTGTAAAAGGAAAACATTTAAATTTTGCCATAATAGTGGTAAAATTTTGACGATAAAGCGAAATAAATTGGCGTAAAGTACAAGGGTACAGGATTCTAGATTTTTACCAAAAAATTAATGAAACTTTTATTGATTAAGTTCAAGATTTTTAAGAACTTTTGTGGAGCAGTAGAGTGATTCAAAGTCACTTATAAGTAAAGTCACTTTTAACCAAAGGAGACATCAATATCTTTGAGTCATATCAGTACGATTAAGAACTCAAAATTTGAATTTAAGAAAAAAGATAGAATGTCGGAATTAAGAAAAAAATTGACTAAATTGACAAAACCTATAATTCAAAGCCAAACCTATAAGTCAATAGGATGATCTCTGAAATTAATCCACCAACCAAGACAAGTATGGCTAACTCTTTAAATGTAAGGGAATTTCTTCCAGATACAACCCAAAAATCTAAAGTTCAATTTAGAGCTATAATCAATTCAATATACTACGCTCAACTGGTTTTAAAACTTTTTTTGAAAGATGATTTTGTCAAAATGTATCCAATTGGTGATGGAATTTTTTCATCAAAACTCTGCGCATTCGCTTATTGCTAAAAGTTCTTTGAAATTCCTCAACGAGGGATAAATACAATTCATAATGCCTTATCGGTGGATGCCAAACTATCTTGAGGCTGCAGCAAGTGGTTATTTTTTTGTGAGGAAATTTAAAAACGGAAGTAAACAAGCGAAAAGTTTTAAATCTGAAAGGGCTTAAGAAAAAGCTATTTCAGAAGAAATGAAGAAAATCCCTAAAGAAAGGATCTCTTTATCTAAAGAACATTGAAATCATAGCCAAAGAAATTTAAACAAATCTATGCCAAAGTCAAATTGAGGAACATTGCTAAATTTTGCATTAGTAATAAAGGATACAAATGTATTAAAAATGATACTTAAAAAATTTTTTGTTACCCTGCAAAAGAAAAAAAAAGAAAAGGAACAGAAACAATATATTTATGCTATGAGGAAAATCGATTAAAAGTTTTTACATGTATTTGCTGTTAAGTGCAGTGAAAAAATACTCATTTTCAATCTCTGCTTTGTTTAACAATATATTATTTTTATTGTGTAATATGATAATAGAAATACTACATTGCTTAATTCATTAATTGTGCTTACCGTTGTCAAATGCCATCTGTTGATCGCTAGGACATGCTAATCTAAGGCAGTTAAAAGTCAATAACGCGGACATTTATTCAAAAACTAATTCTTTTAACTAATATTAAAATTCGAATTAAATTATTATTATTTAAATTAAAATAATTCTGTTTAAAATATATTTTTCATATTGTATCATCCCTAGTACAAGTTTCGTCTATATTTTACTTTAATAACATTCGATCAAAATGAAGATATATATATATATATAACAAGAGCATAGTTTGACAACTGCACAAAATTGCATTACCTACATCGAGAAACATACTGTCACTTCAAACCATTCATTACAAAACGACCGAATACACCTCCAGTACGTTTCAGACACAGAACACACAATACATATAGCAATCTCCTGCATACATCACATGCCAAGGCAGCATCTATCTATCGCAAACACAACAGCATATACACTCAACCCATCCAACTTCATAAACATTTCTTTTAAAAGAAAAATCACAAAAACAGAAAAAGGAAGTTAAAGAAATCGCGGTAATAATAATATACCCAGGGCAGAATTTACCTTATTCCCATCCCAGCATTCTATCTACCAGTGGTCATAATTTATGCCCCGTCCAATATTTGCTTTTTGGAGCAGGAAGAAGTAGGAGGGGGAATTTTTTAGAAGCCGAGTGTCTTCTGAATGGATAATATTTCTCGTTTATGCGGTCGCAGCCCATAAAAATCGAGTTACATTCCCACAAATGGATGGTTTATTCCCACAATATGTTTCCGTCCTCTCATAAGCCGGCAGGGTCTGGTATTGATGTATGGACCCACACCACGGAATGGTCTCGCTCGAACAGGTGCGCTCGCCTTGTGTCCCCAGAAGTAATAATAATAACAATAATAAATGCCAAATATACTTCATCATTCGTATACGATGCTGGTGGGTTTGCTATGATTGAATATGATAAACTGGTATGAGAGATATGTATTATTTGTTAGTGCCACCTTATGAGATTTCAATATGCAATTACGGTTTCATGAAAGAAAATTCATAATAATGCATAATAATTTAAAATAAGAAGAAGGCTCGTAATATTCTTCTTCCCTGATTCATTAATAGCTATTTCATAAGCATTCTATTTAATAGTTAGTTAGCAAACTATCCCACACTATTAAATACTCAAACTGTTCAACCCAACTTAATTTTTACGATCCATTTTTAGCTTAAAATATCATCGCTATTTATAAAACAATAATAGTATATTATAATAGTTTGAGTTATGTGTATGAATTCACATTTAGATTGTTATACATTTTCTAATTAAAAGTATTAATATTTTAAGACTATGTGTTATATGAATTAAAATATATAACAAATTATTAAGAGGAACTGAGCCACTTGAATCTAAACAAAACAAAAAAGGGTTACCCCCAGTAACAATACCCCCGCAACCCTCTACGATCATATTAGACCGGGACCTACTGTTTAGAGTGGATTCCGAACCATTACAAACATCCATGGCACCGACCAGACTCGAACCCAAAACCTGTGGTACCGAGTGCCAGAGTGCTAGCCATTCAGGCCCCAACAGAAACAAATTACCATTAAGAATTTTTTGCTTTAAATAGGCTTTTAAATTATTATCAACGATTTTTTTTTCCTTCAGAAAAAAAAAAAAAAAAAAAAACGAGCGGCTTTTGCCAGAAATCACCCTGAATTTAGACATCAATTAGATTATTGAACATCCACGAAGTGCGGTGACGACTCAATAACAGAATTCCAATTATCACCTAATTTTCATGATTGATAAAACGCGGAACAACTTATCTCATCCTCATCTCCCTTCAGATATGGCATTCATAACTCTGTGATAAATGGGCACGGGCAACAATTACAGTCACGATTATCATGCGGGGAGGGTACTTCTTTCTTTCATCAATCGACCCCCTAGACACACAGGGGTGCAAAACATCTCTATCGAGCGTCAGAACTGCACGAACAGGTATCCCGCGAACGTGTTGAGGGGGTGCGATGCAGAGAGAGGGGGTCACCCCGAAATAGGTAAGGGTCAAAGAATGCGGTCGCCGAGCACCTGGAAATTGGAGGGTTTTGAGAGGGGGTGGTTTTCACACGTGAGGCTAAAAAAATCGTCTGATGGAGTCGTCAGATTTATAAAGTGATCACGATGGGGCTTTGTTTGCTAAGTCCTAAATAATGGTGAGGCATATTAGGCATGCAGATGTCTCCTTTGTTAGTGGTAATTGAGGTAATTTTGAAGTGAATGCTGTGGTTTTGGAAAAGAGAGTGAGTTTGAGGGATGTTGGTAATGATAAGAGATTTGGTGTTGATGTAAAAAAAGGCAGCTTGTTTTTGAGATGTGATTTATTGCTACAAATGATGAGGCCACAATCCATATAAATTTATATTAAAGAAGTTTTTAGCAGAGATATTTTTAAAAATATGACGTATAAAAAATAATCACTGAAATCGCTGAGAATCAGAAATAAATTAAAGTGCTTATAAATATAATTTAGGCAGCCATTTGAAAATATCTCCTTCTTGGTAATGCTTACATCTACTTTGCTTGGCAATATATACATCTACTTTATTTGATAATGGTTACAACTACTTTATTTGATAATGGCTATTGCTACTTTGCTTGGCAATGCTTACATTTAATTTGCTTGGCAATGCTTACAACTACTTTACTTGCGAATACTTACGTCTACTTTACTTGGAATGCTTACCGTCTACTTTACTTGGTAATGTTTACATCTACTTCACTTGGTAATGCTTACATCTAATTTGCTTTGTAACGCTTACTTCTGATTTGCTTTGTAAAGTTTACATTTACTTTTCTTTCTAATGCTTGCATCTACTTTACTTGGTAATGCTTACACCTACTTTATTTGGTAATGCTTACATCTACTTTATTTGGTAATGCTTACACCTACTTTACTTGGTAAGACTTACACTGAAGTGACAAAAGTCATGGGATACCTCTTAATATCGTGTCGGCCCTCCTTTCGCCCGGCGAAGTGCAGCAACTCGACGTGGCATGGACTCAACAAGTCGTTGGAAGTCTTCTGCAGGAATATTGAGCCATGCTGTCTCGATAAACGTCCATAACTGTGAAAGCGTTGATGGTGCAGATTTTGGGCACGAACAGACCTCTCGATGATGTCCCATAAATGCTCGATGGGATTCATGTCGGCGCGATCTAGGTGGCCAGATCATTCGTTGGAATTGTCCAGAATGTTCTTCAAACCAATCGCGAACAGTTGTGACCCGGTGACATGGCGCATTGTCATCCATAAAAATCCCATCGTTGTATGGGTACATGAAGTCCATGAATGGCTGCAAGGGATATCCAAGTAGCTGAACATAAGCATTTCCAGTCAATGTTCGGTCCAGTCGCACCAGAGGACAAAGTCCATGCCATGAAAAAACAGCCCACACCATTACGGAGCCACCACCAGCTTGAACAGTGCCTTGCTGACAGTTTAGGTCCATGGCTTTGTGGGGTCTGCGCCACACTCGAACCCTACCATCAGCTCTTACCAACTGAAATCGTGACTCATTGGACCAGGCCACGGTTTTCCATTCATCTAGGGACCAACCGATATGCTCACGTGCCCACGAGAATCGCTGCAAGCGATGTCGTTCTGTCAGTAAAGGCACTCGAGTTGGTCTTCTGCTGGAATAGGCCGAGAAAGCCAAATTTCTCCGCACAGTTCTAACAGACAAGTCCCTTGTACGTCCCACATTGATTTTTGCGGTTATTTGACGCAGTGTTGCTTGTCTGTTAGAATTTACGACTCTTTGAAGACGTCGCCGGTCTCGGTCGTTAAGTGCAGGCGGTCGACCACTGCGCTGTCCATGGTGGGATGTTATGCCTGAAATTTCATACTCTCGGCACACTCTTGACACAGTGGATCTGGGAATGTTGAATTCCCTAACGATTTCCGAAATGGCATGACCCATGCGTCTAGTTCCAACTAACATTCCGCGTTCAAAGTCTGTTAATTCCCGTCGTGCGGTCATCATCACGTCAAAACCTCTTCACATGAATAACTTGAACAGAAATGAAAGCTCTGCGAAAGCACTGCGCATTTATACCTGTTCTATGCGATGCTAGTGCCATCTGAAAATTTGCATATTGCTATCCCATGACTTTTGTCACTTCAGTGTACATCTACTTTATTTGGTAATGCTTACATCTACTTTATTTGGTAATGCTTACATCTACTTTACTTGGTAAGACTTACATCTACTTTATTTGGTAATGCTTACATCTACTTTATTTGGTAATGCTTACATCTATGCAGACCCGTATTGCTTAACAAAAAACTGTTTTCCCCTCTGTTTTATTTAACTGCGACAAAAAGCTATTTGCTTCTTTAGTTCTATTTATTAAAAACAATTAACAATCGAAGCTGTACTCGCAGAATAAAATTTTATCCACTAGTAATATTAAATATTTAAATCGATTGGTTTTAAATAAAAAGTAATCATCAGAATCTTATTTGTTTCTTTACAAAAAAAGAAAGTGCAAAATTTAATACAATTTAACAATTGATTGTTCAATATCTCGATTGTTCTAGAAATAATAATTTTTATCTATTAGGAATTTTAAAAAAAATAAATAAATAATTTTTTAAAAATTATGGCGTTAATGTAATATAAATGCTTTATCACAAAAAAATTAACTTTACTAGTCGAAGAGAAAAATACTGAAAAATTAATTGATAAATACAACCGAATCACTGATCAGCCTATTCCTGTATCCTATATCAGCCTATCATTCGGGCAAATCCTCGATTTATTTTAGGTACGATTGAAATATTGTAATAGAACCCCAAGAGAATTCAATCATTATCCATATTTCTTCACTTCTTTTAATTAATTGTTAAAATTAGCAATTGTGATTAATATCCCAATTTGTGATCAGAATTTTGACCTGTTAAAAATCATTCCGTGCTAAATTTAGTGCTTTGATCTTCTAAAAATTATGTTGCATGTGTGACAATGATATAATGTATAGAGTTAAAATTTTCTCATTTAACAAAATAAAGTATTAAGATGAATATTTTCAAAGGTGATGGGCAATGAATTAAATAACTGCCAACGAATAGAAATTTATAAATTAACTGTCCCATAGTCTTCCTTTCATTGGCTTGCTTCCGAATCAACATGTTTTGACCCTGAACAGTTCTAATTCCCATGGAAATTTCTAGTTCTTAATTTATTCCTCCAAAATTCAAGCAATGGTACATTAATTTTTATATCTATTCAAGTTCATTACATAAAATATATTAACAAAAAATTTCGAATTACCAAAATCGAAATTCTTCTTCTTCAATTGCTTGACAGTCCCATGGTGTGACAAGGCCTTCTGTCTACTTGCAGATTCGAAACATTAGATGTTGTTTTTCTTTTTATGGGATAGAGATGTGAGCCCTACTTACAACAGTCATATCAGACCAAGACCTACGGTTTAAATCGATCACTTTCTGTTGGATACCGAACCACTACAAACATTCATGGCACCACCGGGACTCGAATCCTATGGTACTGAGCTCCAGAGAGCTAGTCACTCGACCATCAGCCCCCAAAATCGAAATTAAGATATATAACAATAAATTTTTCTTTCTTATATAATTTAGGTGAAACCAGATGGCCGAGAGACTAGCGCTTTGGAGCACACAAACAGGCTTCGGGTCCCGAGTTCTGCCTGTGCCATGGATGCTTCTAGTGCTTCGGAATCCATTTTAAACCGTAGGCCCCTATCTAACATGACTGTAGATATTTTTTGCGTAGGTTTGACAACCCTATCCTGTAAAAAGAAAGCATCTCCTATCTCGAAATCTACCAATAGGTAGATGACGACCTTGGCCCACTATAAGGCTGTTGCCCCAATGAGGATGTGTGGTGTTGTGACTAATCCTCAATGTCTTGTAGTGCGGACGGACATCCCATGAGTGATCTACTCATGGAGGGTGAGAAAAGGGGCAGCTTTTGTCGTGATGGACACCCATAGGTAGAAGTCTGACTTAGCTCCGTGACGCTCTTACAGTCATATAAGACCGGGACCTACGGCTTAAAGTAGATTCCGAACAACTACAAAAATCAATGGTAACGCAGGGGACCCAAAACCTGTGCCACCGAGAGCCAGAGCGCTAGACATTCGGCCATTCAGGCCCTGATGATGTTAATTTAAGTAATGATGATGATAATTTATGTTATCGCCATCGATTGTACGCAATTATTATGTGGTAAATTGTTATCAAGTCAATCCATAATTAAACCTATCGAATTAGTATCATGTAATAGCTCGAGTATGTATGCAAACATATATATGTGGTACAATTTGTTACATATACATATACATATGGTATAGTCATTTTGTTAGTGTTGACAACTTGCTCAATTCTGGTTTTTAATTAAATTGTCAAATATAACACATCATTTTAATCAACTCATGATAAAACTACCAGCATCGTTTTCATTGATTGTTTTAAATTAAGTTATGTAATTTACAAATAGCATATAAGCAATTACCTTGAAAAATTCCCGTTTATAATTCTGAATTAAGTTAGTTTTTTCTTTCGGATCGATTCCGTTGCTTTACCAAAATGTTTGTGATCAGTTTGCGTTAATACAATTGCCAAAATCTAGCCTAATACACTAATTAATTAACGAATCCTGTCCAGTAACTGTTTACATCACAATCGGCATATGCGTAGCCAAATTACGTGGCAGGAAAAATAGACGCCTATGCAAAGGCCTGGGGAGGGGGGTGGTTTGGAATCGTGGTTCTGCGACTGTGGCGTAATCTGTGAAGCATCAGTGTCGGAGAGCGATTCGACAACCCTAATCCGGGGATCTCCCTCCCTCGGGGGCGGCAAAACGAGATTGGATTATGCGATGGGGTGCGCAGAGATTTGTTCGGGGGTTCCCCCCCCTTCCAGATGGAACGTGCAAGTGGGCCTTGAGTGCGTCATGAAGCATGTTGTGGCTGAAAGAAGTTATTCCACTCCCAACTGTCGAATAGCAACAATCCTTTTGTTGGGTTTGGGCAAGATTTCTGTACTAGTTCAAAAACCTACATCAGAAATGCCATTTTGCCTTGCTTAAGAAGTTAAATTTAATCAAGCTAATCGTTAATAATTAAATAATAATTAAGCAAAAAATAATATTTCACAATTTTGAAAATCCCCTTTTATAACTCTGAATTAATTGTTTTAAATTAATGGTAATTAATGTCATGGTGTCGATTGTAAAGAAATGCGGGATGATTTGCACCAAAAAAATATTTCCGATCACCCCCTTCCAAATCTATTGGTTGATGAGCCAGCGAATTTGTACTTTCATAGATTGCCGATTCAAACTAACCAAATGGTAAATTATATATTCCATGAAGACTTGACATCATGAAAGTTGTAATAATTATATTTTTATCATAATATAGAATGGACATTGAATTAATGAATATTGATTTTCAAGATACGAAGTACGCGATTTGTTTTCAAGCTGGTAATAAAACAATTTGAATGTCAATGACATTCAATGTCTGATATTTGGCATAATGGTAAACTGCTCAGCCAGCAGACTCTTGGATCAAATTCTATGATAATAATATATAAATAGTTATATGTGTAATTTAGTCTATGGTATTCAAGCTAGTAATAAAACAATTTGAATGTGACATTCGATGTCTGATATTTGGGACAATGATAAACTGTGCAGATAACAGACTCTTGTACTCGGATCAAATTCATCAGAAGTTTGATTTTCGCTGTTGAAGTCTTATGGTAATAATTTATAGATAACTATATATATAATTTAGTCTCTGGTATTCAAACTAGCAATGAAATAATTTTAACGGAAATGGCATTCAACGTCTGATATTTGGTATAATGGAAATAATATATATGTGTAATTAGTTATATGTATAATTTTCTCTATGTATCCAAATGTTTATTATAATATCGTTTTTGCAAAAACACCATCATCATCAATAGCACGACAGCCCAGGGTGGACCAAGGCTTTCCTTTGTAGAGATTTCCATGCATTCCTTTGAGTGGCAATGGTCCTCCAATTCTTAACCCTAAGTACAGCAAAATCTTTTTCAACTGCGTCTATCCATCGCCACTTGGGTCGTCCTCTTCCTCTTTGTCACCATGGCTTTGCTAAAACAAGCCTTTTTACAGGGGTTAAATCACTCCTTCTAAATACATGAACATCTCAGTTTAATCTATAGATCTTAATACATTTTATAACTTCTGGGTCTTTATGGAATTTATAAATTTCTGTCTTCTCCAACGATCACTTTTCCCTAGCACTTCCAAGTATAGCCCTTAAAATCTTCCCCTCAAATGTACCCAAATGGTCCTCATCAGATCTTGTCGAAGTCCATGTTTCAGAGCCGTAGACCAAAATTGGTCTAATAAGGGTTTTATGTTACAAAAATTAATTTTTTCTGCATATGAACTGTGATTTTGAAAAAAACAGTCGCCACTAATCAATAGGCGGCCCGACGGCCAATTGGCTAGCTCTGTAGCAGTTAGTACCACAGGCTTCAGGTTTGAATCCTGGCAATTGCATGAATATTTGTAGGGGTTCTGAATCCACGTTGAACTGTAGTTCCCGAACCCTAGGTAAACTGTAGGCGATATTAGAGAGTTTTTGCATACCGTACGTTAGTTACCGTAGGACGTCCGTCAGCTTTTTCTCCCTAGCGCGCATGCTCATAGGAAATTATGTTTCCTATGAGCATGCGCGCTAGGGAGAAAAAGCTAACGGACCTCCTACGGTAACTAACGTACGGTATGCAAAAACTCTCTATTAATTAGTCTAAAATGTGCAATAAATGACCGTAGAGCGACAAACCCAAATCAAGCTAACCATTATCTTTGTGCGAAACAACAGGTAAACGAGGCTTTGTCGAACATAATCTCTACATTTCGATGGCGGGAAATCGATTTTATTGTTGGTTTTTCTTTTCCACTTCGCTGCCCTTTGGAATTTAATAATTCCACTACCCATTCCTTCATTGTGCCCGAAACATGACTCAATTCCCTCTCCCATTTTAATCAAAATTCAATCTCCCTCTTTTCAGCGAAACAAAATGAATTGAGAGCCTTGCCGCAGTCGTAAAACTCAATGACACCCGACCGCCGAAGAACAACACAACTCGCTCTCCAAGAAAGGATCTCCCCAGTTAAATGGGAAGAGGGGGCGTTTAGGGCACCTAGGGGACAGGGGACCACCCTTCAATAATAATTGCGCCACGAAGAATGCGATTTATGGCAGATAGGGGGAGGGGAGTTACAAGTGGAATCGCCAATCAATTTCGGATGACTTTCCCATTTCTGTTCCTTCCTCAGAGCTAAGAGGAAGGGCCAAAAAGCAGAATCAATGGGATATTGATTTCCTAGATATGAAGTACGAGATTTGTGCCGTCATGGTATGCCGATACGAACTAACTTAAATAGTATGTTATATAGTCCATGATTTGATGTTGTGAAAACTGTAACAAATAATAATATAGAATTTGCCATCATAAAGAATTTGACTGATATAGAACGGGATATTGATTTTCAAGGAATAGTACACGATTTGTACTTTCATAGAATGCCGATTCGAACAAACTAAATGGTGTATTATATGTTTCATGAAGATTTGATATCGTGAAAGCTATGACAGATAGTTTTTTGTCATATTATAACTAGAATTTGACTGATATAGAATGGAATATTCATTTTCAGGATTTCTCATCGGTCATATATATCCTATTTTCATATGAAGTACGCGATTTGGGCCTTCATAAAATGTCGATTCGAATTAACTAAATAGTATATTAGACATTCCATGAAGATTTGAAATCGTGAAAGTTGTAAGAAATTAGTTTTTGTAGTAATAATTTGACTGAAATCGAATGGAATATTAATTTTCAAGATATGAAGTATACGATTTGTACCTTCATAGAATGTCGATTCGAACTAATTAAAGGGTGTATTATATACTATATTACATGAAGATTTGATATCGTTAAAGCTGCAATGAATAAGTTTTTGTCAGAATTTGGCTGATATAGAATGGGATATTGATTTTCAAGATATGAAGTACATGATTTGTACCTTCCTAGAATGCCGATACGGGCTAACTAAATGGTATGTTATACATTCTATGAAAAATTGATATAGTGAAAGCTGTAACAAATAATTTTTTTGTCACGATATAGAATTTGGCTGATATAGAATGCGATATTGAATTAATTGATATTGAATGGATATTCATTTTCAAGATATGAAGTACGCGATTTGTAAATTCTTTAGAATGCCGATTCGAACTAATCGAATGATATATTATACATTTCATGAAAATTTAGAGTATCGTGAAGGTTGTAACAAATAGATTTCTGACATAATACAGAATTTCATTGATATAAAATGGGATATTGATGTCAAGTACGCGATTTGTGGCTTCCTAGAAAGCCGATTCGAACTAACTAAATAATAGTGTATTATATATTCCATAAAGATTTGACATCGTGAAAGCTATAACAAATAAGTTTTGGCATAATATAGAATTTGACTGATATAGAATAGGATATTGATTTTCAAGATATGAAGTACACGATTTGTACCTTCCTAAATTCCGATTCGAACTAACTAAATGGTATATTATATATTCCATGAAGATTTGATATTGTGAAAACTGTAACAAATATGTTTTTGTCATAATATAAAATTTGGACAGATATATACTCAGGTAGAATGGGATATTAAATCAATTGGATATTGCTTTTCAAGATATAAAAAGTATGCGATTTGTACCTTAATAGAATACTGATTCGAACTAACTAAATAGTATATTATATATTCCATGAAGATTTGATATCGTGAAAGCTGTAACAAATAACTTTTTGTCATAATATAGAACTTGACTAATATAAAATGGGATATTAAGTTAGTGGGATACTGATTGTTATGATAGTTTGTTATTGATTTATTTTTTATAGTCCATATTTTGATGAAAAAATTTGTTTTAGAGTAGAATACAAAAGATTTTTAGAAATGACCTACTATGAAACGTCGTTTACTTTCTCTATAAACATCTAGTATTTGCTTTTTTTAAAAATAAATAATTTTATTAGATAGTTAAAAAAATCCTTAATCGAAACTGGAATCGAAAAAAATAAGTAATCGAATCCATTGAATAAAATAAGTAAAACAGTTAAATTAATTAAAGACCATATAAAAATAAATATTTTTCTCTTTGCTCTTTCAGCGTGTGGGACAATTCTATTAAACAAATGCTATTTCAATGTGTAAGGAAGAAAGATTACAATGATTACCGAGTGGAATCTTAGAGGTTCTCAGCAAGAAATCCTGTTGTACAAGTGAGATACTGTCACAATCTGCACTGAGTTAACTCATTTTTCGAAGCAGTATCCGCAATATACGTTCCCAGAGGGTTTCAAAATATTTCTATTACCACTTACAAATTTTCTCTATAAAATACTCTTTATATAACCACTTATAAATGTGATCTATGAAATATTCTTTATATAACTACTTTTAAATATCATCTATAAATTATTCTTTATGTACTCACTTATAAATTATTCTTAATGTACTCACTTATAAATATTATCTATAAAGTACTTTTTATATACTCACTTATGAATATTATCTATAAAATGCTCCTTGTATATCCACTTAAAAATATTATCTATAAAATACTCTTTGTATATCCACTTAAAAATGTAAACAAGAAAAACTGCAGATGCAAAAACAATATTGAGTAGCATTTACTTTTTCAATAATATAATATATGCTTAAATATTCATAAAAAAAGGAGGAATAATAAAATTAAACATGTCACTATGTACTTATTTTTTACGAAAAGGGCTTTTTTATTCCTTGACAAATTTAATAAATAATGATATTGATATGTTTCTATAGGTCATATCAGTTTGTCATGTTAATAAGAGAAAAAATTTCGTCATTCCAATTTTCTTATTTTTAATACCTCAAAATTTTCCTTCAAATCTAAAAAAAATCAACTAGATATGACGCAAACATAAGCAAAATTTTACATTTTTTTTTCGTAGATTTTATTATATTATGTAATAAAATTCAAGAAAGAATAGTGAAATGAAACGTCTCACTGTGAGCTTATTTTTCACGAAAAGAGCTTTTTTATTCAATGGCAAATGTAATAAATAATATTATTGATATATTCTTACAGGTCGTATCATTTTGTCATGTTAATAAAAGATGAAGAGAAAAAATTTCGTCATTCCAATTTTCTTATTTTTAATACCTCAAAATTTTCCTTCAAATCTAAAAAGATAATCAACTAGGTATCACTGAAACAATTATCTCATGCACTGCATTTATTTCCTCATCTGATGTTTTTCCCTAATAGAGGCTTGCGGCTATCTTGTAGCCAAGAAGCTTCCTTAAATAAAAATTTGTTGTGACTCAAACAAAAGCAAAGAATTAAAAGTTTTATTATATTGTGTAATAAAATTCAAGGAGAATTAGTAAAATGAATCACCCCACTGTGCGCTTATTTTTCACAAAAATGGCTTTTATTACATTTGTCACGAAAAATGCTTTTTTATTCAATGGCAAATATAATATTCTTACGGGTCATATCATTTCGCCACGTTAATAAAATATGAAGAGAAAAAATTCGTCACCACAATTTTTGCCTTTTTAACACGTCAAAAGTTTCCTTCAAATCTAAAAAAAGATCAATTAGATATGACGCAAACATAATCAAAGTCTTAGAGGGCTTTTTTTTTTTTTCATAGTTTTTATTAAAAATTAAAGAAGGAATAATAAAGTGAAACATCCCACTATGCCCTTATTTTTTCACAAATAGGTCTTTTTTTATTCAATGACAAATGTAATAAATAATGCTATTCATATATTCCTACGGATCATATCATTTTGTTATGTTAATAAAAGATAAAGAAAAAAAAAATTCGACATCACAATTTTCTCATTTTTAACACATCAAACTTTTCCTTCCAATCTAAAAAAAAATCAACTATATACGACGCGAACATAAGCAAAGTTTATACTTTTTTCTCGTTATCTTTATTATATTATGTAATAAAATTCAAGTAGGAATAATAAAATAAAAATAACAGAGATAAAAAAAATGCAATTTTGGGCCAAATTTTATTTCTTGTTAGTAGTTATATGTACATATATATTTATAAGCATTTGAGAAAAAGAAATAATACTTAAGAACACAGGGGAAGTGTGAGAAAATTTCTTACAATTCATTTTAAAACCTCTAATTTTTGCAACGTTTTATAAATAGGATGCCCTACAATTCCCAGTCATAAAATAACGAAAGACCATTCATATAAAAGACCATCACCAAAAGACTTTTTTCCAGAAAAGTATACACACATACCCCATCTTCTTTCACTGGGAAATATCCACCCCACCCCCAAATGATAGGTTGTGTAAAATTCTCGTCTGCGCGAACAGATATTAAGGAGACTTCAAGTAAGGCAGGTTTATTTTAGTTTAGTTTTTGCTGCTTTTCGACTACCAGCTTAGCAGGGGGATGTAGTAGAACAACCTCGGTAATGATAATCGTCTGCTCGTACAATTGCAGGGTCTTCTGTTCGTTTGGCGCCCAGGGGTGTGCTAAAGATCGCGGACAGCTGCCATTATTTTCTCCAAACGATTTAGGCGAAGAGAAATGCGGTGAGGGAGAAATATCGTTTGCTCTTCTACCAGAAAGGCATTTCGAGTTGTAAGAACCTATGTGGTTGAGGGTACTGCAAAAGTTTAATTTCTCTAGATTTATGTAATTGGAAATAATAACATATTATTTTAGAGCATATTTGCCCTGCTTTAAGTGACGATTTCAATTAAGCTAAAGAAGTTGATGATAGGTAAAATGATGCTTCTATTTTAAGCTACTTTTAATGTATTCTTGTCTATTATTTAAAAAGTAATTTGAATTAATTTACCTTGAATTTCAAATCAGAGTGCTAGACTTAGCTTATAAGTAAAATTTTGGGGATAGTTTCATATAATACACGTGTTTCCTTGTATTCTAATAAAGTTAAATTAAACACAATTATGGCAAAGAATAATTTGGTTTAAAAAAATTTATTCTGCTCAGTATATATTCGAACAATTATAGTTATTAATTAATTTATTATATAATATTATAGTTATTAAATAATCAATGAATTATTATTGTTAATTTGAATTAATTCTTCTAGAATTTCAGGGTTCTAAGCTTAGGTTATAATAAAATTTTGTGGATAATATAATACACATATTTCTTTATATTCTAAGAAAGATAGGTTAAACACTATTATAGTAAAGAATAATTTGGACAGAAATTCTACTCTTTGTTTAAAAGAATTTATTCTGCTCAGTATTTATTCAAAAAATTATAGTTATCAATTAATTAGTACATAATATTATAATTATTAATCAATCAATTAGCTATTCTTGTATTTTTTTAAAAAAATTTTTGAATTAATTTACCTAGAATTTCAAATTGGGTTCTAGGTATAGTATATAAGTAAAATTTTGAGGCTAATAAAATACATGGGATTCCTTGCATTCTAATAAAGATAGATTAAACACTGTTATGGCAAACAATAATTTGGGCAAAAATTCTACTCTTGGTTTAAAAGAATTTATTCTGCTCAGTATTTATTAGAACAATTATAGTTATAAATTGTGATGAATTACAGAAGTAAATATCGGCCTAGAAAATTATAAATATCAATAAGAAGAAAGAATCTTCTTCGGATGCCGAATCCTTTGAGATTAGTAGATATACGTTGAATGACAGCTAAGCCATTGTCTTCTTAACATTATTATATCTTCTTAACGTTATTATGTTTCTTATCATTATTTAGATATTAACATTATCTACTGATTCATCATAGAGTTGATCATAGAGTTCATCATAAATTGGCGTTATCATACGTTTTAATTATCTTTAAAAAAACATACTAAACTTTAGTTACAACCAAATACAAAGTATTGTAAACGCAAACATTTTAATAGTCAAAGGACTACTTATTAATATCTATCTATCTCTCTCACTCTCTCTCTCTATATATACTTATTAATGTAAATATACATTAATATAAACTTAATATATGTATAATATTAAGGTATATTTCTTATCATTATTTAGATATTAATATTATCTATTGATTCAGCACAGATAGAAGTTGAATCGGAGTTATCATGTGTTATAGTATCTTTAAAAAAAGCATACCAAACTTTAGATACAATCAAATATAAAAGATTGTAAAAGCAGACATTTTTATAAGTAGTCAAAAGATTACTTATTAATATATATATAATAATGAGTTAGAATATCGTTAAAAAACCATACTAAACTATTAAATTTTAGTTATAAGTTATAAGCTAGAATTGATATTATCATGAGTTATAAGTATCTTTAAAAAAAAGCATACTAAACTTTAGTTACAACCTAATACAAAAGATTGTAAAAGCAGGTATTTAAACAAGTAATTACTTATTAATTTATATATAATATATATATATATATATATATAATTAAGATATCATATTTCTTATCATTATTTAAATATTAACATTAGCTATTGATTCACCATAGATGGAAGTCGAATTAGTACACTATAAGTATCTTTATAAAAAAAACAACATTCTAAACTTTAGTTACAGCCCAATACTAAAGATTGTAAAGGCAGACATTTTAATAAGTAGTCAAAATACTAATTATTAATATGTATATATATATATTATATTTCTTATCATTATTTAGATAATAACATTATCTATTGATTTCTCCTAGATATGAATTGGTGTTATCAAGCGATATAATATCGTTAAGAAAAGCATACTAAACTTTAGTTTCAACCCAATACAAAAAATTGTAAAAGCAGACATCTTAATAAGCAGTCAAAAGACTAAACTTAACGATAGTGAATCACACTGCGGTAGGTATCCACCATTTTCAATCTAATAAGCAGAATATAAGTAAGAATTTCCAATCTTTCGGTTTCTATATGCACAAAACCCTTCTCATGTTCTGTAGGTGAAATATTACTAATAATAATTTAATGACAATTGCTAAGCAAATAAACGAAAACGTAATGCAATATTCCTTACGACAAGTAAACAAAAACGGTGTGGCATAATAGACTTTGATTTCTTTTTGAGCAGCCTTTTTTTTTTAAACAATCATTGAAAATCTCTCGTAGTTTTAAACAAGGAACTAAGAAATACACTTAAGAGCCAAAATATTATGACCACCCCTACATTTTGCAATGGACTCGCCTGGATGACGTGGAAGGCACATGATCAGGTGGAAGTGGTATTTAACTGGTATTAAGTGGTGGTATTAATCCATGCCAAGGTGGATTGAAGCTGTGTTACGCGCCAAAGGTGGGCCAACTCGTTATTGACAGGTGGTCATAATGTTTTGGTTCTTGAGTGTAGCTTTAAAAATATTAATAATCATTATAATTTGGTATTTAAATAAAACAAAACTTTAGTATTTTCATGTATATTTCATGTATTATTTTCATTATTCTTCTATGTTATTAGACTTCAAAGAAATATGGCGAAATTGATTGAAGTTGATAAAAATATTAATATTTTGAGGAAATTTATGACTTCATTTTGGGTCACATTCATATTGTTCAGCACATTATATGACGTTTATGAATATAAAACACATATAACGTGAAAACGTTATGAATTGTTAGATGCACATTTATGAATGCACGTTATGCATTCATAAAACTGCTAAACAACCTTCACGTATCATGTTAGATGGAGGTCTTCAAGCAGGATTTTCCAACCTTAATAACAGCGGATTTTTATGCACAGTCATTTTTCATCTGCTTCTCTTGAAGGAAAAGTACAAGAGAAATTTTTTACAATCTGTAATCATTGTTTTATTTTACTGTTATCAAATCCCATTGGCCATAGATTAAAGATGAATTTGCTGTAAAATAAAGCATTGTAAAATAGCTTTGTTTGATTCATTAAAAATGATTTGCAAATATAAAAGGAAGGCTCTCTCCCTTCTGTTTCATTTGTAATTTATCGACGAGGTTAAATAGAATATTTCAATTCATTATTATCTAATATATAACGTTAAAGGCTTTTATATATACATGTCATGGTTATAAGGTTAAAATACCTTTTAACTTACCTATTACTATACCTTATACTTTTAACATGCTATTATACTAAACGTAAAAAAAAAAAAATTTCTAAACCGATTATATTTGTAATAGTTAAAACTAAACAACACAAAATAATTTAATTGGTAATTTTTTGTAAAATAAAACAGCAATTCTTATAAAAAATTAATGCTTTACGTTAATATCATTGTTTTATTATAAAATCAGTGTTTTATAACGTTAAAAATATAATGTGCAACACATTTTTATAATAGTACAAATGTTGTCTAACAATAGGCTTTATAGCAGTACCAATGTTTTGTTAATAACATGGTTTATAACAGCACCAATGTTTTGTAACAATGGTTTTTTTTAACTATACAAATGTTTTGTATCAATGAAATTTATAAATTCACAAATGTTTTGTTAATAATATGCTTTATAACAGTACAAAGATTTTGTAACGATAGATTTTTTCATAACAGTACCAATGTTTTGTAACAATGGGTTTTTATAACAGTACCAATATTTTAATTCTTTATAACAATACTAATGTTGTATGCCAATGTCAACGTGTAATTATTTTGAGATGTAAAAATTTATAGTGCATAATAAATTGAATACATTTCTTTTTGGAATTTTACTGAATTCCGATTTTTATACTTCATCTTTATTTTTTCCCTCCATACTCTCTAAACGTGAAACTATGAACCATCAGGTCATATTTATTAATTCATTTTCATAAAAAAAGATATCCTATGTTTGCATCATTGTTTTTATAGTTTTGAAATTTTATAAAATTTATTACCAAAAGGTTTAGCTATTAAAGCCACTTCTCTTAACAATTTGCACAACCTGTTGGGATATAATGACCATCTCCACACACCCTATGTCATCACCTGTGGCTTCCTCGCAAGAGATCTTCTCCTCTAACAAGACGGATCCTGGTAGATTCGCCCCCGTGGTCTAACGAGGTTCCCACCGCCAGGTAATCAGGATGTGGGCGGGCTGACCGACGAAGGGGTGTCCAAACAACCATCGACCTTAACGACATATTGTCTGTGTGCAACGCCCACCCCCTTTGCGAGGAAAGAGAAGCATCAAAAAAAGGAAGTCCTTACTGTTTGGAAGCACCCTTCATTTCTTCGCGTTGAGGGTAGCAAGCCTTGAAAATAAATGGATTCACGGCTGGTTGACTGCGAATTTTTTTTTCTTTTTTACTTTTACTATTACTATTTTCTCCGCTTTCGCTGAATTGTAGTGCTGCATTTATTAATAATAGTTATCCATCCTCCTAAATTATTTCTTCATGGGAATTATGTTTAATTAGCTATAAATTAACTTCTAAACGGGTTTTCCCATAATATACTCTATTTCATACTTATATCTAATGCCAGATTTGCTAAAATAAATGTTTAATTCCGGAATTAAATATGAATTTTGAGCTGCCAAATAGCATTCTAAGTCAAATATGAATTCACTCTGGATAACGTACTCTGACAACAGCTATCTGAGATTTTAAGTTGTTTTACAGACATATAGCTCGATGACCATCAGTACCCCAAAAAAAATGGCAATTTGGTTTGGTTTGTCGATCTACAGTCAGTTTTTGAACACTTTAGGCTAATTAGACAGGAACCTATAGTTTAACGTGGATGCCGAACATCCATGCTACAGCCCGTATTCGAACCTGAAGCTTGGGGTATCAACGATCAGAGCGCTGCCCAATTGACATTAAGAGCTCAAAATGGCATTAAGAGCTAATGGCAATCTATGGCATTAAGGGCTCAAAAAATTGTCAAGGATTTGCTTGTAAGGATTGCTTATGATCGTTTGCGTTTACTTTCCGTTGTTTTTTTCTAATGAAAAAAATTGAAGACATTTTAAGTGATAGTAACAGTGTTGAATTCGAACACCATAATTCTCATCATTAATTGATACTTGAATTTTTATAATGAAAAATTAATAAAACAAATAAAGATTTATTGTTCATAATTCTAACAATGTATATTTTCGATTTTTGAAATAAATATTCTAAAATAAAACTCTATTTGGAAAAAAAAACGGTTCCTTTAAGGGGATAAAAATTATAATAGGTCTCCCTCTCGTTAATTGTTTCTCTACAGGTTTAGCGTTTACATATTTATAAATTCAACCTTAATGACGTAAAAATGTTTTCTAGATTCATAAATACTTTACAACTATAGACAGGTATTATCGTTGTGAAAAATGTAAATGAAATCAAATGAGAACATCAAATATGATTTAGATAAGTTTTTATGCCAACAAAGATAAGAAAATTTATGAAAATGGAATCAGGCTACTGTAAGAAAGATGGCAAAACTTATTAGACCAAAATGGAGAATATATAATTCAATCAAATATTTATACATTATACGAAAAACTTTTTGTGTATGATCATATTAGACCGGGACCAACGCTTTAAGGTGGATCCACTACTACACCATACCACATCACTGTGCCTACAGCTGAGTTGCCCCTTTACAGTTTGGGAATGATATGGATGAAAGGAAGTCAAACTGGCCTCTGTAACCCTCTACGGTCATGTGAGACCGGGACCTATGGCTTCCGAAACGGCTCCGGCTAAAGTGGATTCCGAACTACTACAAACATCCATGTTACTCCTGGGACTCGAATCCGAAATGTATGGCACCGAGCGCCACAACGCTAGCCCCTCGACCATCAGACCCCAAACTGATGCATTATAACAATTTTAAAGAAATGAAGTTAATAAATAAATCTGTAATTTTCTTTATTGAAAAAGTGTTAAATAATGCTTATAAAGTGTTGAATACTCCATTAAATGTCATTTCTATTACATAATTTTATTCAATAGACAACGCAACAGCTAATAAATCCCAAAATTCACCATTTCGTGTTCAGATTTTAAAAAACAAATGAGCGGCGATGGGTATTTACCAAAGCGAGATAGGGTTCCCTCCGTGAATTAATATCATTTCGGACCCTCCCACCCCATCCCAGCTCGCATCAGCGAGGGCACCCAGCCGTGGTGGTCGGCAGAGCGTTAAGTTAAAGGGGCGGACCCATCTTTGTGTGCTTCTTCAGATAAATTATACAGCCATGTCGTGTCAAAGGGCTGTTTTGAACAAGAGCGAAACAATGAAAGGGTTGGTATTGCAATGAAATTCGACACATTTTAGTTCTTAGAGGACCATGAATACATTGAGTATGATATCTCCAAGGTCAAATGCTAATAGTTTTTTCATCTCCGTATACGAAACAATATATTTATGTGTATACGGGATTTCTAATAATTTTAAAACTTGACGGTTGAATTAAAAATTGTTTTTGAATGTAGGGTTGACCTAAATCATAATTAGTCACTAGAACAGCAAGCATATCATAGATTTAGAGTTACCTAAGGTTCATCATGGCACCACCGTGGTACAGTGCAATCGCATTTTGTCACTTCAATTTTGAACGAATTCTTTCAGGGATGGTATTGAAAGGTGATCTGGATGGTGGAATGGTATTGGAAGAAGATGGTACTGAACGGTGGAATGGTATTGAAGTGATATTGTAGAACATGGTATTTAACGGTGGAATGGCATTGAAGTGATATTGAAGAAGATGGTACTAAATGGTGAAATTGATGGTATGATCCTCAAATAGGACACCATAATCTGCATATTGATCATGCTCATCCCAGGAATTGACACAGAGCTTTATGTTTCAGTTTTGCTTGTCGGCTTTCGAATTCTTCCTCTAGCTGATCTACCCTTCCTAACCCAGAAATCCGATGTGCTCTCTACCGGTTACTCCACTCTATCATCAATCCAATAAATAATGGAGCAATGTATTTAATTTATTGGATATGAAAGAGACTTATCTTTCGTATTCACCAAAATTCTCAGTCGAGGTCGGAAAATTTTATTTATTGTATCTCTGTGTACAGGAGACGCTTTATTAAGTTGGTCTGTACGCAAGGCGATATGGCGTTAGTTCGTCGTTTATCACTTGGAGGAAACGTTTGAAATAATCAAGTCGATACGTCCGCTGAACCTGTAGGTCAGCGAAGATCTGTCCTATTCACCGATGAGTATTTTTTTAATTACAAAATGGTTTAATTACAAAAGCTCGATTTCTGGTTAGCTCGATCTCCACAACTAAATCACATCTAGCATGTTAATAATCTGTAAAAAACACGTTGTCGTTCGCCATCCGCTCTCTCAGATCCTTGCAAAGCGTACATCAGCGTTTTAAGAACAAAGGCTGTTGACTTCTACTGATTTCATAGAACCATCCAATTTATAGCATCGCACATCGCTGTGTGTACTATATTGTGGCTTAGATAATCACACGTCATTAAAGAATGATTTTCCTGTACCAAACTAATAAATTCAATTTGTAACTTTCGTACATGTGCTAGCGGCCTGATGGCCAATTGGCTTGTTCTCTGGCCTTTGGTAACTAGCTGTGGCATGGATGTTCGTTAGTGGTTCGGAATCTAGGTTAATCTGTAGGTGCCGGTCTAATTAGACTAAAGTGTGCAAAAAATGGCAGTAGAGCGAAAAACCACACATGTGCTAATATCTAAAACATCACAATTGCCAAAGTTTTTTTTATTTAATCTTGAACTTTATCGTGTGTTGTAAAGCTTTTCTCAATTTCATTATAATGAATGTAGAGATTTGTGAGAGATTTTTTTTGTGATTTTTTCCTTTTTTTTACGTCGAGGACTGCTCGTATTGACCATTTTCCTGCGAGCAATCTACTACAAAATAGTCTTGAAGAAGCCATGTCGTGTGGGCTGCATCGAGGAACGCTGTTACTCATTTAGCACTACCCAAGGGACACGTACAGCTTGAAGATATTCTACGGACTCGAGTAAAACTACCTCCGCAATGCTCTACCATCATGTTAGACCAGTACTATAAGATTGGGTGGTTTAAAGTGGATTCCAAATTATTATAAACAACCATGGCCCGCCGAGTTCCAGAGCGTAGTCACTCGGCCATCAGGCCCCGTGTTTTTTCCTTAATTATGAAAACCAGTATACATGCATGTTTGCCAACTCTACAGTGAAAAATCATGTAAACATTCAATTACTGTGTAATACGATATTTAACATATAGGTGAATCCTTAGCAATTAAAAATAATTATTTTTCAGTACATAAATCAATATTTATATCTGAAAGGGACAAGTCTGACAGGGTAATAAAATGACAAAATTCTTCTGTTATTCTGCGAACGTCTGCCTGATTAATTAACGGTAAAGCTAATAAAATGTCTCTCCCGATAATAATTACTCATTAATGATGGATATGTTTAATGTCCTCTAATGATTTTTACTCATATTTTTCTCCCATCCTGTCTTTAAAGCATAAATATACAGGTAATTAATCTATTTAATGTTCATGAGTATGTAATTGCTGTTCTTTAAGTATGTTTTCGACAGTTTTAAATGAAAAGCTAGTGTAAAACATAATTTTTTATCGATTGATAATTGTATATTTTACGTCTAATGCATAATTATTATTTTCTTTATAAACTTTATTTTTATTACTGGGATATTATGTAAAATTTATTAAATACAGGTAAAAGAAATTTAATTGATATCTCTTCACTAACTTCAAATTCAAGTTTAAGTTTTTAAAAATTTCATATATTAGTGGAAATCATTAAGAGTTAACAAATTGGATTCTTTTTCTAAGAGGTTTTGCCAATTTGAGATGAAACTTTTATGGATTTAACACGATTTTTATAATATATGAATTGATGTTGTTTTATTATAATGTGCATGTATGATGTTCTAATTTAATGGGTGAATAGAATGTTCTATTGTAATTTGCGAATAGGATGTTGTTCTATTGTAATTTGCGAATAGGATGTTGTTCTATTGCAATGTGCGAATAGGATGTTGTTCTATTGTAATTTGCGAATAGGATGCTGTTCTATTGTAATTTGAGAATAGGATGCTGTTCTATTGTAATTTGCGAATAGAATGTTGTTCTATTTTAATTTGCGAATATGATAATATCCTATTGCAATATGCGAGTATGATGTTCTATCTATTGCATTGTGCGAGTATGTAGTTCTATTGCAACGTGCGAATAGGGTGTTGTTCTGTTGCAATTTGAGAGTATGATAGTATTCTATTGCAACATGCGAGTATGATATTCTATGGCATTGTGCGAGTATGTAGTTCTATTGCAATGTGCGAATAGGATGTTGTTGTATTGTAACGTGAGAATATTGTATATTTTTTAATCAAATATATTTTGTTCCTAGTGTCCTCAAAGATGCATATTTGATAAAAAAAAAATTAAAGATATTTGTGCGTGCTTTTATCATATACATTACCTAATAAATTATTAGAATTTTTATTAACCGTGATAATAATTTATCTATAAAATAAACATTAATATTTCACACGATTTCAATTGCTAAAAAATATGAAATTCTGTTTATTTTGAAGAAGAAAGTCAAGAGGCATTTACCTTTTTTTTTTAATATAGAATTAACTTCTTTCTTTTATTAGTTTGATGTTGGTAAAAGAAGTGGGAAATAGTATATTTAAGACTTTTTAACCTAGAATTAACTTCTTTCGTTTATTAGTTTGAAGCTGGTAAAAGACAGTAAAAAAAAGTGGGAAATTGTATATTTAAAGTTTTTAACATAGAATAACCTTTTATTGATTTGGAGTTGGTAAAAGGTAGTCAAAAGAAGCGAGAAATAGTATATTTAAGGCTTTTTAACATAGAATTAATTAATTTCTTTTATTGGCTTAGTGTTAGTAAAAGATAGCCAAAAAAAGTGGGAAATTGTATATTTAAGGCTTTTTAATATAAAATCAATTTCTCTTTTTTTTATTAGTTTGGAGTTGGTAAAAGATAGTAAAAAGAAATTTTGAAATTGTATGTTTAAGGCTTTTTGAGCTAGAAAAAGTTTCTTTTATTAGTCAACTTCTTCTTATTAGTCAAGTCTATTGGAATTGGTAAAATATAATCAAAAGAAGTGGGAAATTGTATATTTGATGCTTTTTTAAGTAGAAAAAGTTTATTTCTTATATTGGTTTGAAGTTGGTGAAAGATAGTTAAAAGAAGTGAGAAATTGTATATTTAAGGCATTGTATAAATAATGAATAAGAATTGTAAAAATTGCATATTTTTTTTAACATAGAATCATTTTTTATTTTATTGGCTTGGTGCTGGAAAAAAATTGCATGTCCTACATTTTCAACACCTCCAATATTATACAACAGTGGCCCAACCAAATATCTACAATTAAATATTATAGCAGAGATTTCTTTTGAAATTCAAAAATTTTAAGAATGTTGACAAAATCACCTAATTCATGATCTGTACTAGAACAAAACTGTATTGTATGAATCCGTGTTATACGAGTAATATTTGTATTATTTTTAACACATAAAATGAAGACATCAAATCCGTTGAATTAGTGATCGAAAATGAAACCGTCTTCCACCCTTGCAAGCATCATCAATATTCAGGTATCCCTTGTGCATTGCACGTGTGACAAACAAGGGCAAACGGTCCCCCCTCCATTCCTGCTTTTCGATAACCTCTCGCTTTTTGGCTTGATGGAACAGAGTCGGGGCAATTAATGCAGCCTGATAGATGACTTTGCATCAGTGAGGAAATATTTTAAGTGAATCACAAAGGTTGATGGATGAATCCCGTTCCCCTCCCATCGTTTAACCTCGATACCTATGGGAGATTAATTGTCTTTTAGATCAGTGTCTCCATTTAAAATTTTGGCCGTTAGAAGCAGTAAGTCGAAGTAATTATATCTTATGCACTAATGAATAGCGTTTGCATTTTATTGCACAAACAGAGATGGAGTATACATATAAGGAATAGCGTTTTTAAATTATAGTGAAAGTCATGTCACTCTATTATAGACATAAAAAGGAGATTTTTGCTAACAGCACTTATTTTCTGACATTTTACACTAGATAGTTAAAAAGTTATCAATTAGTAAGAATTTTCATAATAATAACAAAAAGCAGAACATATAATGACAATTATAAAAAAGAGCTCACTAACTTAATTGTTGAATGAAAAGCTACAAAACTAGTAAATGAGGAATTGTTTGACAAGTTTCCTATTTTTACGGAAGACTCAAAATTCTTCTGGCATTATCTGGTATCAGCACCAATTTTTTTTTTTATTTTTTACAAAAATATTTTTAAAATTTTTTTAGAATATAATACAGGAATTTTCTGTAAACTGATAGAGGTATTTTCAATTCAGGAATTTTCAGTAATAACTGATTAACTCATAATGTTAAAAGTGAACACAGAGTATAATGAGACTACTTTTTTTCTTGTTAAACATCAGTGGGCCTCGTGTGCCATGAACATACCACTGACTGGGGAGGAGGGGAAGGCATTGCATTCTAAGAAAACTTTTAGAATTAACTTTCCTGCATTTTTGTGTGGTATGTAAAAAAACTAGACTAAAATGACTAAAGACTAGTATTTTTTTTTTACGAGCACTCTAGAAATGTAAAAAAATACATCTGATATCTCCAATTTTTGTTCTTTTTAAAAATTACACTAGGAAAATGTAGAAAAATATATTTGATAATTCCAATTTTTGTTCTATAAAAGTGTAGAAACTACATCTGATATTTCCAGTTTTTGTTCTTTTAAAAATGCATTGTAGAAATGTAGAAAAACACATCTGATATCTCCAATTTTTGTTCTTTTAAAAAATTCATTGTAAAAATGTAGAAAAATAAATCTGATATATCCAATTTTTGTTCTTTTAAAAAATATATTGTAGAAATGTAGAAAAATAAATCTGATATCTCCAGTTTTTATTCTTTTAAACAATATATTGTAGAAATGTAGAAAAATACATGTGATAGCTCAAATTTTTGTTCTTTTAAAAAATTCATTGTAAAAATGTAGAATATACATCTGATATCTCCAATTAATTTTAAATTTCTATCGAAAAATAAAATGCTATTATTTACATACCGTCAAATAAAAATATAAATATCATGAACATATAATGAGCAAAATTTCATATACCATCCTTTATGAAAATTTGTACTGTTTTAATTGGCACTTTTTTTTTTTTTGAAAACCTTAATTATACATGGTTCCCAGTAATAAAATTACCAAAAACTTTTCTGGCTTATGTGTTCACTGAAAAAATATAATTGTGTTATTTTGGTTTACGGTTTTATGTAGGGACATACATGGTTTGGCATGTCACTCTACGATCATCTTGTGCACAAGTTAGGTTAATTAGACCAGGACCTACAGTTTAACAAGGATTCCGAACCACTCACAAACATCTATGTAATCACCAGGATTCGAATCTGAAGCCTGTGGTACCAAAGACCAGAACGCTATCCAAGCCATCAGGCCGCCTAGGGACATACATGTTCTATAATGAAACCTTTATTGCTAGTATAGTTTACCTTAAAACCAATTACTCCAATTTCGCAGTTGAATTACGTTATAATTATAACATTTATAAATAAGGCTTCCTAAATAAAATAACGCAGTCGTATTAAAAAGCATGTACTTTTAAAAAGTTTCTGATAGAATTTCGTTTCTAAGATTACATAATACATATTTTAGATTAGATATCATTCCAAATCTAATTAAATAACCTATTTTTATCTTTTCTTAAGTTAATACAAATTATCTTCTAATTATACGAGAGCGCATCGAATCAACTAATCACGTTTATTTCCTTTTTCTTAATAAATGATAGGAACACAGCAGAGATAAACGCTTTATTATACAAATTGTTCAGGATTTAGCAAATGACAAATAAGTGAAAATTACTCTAAAATTCAAATCTTACAGATAACAATCTATAAACGGAACAGATCAGATCATGCTACTAAGTATCAAAATGTGCGTGTTTTGCTACCAAAAAACATCTGCAATGGTTTCAAAACTTAATCGACGTTGCCATTAACTTCTATTAAAATTCCACCTCTCTTCCGGACCAAAATCTACCCGAAAAAAAAAATTACAATTTCCTTATCTATTACCCTGTGATTTCATTTCTCCGTCGTCAGCGACACTGTTTATCGATAAACACAGCCCTTGGAAAGTGCCTCGAGGGCAAGCATCTGTTCACATAAGGAATATCGATTCCTCAAACGATTAAATGCGACGATCATCGCTCGGGGGATATAATTGCCCATCAGTCCGACTTTCGGGAAAGGACGTCAAATTTATATAAATAGATGGGACTTGACGCGATTCCAATTACGTCTTATTATCAGGCAATTAATTTTTTATTTTTTACTTCCTTTCCTTTCCCTCAGAGCTCTAGAGCGCCGGCCATTGATTCATTCATCAAGGGTAACAGACGATAACGCCTTAGGAGAATTCGATAAATTTATTCGCTTCTTTATACATATGGCAACACTGCGAACGTCAAGTTCGGAATTAGATTCGATAAAATATGTCTTCATTACTTTATCAACGCGCTGGATGTGTTAGCTCATTGATATAAATCGCCTACGGTAATTATTGCATTTCTCGCATTTTCTAATGGATATTTCTTGATAATTTTTCAATTTCAATGGCGTCTGAAAGAATTTTTTTTTTTTTTTTTTTTTTTTTTTGTGCGCCATGTAGGTTAAAGATTATTTTATTTCTCGGTCTATAAATCCTTCTTTCTTGTAAGGGTTCAGGATCGTGTTTAATTAATCTAATGATCTAGAGTGGATGCGTATTCTGGAAGAAATTTATTTCTATGCAGTATATCAAGTGTCTAATAAGAACGATCTCAGTGATATTTTGTAGATAAGAAATCAGAGATTTTGCAGATATTAATTTTCGTAAAGGGAATATATTTATACATAATAAATATGAAGTGTTATATTATTCATTTTAAATCAATGGAGTTTATCACTCTTGACACAAACACCTCATTAAAAACACATGATAAATTTAAGTAACGATACATTCTTATTAAAACCATTTGCTTTAAACATAGAGCCTTTATATTAATTAGTTTTTCAGAAAACCATTTTTTTTATTAAATTTTCTTTAAGAAAACCATTTTTTAATTAAATTTTCTTTAAGAAAACCATTTTTTTATTAAATTTTCTTTTTAGAAACCATTTTTTTTTAAATTAAATTTTCTTTTTAGAAACCATTTTTTTTTTATTAAATTTTATTTTTAGAAAGCATTTTTTTATTAAATTTTCTTTTTAGAAACCATTTTTTTTATGTCTCTCATTAGCAACCATTTTTTTTTTTTTTTTATATTTCTCATTAGCAACCATTTTTTTTTTTTTATGTTTCTCATTAGCAACCATTTTTTTATGTCTCTCATTAGCAACCATTTTTTTTTTATATTTCTCATTAGCAACCATTTTTTTTTTTTTTTATGTTTCTCATTAGCAACCATTTTTTTTTATGTTTCTCATTAGCAACCATTTTTTTATGTTTCTCTTTAGCAACCACTTTTTTTTATGTCTCTCATTAGCGACCATTTTTTTTTTATATTTCTCATTAGCAACCATTTTTTTTTTATGTTTCTCATTAGCAACCTTTCTTTTAAGTTTCTCATTAGCAACCATTTTTTTTTAATATTTCTCATTAGCAACCATTTTTTTTTAATATTTCTCATTAGCAACCATTTTTTTTTATGTTTCTCATTAGAAATCATTTTTTATGTTTCTCATTAGCAAGCTTTTTTATTAATTTTTCACATTAGCAACTTTTTTATTAATTTTTCTCATTAGCACCCTTTTTTATTAATTTTTCTCATTAGAAATCATTTTTATTAATTTTTGTCATTAGAAATCATTTTTTTTTAAATATAATATCACTGTAGTTAAATCTTTTTAAAATTTTTAAAACTTGAAAATTTTTTTAAAATATTAAAAGAATTTTCAACATTTGGATGTTTAATAATAATATGATTATTTTTTACTCGATTTATATCCTTATGTAAATCTACAGACATTTCCTGAAATGAAAGTTTATTTTCAGATATGAAAATGGTACTATTTTTAAGTATGTTTGTAATTTTTTTTTCTAATGTAGCTGGCAAATACTTCGTCAGTTGTCTTTTATGCCTTGAGGCTAACGCCGCACTGACGTTACTCACATAGCTCTACCCAGGAGGTGCGTGCAACTTGACGATAAGCTACGGACGCGGAGTAACAATACCCCTGCAACGCTCTACGATCATGTTAGACCAGGGGTGGCCAACCCGTGGCCCGCCTTGAATGTTCTTGCGGCCAGTGAGAATTATCACACTTTTACAAAATATATTTATTTTATAATGGCCAAAGTAGTGAAAACCAATGTGTTAGAAAAATACATTATACGTGCATCCACATATTCAAAAAATTACTGTCGAAATTATGAGGAAAAATTAACTTTGATTTTAAAATAATAGTCTTGCGAATATATAACAGATATTGCCTGTTTTATTTATGAGTTTACAGTTTTGAGTTGGCAGAATTATTATATTAGATTCTGAGAACTCATAATGCGCGCGTCTATATAATATATATTGTAATAACATAAAATATAAAGACTCTATGTTTCCCTTTAAGTGACCTAAGAGTGACGCAGTGACCATCCCTAGATACTCACAGTTGATTGTTGAAAGCAGAGCAAACCAGACTCTTAGTTGAAGTTAGCGCTTTTGGTTCAACTTACACCTGCGAATTTTTTTTTTCCTAAAATGAAATTGACCCAACACAAAACATCCTCAAACATAACGGACGCTAACCTGCATCACCAATTACGATGTACAAATAAACAAATTAAGATCAATTTCGAAAAACTACGTGAAAGAGTGGAGAAATAAATATCGCACTAGTAAAATAAATGTTCTTTAATGATTTCATTTTTTTTATATTTATATATTTCATTTTAGTATTATATATTTCTTAACAATATGTGCGTTTTGTATCCTTATTATTATATTATCTATGTTTACCTGCAAGAATAAAAGTAAACACAATAATAATAACTTATTATGTTTCAATTTTTCACTCCAAAAAATGTCAATAGTGGGTCTAAATCTAATATGGGGATATGTAATTTTATATACTGCCCGCGGAAATCATTTGGCCCGCAAGATCATTTGGATTGGCCACCCCTATGCTAGTCCGTGACCGACGTTTTAAAGTAGATTCCGAACCATTACAAACATCCATGGCACCGCCGGGACTCGAAACCGAAACCTGTGGTACCGAGAGCTAGAGCGCTAGCCACTCAGCTATCAGGCCCCTGTAAGTTTTCTTTCAAAACAAATATTGTGATGTTTTGTTGTTTCTTATCCCACTTGGCTGGCCAAGCCCACAAGCCCATATGGACTCATGATTGAAGGGGAAGGAAGCAGCTTCTGTTGTGATGGAGCACCCGTAGGTAGAAGCCTGACTTTTGCTCCGTGACGCTCTTACAGTCATAGGAGACCGGGACCTACGGCTTAAAGTGGATTCCGAACCACTACAAACATCCATGGCACCGCCGGGATTCGAACCCGAAACCTGTGGCACCTCGAGCGCCAGAGTGCTAGACACTCGGCCATTCAGGCCCAATGATGCTTAAAGGCTCGTGCTCACCAAGGCGACAAGATGCAAGCCCAAAATTTGACCAACGGCGCCTGAAACCGGTTTGCAGTTCGCCGTGTAGCCCAACTTTCAACCCAAGGGTCACCCAATGCTATTTCCAACGTTTCGCTGTGAAGGGGTCGAAAAAATTTGTCGCTTGATCTTCAGTCGCGCCTCGGTGGGAACGATGCCTTAACTTCGGTGATCTAACGAGAACCGGTATATTCAGCATGGTACGGCCGTTGGCACAATATTGTGATAAAAACACCATTATGAACTAATGATGACGTAAAAATGGCTTAGACCACCTCCTATTTCTTTTACTAAATATTATTTAATGATCACGTGTGTTATTATCCATAAAATATATGGGTATTGTTTTCGCCAGCGGGGTTTCTCATTTCCTTGAGTTTCAATTATCTTTATTGATTAATTTAAAAAAAAAAAAATTCTTACCCGAGCTTTATAATATATAACATTTATTTCAATTTCTTACACTAATTAATAATTCTACAATTAAATAATTCAAAATTGTTCCAAAAGAACAATCAAAGAACAATTTTATTTCAAAGTGTAAACGAGATTTTTCATTGTTGATCACTGTTATGCGTTTTGTTCTTTCATTAAATTCGAAATATTATGGGTAAACCTGTATATCGGCCCAGTGGACTGCAATTTTTTATTAATATTTGTCTCTTTTTCGTTTACAATCATTGCGAATCAGAATTTGTAAAACTTTGTATAGGATTTATATATTGCATTTAATTTTTCTTCTGTGCCAACGGCCGTACCATGCTGAATATACCGGTTCTCGTTAGATCACCGAAGTCAAGCATCATTGGGCGCGGTCAGTACTTGGGTGGGGGACCACCTGGGAACACCGCGTGCCGTTGGCAAATTTGGGACCTGAATGGCCGAGTGTCTAGCGCTCTGGCGCTCGGTGCCACAGGTTTCGGGTTCGAATCCCGGCGGTGCCATGGATGTTTGTAGTGGTTCGAATCCACTTTGCCGTAGGTCCCGGTCTCCTATGACTGTAAGAGCGTCACGGAGCAAAAGTCAGGCTTCTACCTACGGGTGCTCCATCACAACAGAAGCTGCTTCCTTCCCCTTCAATCATGAGCACGTATGGGCTCGTGGGCTTGGCCAGCCAAGTGGGATAAGAAACAACAAACAATTTTTCTTCTAAAAAGTGAACTGGAGGAATCTTTACTTATAAACAAAAATTCTCTTATAAAAAAAATAACTAAATTTTTTATATAAACAGTATCATATTAAGCTAATTCCTTATATATATAAAGAATAAATAGTACAAAAACAACATTATCTTTTGAAAGTTTAAAATTGTTACCGTCGTAGTTTTAAAAAAAATTCTTATTTTATTAAATATATGCTAGTTATTTCCTAACAGATGAAACCAGTTAGAGTTCTTCACATCTATGATTTATCTAGTTAATTCACAGAATTACGCCTCTTTAAAGTTTAAAATATATGATTTAGACAACCATTGATTTAGAAAACATTGTTTTGGTAAGATAAAATCTTGTAGGAAATCTGCAGTTTTATGTTTTAATGAACTGATCTCTTGAAGGAAAGATTAAAGATAGTTAGAAAACTCAAGCTAAGAGGAAATTAGTGTCAGACAACTCTCATTCAAAATCATCTGCAGAGATAACGCATTTTAGTAGTTAAAATTTAAAAGACGAGGAAAGATTTTTTTCAATTGGGAAGGGGAAATGGCTCCATAAATCTGTTATATTCTTTAGTCTCGCCTATGAATAAAACTAATTACAACTAAAGAAATGCAAAATACAGAGATCTCTTTGGTCAGCTCAAGACAGATAGTAGTAAATCGTCAAACTCATCACATATGTTAAGCTACAGAACTGTGAAATGCATTTAACTAATTATGTGTTAAAATTAGTTCTAATGAATAGATGAGTATTATAGATATCCATTAAAATAAAAATTACTTATATAACATATATTATAATACAGGCTATGATATAAATCCGATATAAATAGCATGTGCTGAATAAAATTGCTTTTAAAACGTTGTAATTAATTCAATGTAATAAATAAATTTTTATGTGCCTGTACCTGTGAAAAGTATAAGGGTCCTCTTTTTACAAATTTCGTCACCTGAACATCACAGGGTCGTATTTAACCAATTTTAAGAACAAAATGAAAAAGCAAAGAAGCCAGTTTCATACAAATATAGGCGGCCTGATGGCCAATTGGCTAGCGTTCTGGCCTTTGGTACCACAGACTTCACCTTCGAATTCTGGTGGTGGCAAGGATGTTTGTAGGTGGCCTAATTGTGAGTGAGCAATTAGTCTTAAATGAGCAAAAAAAATGACCGTAGAGCGACAAATCAGAGAGAAAACTTAGCCAATTGTTAAAGTATATAATATAGTTATGTAAACTTTAAACTGGCAAACCCTTATGCGAACTTTATTTTATGATTAACCTTTCGTTCAAGGCGTACTATTACTTGTCACATTCAAAAGATGCTTGTACAAAAAAAAACAGTGTGGAAACAAAAGTGGAAATATTTAAGGAAACACTAATAATAGTACACGAGGAAACAGTTTCATTAAGTTTTCGTATGCTTACAGAAAAAATTTACATGCTGAATTATGTTTACATTAGATTACATTCTTAATTTAAAATCTAACTATCATTGGTTACTTTATGGAATAAATAGATAGCAGTAATTATACGTTTATTGCTTAATTTAACTAAATTCCTCCGCTTACTCATCGGGGATTGACGGCTAATTGGCTAGCGCTGTAGCCATTGGTACCACAAGCTTCAGGTTGAATCCTGCAGGCGGCATGGTTGTTTGTTTGTGGTTCGGAATCCATGTTAAACTGTAGATCTCGGTCTAATTAGCCTAAAGTGTGGCGGTAAGCGACAAACCAAGCCTCTAATTCGATGGCCGAGTGACTAGCGCTCTGGTGCTCGGTGCCGTAGGTTTCTGGTTCGACTCCAGGAGGTGCCATGGATGTTTGTAGTGGTTCGGAATCCAGTTTAAGCCGCAGGTCCCGGTCTAATATGACTGCAGAGCATTGGGAGTAAGGCTGACAGCCTTATTCCGTAAAAAAAGCGGATTGCTGATTGTCAGACAACGGGTGCTCCATCACAGAAGCTCCCTCCCCCTTTTCCTCCTTCCATGGTACCACACAGGTTCTTGGACATGGCCTAGATGTTGCTATCTAGCAAGTGGGATAGAAAACAGCAGCAACATTGTTTAACTATACAATTTGTTGTTGTTGTTGTTGTTGTTGCTTATCCCCTTGATTTAGAATCCTAAACCAAGTCCAGTAGATCATGCTGCATCAATAGATCGTAAACTGTCCTCCCCTCATTCAACAGTTGCCTCACAGAGGCACCAATACAATCTATGAGATGAGAGGGAGATGCGATGGTCGAACAATGACAAAGGGCATATGTCTTCTCGTCTCCATTGAAGGTCAAAAACTATACAATATATTTACAATATATTGACTATACAATTTAACGACAGCATGTCCTTCTTATACAGACGTTACAAGAAGAAATGCACATTCGCTTTTCCGGCAAAACTTTGATTACCAAATAAGTGACCCAATGAGCTGACCAACTGAAAATGGGAGGCATAAATGTGAAATTCCAGGCATAAAGGAGATGATATGAACCATTTTTATTTTATAACTTAGTAACGAAGCATGTTTAAAATAACAGCAGCCAAACATCCAAACAAATATCATTATAGTAATTTTCAACTCCATCCTTGAGCGAAAGCCTCTAAGAAATATGTTTGCCACTATAAAAGAAAATTGATTATGGAGGCAACGACGATTAATTTTATAATAATTGATAATGTCATGGGGACTGATGGTCGAGTAACTAGCGCTCTAGCAGTCGATGCGACAGGTTTTCTTGCTCGAGTCCCGGTGGTGGCATGGAAGTTTGTAGTGCTTCGGAATCTACTTTAAACTACGTAGTACTACTTTCTACTACGTAGGTCCTGGTATAATATAGCTATAGAGTGTAGGCGTAGGGCTGACAACTCTACCCAATAAGAAACGGAAAACATCTTCTGTCTGGAAATCTGCAGTAGGCAGACAGCCTTGGCCCACCATGGGGCTGTTGTGCCACCGATGATGATAATGCCATAATTGACATAACTATTCATATTTGACATAGTTTCGAATTATATAGGTTGTTTAAGGAGGCTTGGTTTGGTTTGTCCCTGTATGGTCATTTTGTGCACACCTTAGGCAAATTAGACCGGAACCTATGGTTTAACTTGGATTCCGAACCACTAACAAACATCCATGCCACCTCCAGATTTGGAACCTGAAGTCTGTGATACCAACGGCCAGACCGCTAGTCAATTGACCACCAGGTAGCAATTAATAAGGCAGATATCTTTAAATTCATCAAGATAGGGCGTGTGAGGTTTGGGACCACGTCTGCCGGATGGTCCCCTCATCCTTGACATTTAGGATATTCAACTATCATATACCTTTCGGAATTAGAACTAGGGATAGGCCCAAATTGACATGGGCCGGTTGTGTGGAGGCAGATTTTAAGGTTTTAAGAGTTGCTAACTGGAAAACTGTCGAAAAGCAGAGATTGGAATGGAAGAAGGTTCTCGGTAATGCCTTGGCCCACCCGTGGGCTGTCGAATCAATAGAAGAATTTTCAACTGTAAAATCTTATGATGGATGTTCTCAACAATTATTCAACGTGATAAGTAAATTTTTCCAATGTGGCCTTCTAGAATTTCAATACTATCTTTAATTTGTTTCATGGAGCTCTTTTCAAAGGTTCAACTTAAGATATAATAAGAGAGATATAAATCTGAAGTCGGGAGCAGCATCAAGACGAGAACTGTGTTCATAGAAGGCAATATACATTTTAATACGTTACAACTGTATTCTAATTTCACTGTTGACCATATATTAATCATATATTAATGATATTTTGTTTAATAAATTAAACTGTAAAAGAGAATCGTTTGAAAGGTCAGTTATTTCTTTTTCAGAGCCTACAATTTTTTTCTCTTTGTTGAAAAAACAATTTTATTCGCATTATAGATTTGCAATCTAATTATCGACACATTTTGGAAAAAAAATTTCTAATGTATCTGGCACTACAGAGATGTTAATCTTTATGCCATAAACAAGGGCTGCACAGCTGTTACTCATTTAGCACTACCAGGGGACATGTATAGCTTAAAGACATGCTACAGACACGAGTAACACAATCCCCACAACGCTCTACGATCCTATTAAACCGGGACCTACGGTTTTAGAGTGGATTCTGAACCTCTAAAAATATCCATGGCACCTCTGGGACTTGAATTCGAAACCTGTGATACCGAGCGCCAGAGATCTAGCCACTCCTCCATCAGGCTCCTACGTTTTGGAATAAAGTATCTGACAGAATCCATAAATTATTTTAAATTTTTTCTTGGTTTTTCTGCATTATTACTATCTTAACATACTGCGTAACCCTGGTTGTACAATCGTGTACTCCCAGGTACCCTATTTAACATAGGTTACGAGTACAGACATCTAACATATGCAAAAATAACAAATAATCATTTACACATCAAAGTTCATTTTAATCGTGACATAACAATATCATTTAAGGCATCAAACAACAAGCCCGATTTAAGCATGAAAATTTATTTGCGCTTTCTATTTTGAAAAAAAAAGGACGGGGCTTTTCAACATTTGCTCGTAATATGCGCATGCGTTTACTTACTCATCAGTTGTCCATGCTTTACCTTTAATGAAGATTTCCCGTTTGCCATATGCTCTTTTTTTCATGGTGTTAAATTTTAATGCTTTACACTATATTTGAGAAGTCTTTATAAATTTTGTAGAATTTTAAATTTTAGTAGAGTAAAGAATACTTCTGCGTGTAGGCAGATGGCCTTGGTCCCACAATGGGACTATTGTGCCAATGATGATAAATAATATAACTATTATAATTTAATAATAAAATGATAACTGTATTTTTATTCCAACGTCAAGTATAAAATAAACGATTCAAAATTTAGAATTTTAAATTTAGTTTCTATAAAAACTAGCATATTTTGTAATTTTTCTTTAATTTTGAAATTTTACTGCATTCCTTTCTTAAATTTTATTGTAAAATTTATTATAATTAAACCAGACTATCTATAAATATTTTTTATTAAGAAATGGCATTACCTTTTATGTGTTACATTTCCTATAAGCATTTGTTCACATAGTAAGTTGTAACCTGATAGCAAACTGGCTATCGCTTTAGTATCACATACTTCAAGTTCGATTCATGATTCGGAATCCACGTTAAACTCTAAGTCTCAGTCTAATTAGCTCTAAGTGCGTAAAAAGTGACTGTAGAACGATAAACCAAACCATAGTAAATTCTTCATTGGCGCAACAACCCTATGGTGGGGCCAGGGCTGTCTGTCTACTGGCAGATTTTGAGACAGGATATATTTTCTTTTTGCAGGGTAGAGTTGTCACCCCTACGCCGTACAGTCATATTATACGGGACCTGCGGTTTAAAGTGGATTCCGAACCACTACAAACATCCATAGCACCGCTGGGACCCGAAGCTTGTGGCACCGAGCGCTAGAGCGCTAGTCTCTCGGCCATTAGCCCCCACATAGTAAGTACTATTTTAAGTACTATAAAATAGTACAATATTATTTTATTATTAAGTACTATTATAGTACTATTATTATGAGTACTATTATTAAGTACTATTATTATGAGTACTATTATTAAGTACTATTATTGTACTATTATTAAGTACTATTATTGTACTATTATTATGAGTACTATTATTAAGTACTATTTCTATTTCTAAGTGCTATTTTGTATGTACTATGTACTATTTCTATTTTTATTTTTTATTTTTCAAAATGCGTAAAGCTTATTTTAGTATGAATTCACCAATAATTTTTTTGTACTTGCGGAAAGGGTTTTTTTAATTCAAAATAGTATTTATTAATCTATTTTCTATGTAATTCATATAAAAAATATGTAATTGGAAAAAATAATAATAAATATTAGTAGTTTAATTAAAATATTTCGTATTTCTCCTTATATTTCTTGAAATATTATTATATTGATATGATCTTCTATTGAATCATTCTGAAATTATGTAAGATTTTTATCTGTCATAAACCATTTGTTAAGTATAATTTCTGTGAAAATAAAATAGTGCAAAAAGAGCATTTTTTAAAAATTTAAATAACAAAAATATCATATTTCACTATAACTTTTTTCATGAAAAGTGTTTTTAGTTTACAAATTAACTTTACTCTACGTTTCTGTTGTTGGTGGTAAATAAATAAAATACAGAATAACACAAAGACAAATTTTATTTAATAGTATGATGCATATACTATGTACAAAGATTATGCATAATGATGGAATTTCCATTATTATAAGGAAATTCCCATAATTTTACTCATGAAACAAGATAATGGATACAATATTTAATAAAATAACAGAGTTTGAGGATGAGAAAAATGCTTTTTTCAACATGGAAATAAAAAATGAAAAATCGCACAAGTGATAATGAAAAAATGTGTAGTAACATTTGATATTTTAAATTTCCCAAGTACATTCCATTCCAATTTAAAAATTCCAATAGAAAAAAATTCTCAATATATTTTCCAAAAAAATTGATAATTTTACTTTTTTGAAATAATAATATTTTTATTTAATAAAAAATTGCGATTTAGAATAAACAGAAAAAGTGCTATAAATAAATATATATACAAATATTCAAATACTTTTCATGAACCATTGTTAAATTTGCAGAAATAATATAGTATTTTGCTTGAAATTAAATCTTTAGTACACTTCTATCTAAAATTCTAATTAAAATAATTTTTAAGTTAAGATCTCAAACCCAATTCTAGAGAAACAAACATTTATTATGTATTTATATAATGCTAAGTTTTATAATAGAAAGAAAAAATTCCAAAATCATTCAGTTGTCTTTTGTAAGAAGGAATTTGATACAATATAAAATATTCATTTTATTTTATGCTCTATGTAATCATATTTTTACAAATAATTATGTTAATCATTTTTTTACTAAATATTGGTTTAGTAAAAGAAAATTCTTTGTAAGTATAATCTTATTTTAATGAAGTGTAATCTTACAAAGAATTATCTTTAATTAAATCAATATTTAATTAAAAAATAATTAATATTAATTATTATAATATTAATAATATTATAAAGTTATTAAAGAAGTAATAATTCTTAATTTATTTTTTAATTAAAAAGTTTAAAAACAAAATTTTCGTATTGAAACATTTTCTTTATAAAAAATTTAATACATTTTAATATTAGAAAAATTGATTTTAAATTTCCAACTTCTTTAAACTAGTTCAAATATTCGAAAGAAAACTATTGGATTTGATATGTAATTTGGATCGGTTTTTTTTAAAATTTCAAATCTTTTTATTTTGGCAATCTCAAATGTACTTTGTTCTATGTAGATATTTCAAAATTAATATTTATTTTGTTATTGTGAAAAATAAATGACAAAATTTAAGCCAAACTAATTTACTTTCGTAGTAATTTAATAGAAAAGATTTACTCTGAAAAATTATACTTTAATGTCAATCAACTATATCATAACGTATTAATACACAAAGATACTTTTGATACATAAAATGTACATAAAGTCAAATGTATCTTTTATACAAATACAAATATATCTTGATAAATGTACATAAAGATCAAAAGTTGATCCATAAATCTTTTGGAAATCTCAGATGTACTTTGTTCTACGTAGAGTTTTCAAAATTAATATTTATTTTGTTATTGTGAAAAAAAATCAAAATAAATGTCAGAATTTAAGCCAAAATAATTTACTGCCCAAAAGATTTACTCTGATAAATTATACTTTAATATCAATCAACTACATTATAACATAGTTGATACATAAAGATACACATGTTTGAAACATAAAATGTACATCAAGATCAAATGTGTCTTTTATACAAATACAAATGTATCCTCATAAATGATAAAAATTGAAAGTTGATATATAAAATTCAAATGTAATCTTTACTTAATACTAATTAAGTTTCAATTACGTTTTAAACATATTTTTTTAAATATACTTAGATAATATAGTAGAGAATCTATAACAAATAAAACAATACATAAATGTATTATTTAAAATATAGATGTAGTAATGTGCAACAAATGAGGTAATAAATAATTCCAATTAACAAAAAAAAATATTTGTCTTTTTCTATAGAATTTAATGTGTCATATATGCTGTAGAAAATTATATTTTGATCGAATTACAGTTAATTTTTGAAAGAAACTGCTGAAATTTTTATGACGATGAAGATTTACAGATGTTTTAAGATATACGTACATTTGGCTTCTGGATCTTTTAATGCATTAATTATCCTTCATTTTTTTTCCACACTTTTCCATGATAAATATTGATGATATAGAATATACTTGATTTCGTCTATACGTTTAAATTTTGGCTATCATATTTATACACATTTGAAAATAAGCATTTTAAAAATATTTTATAATGTATATTTTAACATGCAAATCCAATCCAATCTTTAAAATTGTTTTTAATTATTTTTTCAATACGTAAAAGTGATAAATTCTAAAGTTTTATCACAGATAAAAAAATAATCAGATGAAATAAATTTAAATAGAATGAAAGATGTGTGTTAATTTTATTTCTATTTTTGCCTAATGTCAATTATAACAGAATAACCCAATAAAAGGTTTTTGTATACCTTTTTACAATGACGCTAACATTAAATTTTCAATGTCATTTTACTCTATGTATAGCTTATTCAACTGAGAACACATCAAAACTAGGAAATTAAATGCAGGTGTTAGCGTTACTGTAACTATATACAAAAGTCACTATAAAGACAAGACGTAATTGACGGAGGTATTTCAAAAATTTAATTTGTTTGGTATGCAGAAATATAGAAAATCAAAAATAACCGTAGAATAATTTAAAAATAATAACAATTTAATGTACATACAGTAAATGTAAACTTCAATTATTTAAGAGCTTTAATTATATGCTCGCAGTTTATGATTAATATCAAAAGTACCTTATATAGTCGGCTTATACAAAATGGTTGTTTCCATGCATTAGTACGACGTCAATCTTCCACTTACGTATAATGTTTGCAAGTTTACACACATCAAAAATATCAAAAACTTCGTACAATCGAATTCAAAAGAGGAACAAGTAGATTGCCTGCATTTGAAGCCCATCAGAAATTTTTTCCGGGACCAGAACAACATCAACAACAAAGAAAGGATTTACGAATAATGACCAGATAGGTATAGAATTCGGTGGACAGTACAAAAAAATGAGGACTTTATATAGTTTTCCTTAACCTGGATTCAATAATGGATGGCTGGTGCCATTGATGGAAGGTGGGGTTATTTCGAAATCTTCTCTTTCTGGACTAGTAGGGGAAGACCCACAGCTACTGGCACAACTGTCTGTGAGACTGGTTCTCCGACTGGCCGGAGACCGGTCTTCGGTTCGCTGGGCAACCAGAAAACCAGCCGGTTGCTGCAATAAAGTGGGGAATGGGTGCATCTGTCTGGCAGTCTTTCTGCCGCAGTCCGATGCGAGGATGTTGGCGATGCTGAAAGGGTTTTTGGACTTGTAATGATTGTTGTTGGACTCGATGCAGGACTGGTGGTGGTCTTCTGTGTCATTTGTGTCATCCACGTCATCGTCTGTGTAGTAGACTTCTTGATGATCTGTCCTTTCTGGGTAGACAACTGTCTCTGTAAATATAGATAAAATAGTTTAAATATTTAGGAAAATTGCAAGAGTTTTTTTCAATATAAATTATCGTAGCATTGAGCACTTATATGTCACAATGTCTAATGTAACTTTTAAAGAGGTAAATGTTTCTTTTAAACATATCCGATTTTAAGTAATATTTTATACATTAGTTAATGAAAAAAAAATGTACTAGAAATATAATTAAAAACTACTTTCAAAAGTCCCATCTCATACTCTTGTCGTGTGTATTATTATCATATTCCTCATCTTTTGTATTTATTTGAAAAATTTGCCTAGGAATTTATGTAATAGATAATTCTACACTCATGTCCATAAATTAAGGATAATTCAGAATCACACAGAAATTGAACTCTAAAATAAAAATTTCACCTGTAGAATTATCACACACATCTTGAAGAAGAATATGCAAATTACAGGAAACCACCAGATGGCGCGGATAGTACGTCACAATGACGAGAGTGTAAGAGAGGGGTATATAAGGAATGGTGGCAAAGAAGTAAAATTGTTCACAAGCGCTTTAAAAGCCTTTCAGTGCAATAATCGCATAGTTATGGCACAAAGGAAACATTTGGATGATTTTTTACGTGGTAGAATTATCGGACGACTGGAATGTGGACGTACCCAGCTGGAAGTATCCGAGGAACTTGGAATCGCCCAGAGTGTCATCTCCAGGCTTTGGCAACGATTCCAAGATGATGGTAATGTGAGTAGATGTTACAGCACAGGTCGCCCCCGAGTTGCAACGCCGAATGAGGACCGGTATTTAGCAGTTACTGCCAAAAGAAACAGACGGAACACAGCATCAGACCTGTCTCGTCAGCTCTCTTCAGCTATCGGTACGACAGTTTCAAGGCAGACCGTGTACAGACGCTTAGGGCACATTGGTCTATATGCTCGTAGGCCTGTCAGATGTGTTCCACTTACCGCAACTCACTGTCTCCTGTGATTGACCTGGAGTAGAGAGTATGCATTGTGGACACAGCAACAGTGGTCTGGTGTGATGTTTTCAGACGAGTCCAGGTTTAGTTTGCAGTCTGATTCTCGCCGGACTTTCATATGGAGAGCGCCAGGTACCCGTTACCACCAAGAGAACACCATTGAACGACACCGTTACGGTGATGCAGGATTGCTCGTTTGGGGAAGAATTATTGTTGGTTCCAGAACTGACCTGCATGTTCAGAGTGTAACGATTTCAGGCCACATCTATCGGGATGTCATTCTGGAACAACATGTACGTTTGTTTCGGGGCGCCATGGGTGCGGAATTTCTGTTTATGGATGACAACGCCCGTCCTCACCGTGCAAACATTGTAGACGAATGCCTTCAATTGGAGGATATCACCCGTGTGGATTGGCCAGCATACTCACCGGACTTGAATCCAATAGAGCATGTGTGGGATATGCTTGGCCGACGAGTTGCAGCCCATCAACCCCCTCCCACCTGTCAACCGGAACTTCGGAGGGCATTGCTTGATGAGTGGTGTAATATTCCCCAAGATCAGATTGATAATTTGATACTCAGCATGCCTAGGCGTTGTAAGGCCTGTATTGCATCGTCCGGGAGACATACTCCATATTAACCATCATACTAACCCTGTTATACTGTTTTTTGTAAATAGGTTCTTTTTTTAAATTTGCTCCAGGGAGTAAAAATCACAATTTTTATTAATTATGTTAAACATATAGCATCTTTTTTGCTCTTTACCTTTTGTTTAATAGACTTTACAAATAAGTCAAATTTATTTTGCTTCTGTCTCTTTCTTTGCCTGAACTTTATTATCCTTAATTTATGGACATGAGTGTATATCACAACTGTTAGATATCTTTGGTGTTGTTTCTTATCCTACTTGGCCAACAGCAACATCTAGACCGAGTCCATGATCCGTTCCCGTTTGATTCGCCGTTTTAAGACGCGGGATCATGGACTGGTTCTAGATGTTGCTGTTGGCCAAGTGGGATAAGAAACAACAACAAAGATAACTATTAACAACAGACATTTCAGAAAAGAAAATTTACCTCCAGCAAAAAAAAAAAAAAAATTTCAGCTCTAACACTTAATAAATGAAGGCATCTTGCACACAAATAAAAAAACATATAGAAAATGGTCAAGATTATTTTTATGATTAATAACCAACAAAACAAAAGTTTTCTTTTCTAGATTATTATGAAAGAATATTAATAGATCTCAAACATTCCCTTTATATTGATCAAAGATTGTTTATGTTTGAGTCCGGTTCAGAATAGCCCCACTAACCCATATATGTCTTAAAAGGCGACTAAAATGGGTACCCAGTGCCCGGGGGGGGGATAGCCAGATGAGGTAAAGTCAGACTTCTCCATTTGGGTGCCCCATGTCTTTGTGCCGCAAGAACAAAAAGAAATTGTATTTTTTACCATTTATCATGATGCGATGTTTTACGACACGGGTTCATGGATTTGGTCAAAATGTTGCTGTCGACCAAGTGGGATTAGAAACAATAACAAAGATAACTATTAAGCCCCAGAAATATTCCTGAAATCTGTAGAAAATAATTATGTTTCAAAAGTTTAAAATGTAGTATGATCTAAATGCACCACTAAATCTTATTAATATCTTTCTTCCAACATAAATGAATAATTGTAAATTTGTGGACTTACTTTCGAGATCTTAATCATAATTTAAGCAATTGTCATTAATAATGATTGGACAAATACAATTCGAATTTTTTGTATAATAAATTAATAGGAAAGATTTAGGAGAAAAAGAAGCCCCATGTACAGTCTGGCATTAATAATTGGTTTTTTAAATAATCAAATTTAGTGCTGCACTTCGTTTTTGATGCCAAATGGTGGCTGGCAAAATGACCAAGACGTGGTTACCAAATTTTCCAGTTTTCGATGTCTTCGAAATCTCTAAATACTACCTTCCAATCCTTTCTAACAATAGCTTAATTAGTTCACTATATTTTTTTATGAAGAACGTTGTTTAATTTTTGGGGGAAATTACCTGAAATCTGCGGTACCCTGAAACCGAGTGCTTCCAGAAGAAGATGGAGTTCCGTTCCCAAAAGACATCTCGCATCTTTTCGGGGGCTCAGTCTAACCAGATCGTTCAGCGTCTGCCTCACGGATTCGGCCATGCCGCTGGAAGCACCTTTACCTGTAACGAGATTTATTATCGTTTAATTACTTTTGTACATTGATAATGTATATTAATTTCCATCATTTCGGATGTTCCGCAATTTTTTAATAATTTAAGGTTGTCTTCTTTAAAAAATTGACTGTTGTTTCTCAACGGTTCTCTATATTAATCATGAAAATGTTGTAAGAACTGAAGGATAGTGAATTATTTATAAATTCGATATGTATATCATGAAAATTTATGTTAGCTGTGAAAATGTTGCAAAAACTGAAGGTTAATGAAGTATCCCTATTTTCGATTTACCTCGGGATCATGAAAATATCTATTAATCATAAAATGTTGTAAGGAATGAAGGATAGCAAAGTATCTATATATTCGATCTACATGTGGATCATGGAAAGGCATATTAATCGGGAAAATATCAGATAGTCAATGTTGTCGATAAGAAAATGTTGTCAGATAGGTTGAAGGATAATGAAGTATTTTCTACATGTGGATCATGAAAATGTTGCAAGAACTTTATAATAGGGAAGTATCTATACATTCAATCTACATGATCATGAAAATGTATATTAATCGTGAAAATGTTGCAAGAACTGAACAATAGTGAAATATCTATATATTCGATCTACATGTGGATCATGAAAATGAATATTAATCACGAAAATGTTACAAGAACTATGGAGTAGTGAAGTATCTATATATTCGATCTAGATGTTGAATACATTTACTAAGTGCATGTATCTATATCTTCAATATAATATATTGTTGAATATGCTATTAATTGCCAAAGCTTGAAGAAATCTTTTTTTTCTTTTGATAATTTTAATCTAGAACTATTGTTATTAAGAAATCTTTCCTGTGTTTTCTTTTTTTTTTTTGCACAAGATATATTTAGGGAGTTTAAAAAATATGGTAACTATTATGCTAAAAATAAACCAATTGAATAATGTTGAATAATTATTGCTTTAATAATGCAAATTGAATAATAACAATAATTAATAATCCAATATTTTTACAGAACAAAACACAATATGATGATATTTGAAACAATGTGCTTAATAATTGCCTTACAAATATAAAAAAGTGCTGATGAATGTAACAATTACTTATAATGCACATCAAGCACAAAATTTCAGACGGTTTGGGAAAAAAATAGACAAAAATGATTCTTTTTCCTCTTTACCTTCTTATGAGAGAGCTATCGTGAAATCTTCTCGCAACCGAATCTGATGCATTTTCAAAAGACTAACTTAGTTAATGATGATTACATATTAAACGGTTTTACTTTCCTCATCACGTCCGTCCACTTCTTAAGTAGCCTGTAATTAGAGGAACTGCAAGGGTGAATCTCAGATGGATGGATTCCCCCTCTTTTTTTCTTCATTCATTTATTTATTTATTTTCTGCAGAATCCTCTCCATTAAAAGGCAGGAGGAAAGTGCTAATTGCAATGTCCCTTTCGCTAATCGAATATTAATTGAAATTCATCGCATGGGAATCTGTAATTTTGCTATCGTTTTCTCAACGAATTCTCTTCTTGAATCAACGGATTTTAAAATTTATTTTTACATTTTCTGTTCTGAAAGTACCTTACATTAATGTTTTCTTTCTTGGGAATATGATGCTGGGAAAGTTTAAAATATTCGATAATCTTTTTCTTAATCTTTTTATAGAGCAAGCATCAGTTTTGTAATTCTGAAAATTCATGCACCTTGGTGATAAATTTTTGCAAATGTGATGTTGTGAGAGTTGAGTTTAAAATGTTCTTACCATTTTCATAGAACAAGCATCAGTTTTGTAACCACTACTTAGTGAAGATTTCTTGAAAATGTAATGTCGTGAGAGCTTAAAATATGTGATATTCTTTTTCTTACCATTTTCATAGAAAAAGCATCAGTTTTGTAATCGTGAAACCTTGGTGAATATAATAAAACAGTTGTTTTCAGTTCACGGAAATTCAATCTTATTAAATTATTGTCGAATATATAAAAGAACCTTATATTAATTTTTAATTTTTTTTTCTTGGAAATGTGATGTCGTGAAAGTTTAAAATATCCAATATTCTTTTTCTTTCCATTTTCATAGAACAAGCATCTGTTTTGTAATCGTGAAAACTCGTACACCTTGGTGAACATTTGTTGGAAATGTGATGCCGTGAGAGTTTTAAATATCCGATATTCTTTTTCTTGCCATTTTCATAGAACAAACAACAGTTATGTCATCAGGAAATCTCATACATCTTGTTGAACATTTCTTGGAAATGTGATGTTGGGAGAGTTTAAAATGTCTAGTTCTTCTTTCTTAATGAGTTACCAATTTGATAGAACAAGCATCAGTTTTGTAATTATGAAACACCTCATACACCTTGGTGAACATTTCGTGGAAATTTTATGCTGTGAGATTTTAAAATATCCATTATTCTTTTTCTTACCATTTTCATAGAATACGCATCAGTTTTGCAATCCTGAAACCTTGGTGAATTTAATAAATCAGTTGTTTTCAGTTAGTGGAAATTCAATCTTATTAAATTATTGTCGAATATATAAAATAACCTTACATTAATTTTTGATTTCTTTCTTGGAAATGTGATGCTGTGAGTGTTTAAAATATCCGATATTCTTTTTCTTACCATTTTCATAGAACACGCATCAGTTTTGCAATCCTGAAACCTTGGTGAATTTAATAAATCAGTTGTTTTCAGTTAGTGGAAATTCAATCTTATTAAATTATTGTCGAATATATAAAAGAACCTTACATTAATTTTTGATTTCTTTCTTGGAAATGTGATGCTGTGAGTGTTTAAAATATCCGATATTCTTTTTCTTACCATTTTCATCGAATAAGCACCAGTTTTGTAATCGTGAAACTTTGGTGAATTTAATAAATCAGTTGTTTTCGGTTTTTGGAAATTCAATCTTATTAAAGTTTTCCATGAGGTAGAGCTCTGGCCTTCTGATTAAAATCATAGCGGTGGCATGGATTTTTGTTAGTGGTTCGGAATCCACTTTAAATCGTAGGTCCCGGTCTAATATGATAGTAGAGCGTTGTGGGGGTAGTGTTACTAGCGTCCGTGGCATAACTTCAAGCTGCACGTGCCCACCTGGGTAGTGCTAAATGAGTAACAGCGGTGCAGCTTATGGTATAAAGATTAACTCTGTATTGACAGGTAGCAATCAGTTTGATAGCATTTGATTTGATTTAAAAATAACCGCTTTTATCAAATAAAAATTAAAAACAAATATGTTTTTTATGGAATGAAAAGGATGTTTTTTTCACTTCTTTGCTTATTTTAGCATTTTTCTTATTATTAGCTTTTATTTTGAATATTAATTTAAACCATTAAATTGGCTGCCATCATGTTAGAAATATACCAGTTTCACCATGGGAGAATGTTACAATGTATATATAAAGAAGGAAGGGTAAATTACTAACTTCGTGGGAGATTTATAAGAATAACTTTGTAAGAGATCTGGTGTCTTGGTGTCGCAGAGGAAAACCAGAAAATTTGCTCATTGTACATTGGCACATGTATTGATGAATCAAAGAGGTTTTCAATTTTAATGGCTCAAGTTAAGAAAACTACATTTTATACATCTTCCTCGGAAAAGTTTTTTTTTTGTCGAAATATTAACCAACTAATCCATAGTTATGATTAAATAAGTCTTGTAGTCGAAATATGTTTGCAATGAATGTAATTGTATTTTTTACAAGAAAAAAAGGCATGAATGCATGTAAAGTGGTGTTTTATTTAACCCTCTGAAGAGTTCATTGCTTTTTCAGACATCTGGCGCGTGAGATACTATATGCTGCTTTGTAAAAGGAGTACTGTTGCGTTAAGTCGTAAGGGAAGGAAAGAATACATTTCAGGAGGATTTTCAAAGGTCTAAATTTCACACTTGTACTAAGGAAAATAGAAAACGCAGAAAGCTTTTTTCAGAATAATTGACTGAGACATTTTGTCGGTGTGCTAGATATTTAAAAATAATTACAGCAATGCACACCAGCAGGAGAATCGAAATGAAGTTGAACTGTTTTCTAGCTGTTTGTACTAACAATGAATCACGAATCACAACCAATGAATCACGAATCACAACCAATGAATCACGAATCAGAATTGCCATCCTGTTTAATAAAATGAAACAAATTTCATTATTCGGATCATGAAGATATGATCGGCAATTTCATTATTTGAATGACTAAATTGGAATAACATAAATTCTGGAACTCAACTGAATCGGCCACCGATAGATATTTGACACTCAATTAACAAACTTCAAACTCAGGCTACAGAGCGCGCTGTGTTCTATTTCCAGATATCAGACATTCTAAGAAACATATAATTGTCAATTTCCCCTTAACCTTTTTTAAGTACAGTGTAACACGCTCCCATACTTGATGGGCAATTGGCTAGTGTACTGGTCTTTGGTGCTTTAGGTTCGAATTCTGACGGGATGTTTGTAAGCTGTTCGAAATCCACGTTAAACTGTAGATCCCGGTTTAATTAGCCTATAGTGGGCACAAGAGGACCATAGAGTGACAAACCAAACCAAGTAATAAAAAAAATGCCTGATTACTTAAAGTAATGAAAATGATCATTTTCCCTTTATAAAAAAACATGTTTGTTTTATGGTTTTTATTTGATATAAGTAGTTATTTCCAAATCAAATCAATTGTTATCAAACTAGCGGGTATAGTATTAATTTTTCTTATGTATTTTTGCACAAAATGCGAATTGATACTAAATTTCTCCGATCGGTTAAAATCGGAAATAAAATCACGATGATTATTTCTTATAATTTCGTGTCGCAATTTATTTACGGATTAGCGTATCATTTATTGCACTGTATTATTTCTAGAAAATCCACTTTAAACAGTAGGTCCCGGTCTAATATGACTGTAGAACGTTTGGCGTAAGGTTGACAACCCTATCTCATAAAAAAAAAAAAAAAAAAATAAAAAAAACCTTGTCCGGCTTCAGAATCTGTCAAAAGGAAGACAGCCATGGTCCAACAAGGGTTGTAGTGCCGGAGTTACTTTACAAAAATCCACTTTAAACAATAGGTCCCGATCTAATATGACTATAGAGCATTGGGCGTAAACTGACAACCCTATCCCCTAAAAAGAATTTATGACCTGCTTCGGAATCTGCTAGAAGACAGATGGCTATGGTCCATCATGGATGGTACTGCCGGGCATACTTCTACAAAAATCCACTATAAGCCATGGTTCCAAGTCTAATACGACTGTAGAGCTGTGGGAGTAAGTTTGAAAACCCTATTCCGTAAAATGAAAGCATCTACCTTTTCGGAATCTGCCAAAAGACAGATTGCCATGGTCCAACATGGATTATAGTGCCGGAGATACTTCTACAAAAATTAACTTTAAACCGTCGGTTCCGGTCTAATATGACTCTAGAGCGTTGGGCGCAAGGCTGACAACCCTATCCCGTAAAAAGAATATATGTCCTACTTCAGAATCTGCCAGAAGACAGATGGGCATTATCCAACATGGACTGTAGTACCTGGGTGTTAGTCAGTTAGTTATTACTTTTACAAGCTGGTTTCTTATTAAAAAAAATTCAAAACTTATAGATGATAAATAACTTCTAATCAATGCATTTTTCCCCATGATTCTGACTGCAAAATGATTTTTATTGCCAATAAAATGTTTTATCCTAACCAATAACTACTATTATTTTCTCTCAGCAGTAGCAGATCACCAAATTACCTATTTTCTGCTGCTGCTGCAGTCTTTTGGCCTGTCGCTCCAGTTGCTTCCTGAGCTTCTTCTCCTTCCTGTCCCGGTCCCTCCGGGCGATCTCCGCCGGGGGGATGGGCTCCCCCGAACACGTCTGGGGGTGGGCGTTGTGGGCGGGGCGGCCCGGGCCCTTTTTCGTGTTCTCCTTCTTGCGCCACTTGGCCCGACGGTTCTGGAACCAGACCTGCAAAGTGAAGGAAAAAACTTTATACCAAAGCGTTTTCTTTGTATTGAAATCAAAGATGGCTGATTTTCAGACTTTTTTTTTTTTTTTTACTTGGTGTATCAAAAAACATTCAATGTGCCCCAAAATCGCTTTGCTCAATTTACTGTTTAAACATTCAAATTGTAGGTGGTCAAATTAACTTTAGAATAATAAACATAAATGTTGCTGTTAAGGCCATTTACAAGTGCTATTATTAAAGTATTTGTGTTATGGCGAGAATTGCGAAAATTCGATGATAAAATAGTGGTCCATTTTGAGTGAAATATAGAGGTATAAAGGGTTAATTTACATTAAAGCTTTGACAAAATTTTTTAAAAATTAAATCTTCGAAGTTATGCGCTTTGGGGAAAACAACTAACTCTTTGTTGGTCCCTTATAAATGACATCTTCTTCATTATTTGTTAGGTGTTCGAATCCACATTAAACTGTAGGGGGGCTAATTAGAACAAAGTGTGTAAAAAAATAACTGGCAGAGCGAAAAACCAAACCAAATACATCATACAAAAACGATTTAAATTAAATTTTGCGAAAATATATTTTTTTTTAATGCAGTTGACAAATACTTAGACAGCTGTCTTTTATACTATAAACAAGGGGGTCACTGACATTACTCACTCAGCACTACCCAAGGGGTGCGTGTAGCTTGAAGATAAACCACGGACACGAGTAACACTACCCCCGCAACGATCTACAATCATGTTAGATCGGGACCTACGGCTTAGAGTGGATTCCGAACCCCTACAAACATCCATGGCGCCGCCAGGACTCGAACCCGAAAACTGTGGTACAGAGCGCCAGACCGATAGCCACTCGGACATCAGGCCCGAATTTCGAGAAAGTTATTCACACATTTAGCAATCTTTTGTCAGCCTGATATTCCCCTTCCCCTGCCAAAAAAAAACCCATATTAAACCATTTTTTCGAGTAATTTAGTTTTCGATAAACTTCTGGCTCCCGTTTCCTTTAGGATCGAAGGAACAACGTTGCCATTTCCCTTTCTCCGTTTCGCAGAGGTACCTGGAGTCAGATAATGGTCCTTTTTGATAGCAAACATTAAGTTGAATAATTGCCATTTTGCTTTTGCAATGCCTGATTCCTGCACGAAGTTCGTGTCGATATGCCATTGCAAATCATTGGTTTGTGTCACGAGAGGGCCACTCTTATGCGATGTTCTGCTGTTGCTATTACATGAGTGGTCTTCGATCATGTGGAAAGTGTCCTTCTGTGTGTGTTCATTTGTCCTTGTCTAAAAAAAATTGCATTTATGTGTCAAAATAGTGTAAAGGGATTAAATAGTGAAGTCTTCTTTCTCATGCTTGGTAAACAAAGAAATTGCGTATGTTTACTTTAATAGAAATTAATTTTAGTGATGTACAGTACGTGTGACATCGGGGCCTGAATGGCCGAGTGACTAGCGTTCTGGCGCTTCGTGCTACAGGTTTCGGTTTCGAATCCCAGCGGTCAAATGGATGTTTGTTAGTGGTTCGGAATCCACTTCAAACCGCAGGTCCCGGTCTAATATGAACGTAGAGTGTCGTCTTGAGGTTTAGTCAGACTTCAGCCCTCGTGGTTCCCGTTAAAGTGAAGCTGTATATTACCCTTAGCCCTACCCCAGCCATAGCCCTCTTCAGGACCTGCTGTAGGTTTCCCTGCACCAGGAGAATCAGTAACAACAACAAATGTGACATTCTTTTCTTAAAAGACTTGCACAAAAATCGCGTATGTCTAATCCTCAGTGTCCTGCAGTGCGGCAAGGACATCCCATGAGTAATTAATCATGGATGGAGTTAAAGGGGCAGCTTCTGTTGTGATGATGCACCCGTAGGTAGAAGTCCGATTTAGATTCGTGTCGCTGAAGAAGGAGAGCAGCACCTTCCGGGAGGACTTTAGGGGAACTGCCCCGCATTTGCGTATCGTATGGGAGAAACCATCCACCGGGTAGTCCGATTCTGACCATCACACACGCCATCAAGTTTCTCCGTTTTTTGAAACAGTGTCTACAACAATGCCGCCAGCGGTTCAGTCCTATTGCTCATCAGCGGCACACGTTGCAACTGAGCCTCGAGTCGGGCATGAAAAATTGTTATAACTAGATGTCAAACAACAAAAACTACTCAAGAGGCTATTTATTTATTTAAGTCTTCGATAGAATAGATTGAATTCACATAAAAGTCGAAAGAAAAAAATTTTTTAGCAGTTATCATTTTCTAATACGATAAGACTATTCTACAGGAATTGTAAATTGACATGTGGCGCTATTTTAATAATTTCAAAATCATGATTTCTATTTCCCTAAATAGCTCTGATTCACGCATGTCCAATCTTTCATTTTCCTTGGGCCACATAGCAAAGTTGATTTGGTTTGTCGCTCTACTGTCATTTTTTGCACGCTTTAGGTTAATTAGACCGGGACCTAAATACGCTTTACGTTCAGCTTAATGTGGATTCAGAACCACTAACAAACATCCAAGCCACTGCCATAATTCGAACCTGAACCCTATGGTACCGAATGCCAGAACTCTAGCTTAATTGGCCATCAGGCCACTCACAGTAAAAAAACTGTTGCAGTCCATATTTACTGTTAATTTATATTATATATGAAACAGACTTATCTTATGATTTAAAAAATAAGCAAAATACTTTTCAAAATAAATAAAAAAAATATCCTGCATAATAAATAACAAAATATAATAAAGCGATAGCATACAAAACTAATAAAGCGATAGCATACAAAACTAATAAAGCGATAGCATACAAAACTAATAAAGCGATAGCATACAAAACTAATAAAGCGATAGCATACAAAACTAATAAAGCGATAGCATACAAAACTAATAAAGCGATAGCATACAAAACTAATGAAGCGATAGCATACAAAACTAATGAAGCGATAGCATACAAAAACTAATGAAGCGATAGCATACAAAACTAATAAAGCGATAGCATACAAAACTAATAAAAAGCGATAGCATACAAAACTAATAAAGCGATAGCATACAAAACTAATAAAGCGATAGCATACAAAACTAATAAAGCGATAGCATACAAAACTAATGAAGCGATAGCATACAAAACTAATAAAGCGATAGCATACAATTTTGAATAAACTTGCTTTTGTCTAAACATTGTTTGGTTTAGTTCGTCGCTTTACGTTCATTTTTTGCACACTTTAGGTTAAATTAGACCTGGACCTACAGCTTAATGGGGACTCCGAACCACCCACAAACATCTTTGCAATCGCCATGATTAGAACCTAAAGCCTATGTGGTACTGAAGACCAGAATTCTAGCCTAATTGGCCATCAGGCCGCCCACACATTGAGGGGAAAAAATCTGTCGCGGTCCGAATTTACTGCTAATATGTATTACACATGAAATAGACTTATCATAGGATTTAATAAATAAACAAAATATCTTGCATAATAAATAACAAAATATCTTGCATAATAAATAACAAAATATCTTGCATAATAAATAACAAAATATCTTGCATAATAAATAACAAAATATCTTGCATAATAAATAACAAAATATCTTGCATAATAAATAACAAAATATCTTGCATAATAAATAACAAAATATCTTGCATAATAAATAACAAAATATCTTGCATAATAAATAACAAAATATCTTGCATAATAAATAACAAAATATCTTGCATAATAAATAACAAAATATCTTGCATAATAAATAACAAAATATCTTGCATAATAAATAACAAAATATCTTGCATAATAAATAACAAAATATCTTGCATAATAAATAACAAAATATCTTGCATAATAAATAACAAAATATCTTGCATAATAAATAACAAAATATCTTGCAATTTTTCGCCACTAATAAAACGATAACATACAATTTTGAATCAATCGGGATTTGTCCAATCATTGTTTTCTACTATTAAATATTTATAAAACATACGATATTCATAATGCCAGATTCTTTCCTATCTGAAAAAGAAAATGAAAAAACAATTATCTCGCGATCTAACATTTGGAAATATGGATTCGTGACTTTGTATGCCGTGCGACATTTTTTTTTTTTTTTATTTCCCAAACGAACTAACGAGGTCCGCCTTCATTCGACCAATGAGAACAGTCCGAATAATTTTCATTAGAATAGAAAGCTGCATTTCATTTGCATGTTTCGTTTTGCATCTGCTGCCATCGCGTGACGTTCTAAGAGTCTGAGTTCTAGTGCGACTCGAAATTTGTTTCTTTGTGACTTGTCACAAAAGAAACTAATTCTTTAAAACAAAATTAGCTTAAATAGAATTTATGATTGATATTTCTGATATAAACTGATTAAAATTTAATGCAAAAGAATAATAGAAATTTTAACGATTGCAAGTGATAATATACGATACGATTAAAAACGATTTATTTTTATTTAATTTATTGTAATATAAATGGCGTTCGAATGAATAAATAAATGAATGGTTCGAAATTGAATCTAGGTATTATTTTTACTTCACGGGAGAAATTTATTTGCTTAAGAATTAATTTAACCGTAACTGAAGTTTATAAATTTTTGTTGTTGTGGTATATGACTCGTATCAATTTTAGAATGGAAATATCAGTTCTGAGAAAAACAATTTGTTACATTTCTTAATGTTTTTATTGAAAAGTTCAGCAATAAGTAAGTCAATTATCTTTTATGAACTTTTATTTAAATTATCATTGAAAAAACTTTGATACTTTGAAAATGGTGAATAAAGGTAAATAAAAGAATAAAAATTAGTCTTTACAAAATTTAATTTAAATTTTGATGACAAATAATTAATAATTTTTATTTCAAATTATTTTTTTTTCTTTTCTTTTCTTTATCAAAAAATAACAGTTAATGATTGAATAATTTAATAAAGTTAATAAGTTAAATGTGTTTGAAACGAAAGTTAATAATTTTTGGTCAAGATATTTAAATTTTTTTAACGGGCATGAAATAAGTTTTCACGTGTATGACATGTAACGTTTTCCGTTATTTATTATTTGTTTTTACTAAAATATATCAGAATTTTTTTTTAATTATAAAAATATAATTTTTATAAATGGTGTAGTTGGAAAGTGTTCGATTTTTCTAGATTAAAAAATAAAGCTTTAAACAGGAATTTTTTTTCTCGCCATTTAAATTAAAATTTTTTAGTATACAGCTGGAGTAACTATTAAAAAATTACAATTACCTTGTGATTATTGCTAAGTGTTTTAATGGTGCAAATAAAACTATTTTGTATATTTCAAATGGACAAACATATTATTAAATAATAATATATGGAACAATATACATTTTCTGTTGCAAAGTTTTAAAATTGAATCTATACCAATTTATTATTCATTAAATTATGGGTATTGTTTTAGAGCGGGGGATTTTCGTTTCTTTGATCAATCGACAAACTTTCAACTTTTCTTATTGATTACTATTTTTTAAAATTTTTTTCACGAGTTATTCTTAGTTTATTTAAATTTCTTTCGATGGCTTTTTTATACATGATATTTAAACAATTAAATAATTCAAAGTGTTCCAAAAGATCGTCTGGTGAAAGCAACTTTATTTAAAAGTCAAAATGAAATTTTTAAAGAAAAGAAAATAATTTAAAATTCTTCTCCTCTCATTGGGTGGTTTGATGGCCAATTGGCTAGTGCTCTGACACTTGGTACCATAGGCTTCAGCTTCAAATCCTGGCGTTCAAATCGGTGGTTAACGTAGATTACAAACTACTAACAAACATCCATATCTTGGTTAGTAGTTTGTAATCTACGTTAAACTATAGGTCACCGTCTAATTAGTCCAAAGTGTGCACAAAATGATCGTAGAACGATAAACCGAATCAATCTCCTTTCATTGGAGCGACAGCCTCATATCAGGCCAAGACCGTCTGCCTACTGGTAGTTTTCGAGACAGATGTTTTCTTTTTGCAGGGTAAGATTGTCGGTACGACTTCCAACGCTTTACAGTCATATTACACCGGGACCTACGATTAAGGTGGATTCTGAACCACTACAAGCATCCCCAGGCACCGCCGGGACGCGAACCCGAAGTCTGTAACGACCTAATTTGGAGCTCTACCTCTATTTTTTTTTTAAGATTGCTGTTATGCATTTGGTTTTTTCTTTAAATTCTAAAATGTATGGGTAACTTGTACAACGGCCCATCCGATTATGTATATATATATATATACGTAATTTTTTATAACTTGTTTTTAATATCTTATTATTTGAATAGCAAAATAATTGCCTTCATATTTTTGGATCTATATATTTTTACTCATTAACAAAAAATGAGTAAAAATGTTCCGAATTTCTTGTGTCTAATTTATTGATATATTACACACTTTTATAATGAATGAAAATTATTACAAATCAACCACCGAAGTCAAGTTATACTATTTCAAACAGAGAGGCATATTGGAGGGTTAAGTTATTTCATTGATTTTTAATACTTAAAATGTAAATTATTCAATATCAAATGAAAAGTTAGGTAAAAAAAGATCACAATTATTATCAAACTTTTTCCTCTTCCAACTTATATGTGTCGCGTAAATCTGATTAGCACCCCTTACAAATGTTCGATTCGTCCTTTTCCGCTTTTAAAACGGATGTTTACCTTTCCACACAATCGGTGATTGGTCGAACTATAGTTGCTTTATCTCAAATTATTATTCATTTTCAAGATCAATTTATTTTACAATGTTTAATATTTTCATTATTCTTATTATTCATGAAAAATGCATATTCCTTATTTTAAAAAAGAATCTGGTGAAGTAGATTTCAAATACTTGTTACCAAAAAATAAAATAAAAACCAAAACTTATTTTCAAATTCAATTACATTTTCACTAGAATCATGATAAATTGCTCAAATATCATGCATTATTTTTTACAACTTTGTTTTGACAACAAACATTTAAATAAATAAAGTTATATGCATAACAAAACATGCATCAATCCATGTTCTGGCATTACCCATTACTCTATTACTCTATCGGAACAAACAGACGCCATTTTGTTCCTTTTTGACAGGTGCATATCGAATAAAAAAGAGAAACGAGTTTTTATTAGCAATTTAAATTATCGCAATCTCTGGAGCGTTACTCATCTGAAAGAACACGGGAAAGGCGTGTCTGTCAACACTCTCAAGCATAATGCGATTAAGATACTGAAATCGGTTTCAATCGATAACTTTTCTTTCTGGAATTCGAAAAGTTTTTTCGTAATTTTTATTTTTATTTTTTATAAAACGATTTAAAAATTGTTGTAGAATTTTTTAATACGCAATTTTAGTGTTTTATATTTAATTATTTATTTATAAAAATATGTAATTGAAATTTTTCAAACAAAAAAATATATATTGAAAAATTATTCTTTATTATCTGCAAACGATTTTGGAATTCCGAGAAAATTTTTATTTTTTTAAAAACAACTATTATTCCGTTTAGAATAAAATTCTCGCGAACATTTTTAATATGTTTTTAAAAATATTTGTAAAACTATTTTAATTTTTCTTACCGATACTATCATGAAAATTATGCTATTAAGTAACATTTAAAAGAAAATAATTTATAATTTATAATAGATACAGCTGATATTTTTAAACGTATTCCAGTTTATGTGTAGAATTATCTTCTTCTCAGGTAAATCAAATTTTTAAATTAAAATTAATTCTTATTCTAATGATAAAATGTTTTTATTTAATCACTTCATGTTTTTTTAAATGAACGAAAGTTTTTTTGATAAATGTTTGTCATTTTTTACAAGTTAATAAACCTACTAAATGTAAAATTTAAAGGAAGTCATACTCGAATAAATTCAAATTCGTTTCAGTTTCTTATAGTTTCACTTTTATTTGACTTTTAATGTGATATTTCTCAAATTTTTAATATTTAATGTTTTATTCTTTTATTTGTGTTAAAATGCATACTAATTCTTTAGTTAATTTATGATCTGTTAATGTTGATATTTTAATCATTCTTATTTTTTATTCCTTATATAGGAGTAAACAATTATTAATATAAGATAAATTATATTTATAAATACATAGGATAAGGTTTTTATTTTATATATTAAATCTGTTAATTATATTTTAAATCATTATGTATAATAAATTAGTTATTTAATTACAATATATTGTAACTTTTGTTGCTATTATTAACTTAAATTAGTAATATATTGGCTATGGATCTTCTAGATATTCAGTAAATTATAGATTATTAAGTCATAAATAATATTTTGTTATTATAAAATAAGTTTATATAATTTCGTAAAATCACATTGTAGTTCAGTGACAAATTTTGTAACTTTTATTTTTAAAAACATTCGAAGTATAGGTTCTTTATTTCTTAAGTATATGGGATAATTTGCACTTTCTAATTTCAGTTTTTAATTATAAAAGTTAGAATTTTTTCCTTCTTGTTTTTATTAATATTTTATTATTTTTGTGTTTTTACTTTTTGTTAACTTTTATGTAGTAACTTAATGTATAAAAACGATTTATTTAAATGATAGTATTATTTTAGGAAACTATAATTAATTACCATTCATGTTTTGTAAAAATATCCCAGTAAATAAAAATTATTGAGGTTCTCTCCTTTTCGGGGAAAAAACTGTATTTAAAAAAATGAATTTCAGAATCACTTTTATAGATAACAAAGCTTTATAATATCAACATGGAAAATTATTTTTTTTCATTTGCGTATTCTAACTAATGAAACATTAATAAATATGAACTACAAAAATAGTCCAATCAATAAACCATTTTCCGTGTGAACTATATAATTTATAAGTAGTTTCCATGAACCTTAAATTTACTTACTACTTTATAACAGGAGCATCAATTTATAAGCGTTGGTTAGATCTTATCCTAATGTAACAGTTATATTAAGAGGTAACATTTGATGCAGCAGTTATCCTAAGAAGTAACATATGATATGCTACCCTAATGTAATAGTTATCCTAAGAGATAGCATTTGATATGCTATCCAAATGTAACTGCTATTAAAGGAGGAAACATTTGATATGCTACCCTAATGTAATATTTATCATAAGAGGTAGCATTTAATATGCTACCCTATGTAACTGTTATCCTAGGAAGTAACATTTGATATTCTACCCTAATGTGACTGTTAATCTTGGAGGTGGCATTTAATATGCTACCCCAATGTAACAATTATCCTAAGAGGTAACATTTGTCTTTCTTTAGCCATCTCTTAATGCATAACGGAGACATTTTCCTGCTTATAGATTCAACACACTGATGCCCTCTTAGACTTTCAGTTTCTTGAGTGTTAAACTAACTTCCAAAATTCGGAAAATCAACAAGCAAAATATTAATATATTTTAGAATCAAGACGAAAGAAGTTAATTTTTTTATGACAATACAATCTCATAAATCAAACAGAATTTCAACCCATGCATTTCTAATTCATTCTTTCCCTTCCCTCCCTTATAACCAGTAAAACAATTATGCCGAAAACGGAATGATAAAGCTACTGGAATAAATCAACGATTGAGCACCAAATTCATGGTAGCTTATACATATATACATACATATAAAGCAATTTAAGAATCATCGCCGCGTGTAGAACTTTTCAAGATAGCGTGCTCTTAAAATTCAATGAAGTTTTATTTGTCAGAGTCATAGGATACACGAAAATCCTATTAAAGGAAAATTTGTTAAACGAGCCGATTTAATTATATGCACGGGATGCGCACGCACACTTTGGCTTCTGGTTGCTTCCTGCACAAAGGCAATCACGCAGGCATTGAAAAAAGAATTTTCGTCGCCATTTTTCATTCTTTATTATCAGCCACCCCGCTCACATGTATCTTTTTACCTCAGTGAATCACTGGCTCACTCGAGCATGCAGTGTTTCAATTGCAAGGGGTTAGTCCATTCAGTTGTTTGATAACCATCCGTTTCTTTCGCAAGCTATCGAACACTGTTGCATGTAAGATTCCATTAGTATGTGTAAAATTGCTGTTTCTCTTTTTCTTCATGCCCAGCCTCCCTATTTTTCTACTTCAATCAGTGGTTATTATGATTCCACGGGCTATTATGCTGTTCTGTTTTTATTGTTGTTAAACATTCGTTGGATGTGAACTTGGTCGTAATGAATAAATTAGTTCTGCTTGAGAACGTCGGAAGAATCATTTTGAAATCGGAATTAAAGGAAAATGTATTTACCTTTTATTACTTTTTACGTAGAGCGGAAATAAATAGGGATGATTGCTTATATTTTGTAAGCTCAATAAAAATGATGGGAATTTAATTAGTGTTTCTCGTGTTTGCAATATAAAATAATTATGGGAATTTATAGCAATTACAATTTTTCTACATAAATAGGTTCATGATTTTCCAAAAGTGTAGAAATATTTGTAAAATTTTAGTTTCAGTCTCCTGTTTCTTCTGCGGCCTGTTGGTCAATTAGCTGGCGTTATGACTTTTGAGCAAACAAGCTTCAGGTTCGAATCCTGGCTGTGGCATGGATGTTTGTTTGTGGTTCGGAATCCACGTTAAACTGTAGGTCCGGTCTAATTAGCCCAAAGTGTGCACAAATGACCATAGAGCGACAAACCAAACCAATTATGTTTCTTCTTTTTTACTTATGATTGTATTGATCATTAAATCTTTGCAGCAGGTTTCATATGAGTTCTCCACTTACTAAGCGCTCTCTGACGATTTGCTAGAAGTTATGCCACAGCATTTGGCAATACTTGGGTTTTGGCGTCGGAAGGTGTTCTGGCGAGTCACTCTGCGATAATGTTCTGTATCATTTGTACAATGATAATTTAATGATATTTCAATGTAATGAGCTGTTACACTTACTTGTGATGTGTCTCAATCATCAACACACCTTATGATTAAGATATATTTAATAAATATTTATAAAAATTCACATAGTAAAAATTCGTAAAGACGTTTCTTTTTCCTTCCCTCCCCCTACAACACTGCAACTGAAATTTTTTGAAATTTAACAGAAAGCTTATGATTCAGATTAAATGAATATTTCCGACAGTGAGTGGAAAATCTAAATTTATGAAAAGGATATTATTTTCTATTAATAATATGGAAATTCTCACTTTAATCCACTTAAATATTAATTTTTAAAAAAAAATTTCTTAATTTTCCGCAAAATTAATAATCACTTCAGTATCGATCTTAAACATTCACTAAAGCAATTATAAGTGTTAGAATATTTTTTTTTTATGTCTTAATATAATTTACAACAAAGAAAACAGATTTGTAAGTAATGAAGCCTGTTGTACTATACAGGGGCCTTATGGCCAAGTGACTAGTGCTATGGCCTTCGGTGCCACAAGTTTCAGGTTTTCCAGGCCACGTTTCAAGTTTCAGTACAATTTCAGGCTGGAGTGCCATGAATGCTTGTAGGGTTCGGGATCCACTTTAAACCGTACATTCTGTTTAATATGACTGTTGAGCGTAGGGCTGAGAACCCTAACGAGTAAAAAGAAAACATCCCCTGTTTCGGAACGGCCGTGGTCCAACATGGACTGCAGTGCCGGGGAGTTAGTTAGTGATACTATACAAAACAGAAAAGGAAAAAAATTCATTGCCTGCAAAATATTTAAGGAAACGTGGTATCTAAAAAACTTGAAAAATAATCAGGATAAAAATAATAAAACACAAATAATCAGATAACTGTTATATTTTAAAAATGGGAGTTATACTGAGATTTTGAATAGAAATAAGAAAGAAAAAAAAAGAAATAGTATATAAGCTCTTCATTCGAAGAAGTCATTTCTCCCATGTACAAGCTAGTGCTCTGTCTTTGGTACCACAGGTTTCAGATTTGAATCCTGTCTGTGGCATGGAGGTTTGTGAGTGTTTCGGAATCCACGCTAAACTGTAGGTCCTGGTCTAATTAGCCTAAAGTGTGTACAAAATGAACGTAGAGAGACTAAACCAAACCAAACAATGACTGGAAAAGGCCGACTTATTCAAAACTGTATGTTATCGCTTTATTGTTGGCGAAAATGTTTCAAGTTTTTTTGTTTATTTAGTAAATCATAAGAAAGGTCTGTTTCCTGTATAATATATATTAACAGTAAATTCGGGCCGCGACAGTTTTTTATGCTAGATATGTGGAGTTGCCTGATGGCCAATTGGCTAACACCCCGGTCTTTGGAGCTTTAGGTTTCAGGTTCGAATCCTGGATGGGGTATGGATGTTTGTTAATGGTTCGAAATTCACGTTAAACTGTAGATTCCAGTGTAAACAGTCTAAAGTATACAAAAAATGACAGTAGAGGAGGCATACCAATTACAAAGCTAGAAACACTATATAAACGTTTTTGATAATGAAATAAATAAATTAAGGATGCAAATGATATTTTTTTATGAATTAATAAAATAAAAATGAAAAATGTGAAAAAATCTTTATAGTTTAACTGTCTGAAAATATAAATGAGGATTAAAAAGATATAGGAACTACGGATTATATAATATGTCTGGAATTTCGTTTAGAATTTTTCTAATGTCGCCATTTCTAATACTCTTTATCTCAAAATTATCAAAAAAATGTAGTAAGATATTCATTTTAAGATGTTTAATTCTATATTATATATCCTGGTTAATTTAATTATGAATTATTTTGGACAAGGACATGATAAACAAATTTTACCCGGCTATTTCAAAAGTAGAATGAATATTAAAAAAGAAAATGGCGTCTCAAAGTGAATTAAATTCTGAAAACCTTTCACTTAGTTTTCCGTTCATTAAACAAAAGAACTAGGACGAAAAAAAAAAAGAAAGGACATAAAATTTCTCATTTTGCATCCCTTACGCTCTTGACAGAAAAGTGAAAAGAAAAAAAAAGAAAGAAAAAGAAAAAAATCCAGAAAGAGAAATTTCTCGCCTAACATTTTTCCGCCTGAAGCTGATGAAGAGATTTCCCCCAGAAAACGTCCGCCCTTTTCAAATTTGTTACACGAAAATGCTCCAGAACTTTGCGTGCCATAAGACATTTTTCAAAATGTCACTCACTGCGATTTATTTAGTTTTTTTTTTTTGCTCGTGCGAAATTGCTTGAACGACAGTTTAATGATGGACACTGAACAAAATAAAAAGGAATCTCTTATTTGCCTGTTGTTGTTGGTTTATATATTGGAACGATTATGTGACAGAATATTTATGGTTATAAACAACCAATCCGAGTTCTTTATGGAAATTTGGTTTTTGATTTGTTCCCAAATTGCAGCTTCCAGTAGCTTGTTCAAATATCCATGATAATAATGATAATGTCAAGTTAATGAAGTTGTTGTTGTATTTTAAATGGAAATGTAAGAGTAATTGTATTATTAGTATATGAGGAAAAATCATGCACATGATTTTAAACGAAAGAATACTGTGGAATTGTTTTTTGTTATAAGTAAATTACTAGTGAAATGTGTGATTTAATGGATAATGTATCGATTTTCAATGGATAACGTTTGATTTTAATGGATTATGTATAAACACTTACACAAGATCTATCGACCATTTGCGTTTACAGATATATTATTTAGATGATGAGTAATGCAAGTATGCAAATATAGCTTCGTGTATTTCACAAAATAAATTAATAGAAAATGAAGGAGGTGTTCTAAAAACCGGTTTTAATTATCTGTAACTTCTACAATAATAAAGTAGCAACTTTCTGATTGTGTTAAATAATTGTAGATGGTCAAAGCCATGTTGACAATTAATTTTTTACTGGAATAAAAATCACAAATAAATAATAATTAACTAAACAATAATAATAATAATAATATCATATAATCATTAAATATAATCATAAATATAATAATAATTAAAATATTTTTTTTTACCACGATTTGTTATGAATTTTACAAAAAAAAAATTTATATTTGTTTTATTTATTTTTTTAATATATAAGAAATTTCATGATTAACTTCATATATATTTCTATATCTTTATATATTTTTTTCTTTATATATTTTTCTGTTTATTTTTATATTATTTTAAGATTTTAATGATTTTAAGTTTCCATGGTGTGACCGTGCTTCCTCCTACACACTGACAAGAGTGCCTCCCCTTTGGCGTTCAGGATAAATAATCAGTCAAATTTTAAGCATATATAAAGCAGAAAATCAAATATTTAATTATACCATATATACTTAGATCTTTCTTTAATCATTAAATATTTTAATCCAATGAATAAATTAGGTTGAACGAATATGCACACATATATTTGGTTGAACAAACAAAAAATTCTAGGTCATCTAATTCGAATAAAGATTGAATTAAATGAAGAAAATTATTACTAAGAGACAACAAAATTTGAAAGCAATAGTAAAAAGCGGTTTATTTTGAAAAAAAAATTGTAAAAAGTCATAAGAAAATAAAGATAGAAGAACATAATTAAGAATATATATATATAATATATGAGAGAGAATGAGGAATATGTTTCTATTTATTTATTGAACTTATACAAGACCCAACAAATATTGGTTACTTATTATTATGAGACTACAAAACGAGAAAACAATAATAAAAAAAACAGTTAATTTTGAAAACAGATTGTAAAAGATTAGGTGAAGATAAAGGTAAAATATCATTGGATTATGTCTATATGTATGAAAAAGAGGGATAGATGTTTCTACTTTTTTATTGAATTTATACAAGGCCCAATATATGTTATTTAATTATTATTAAGAGACTACAAAACTACAAAACAATAGTAAAAAACAGTTTAGCTTGAAAACTGATTGTAAAAGATCATGTGAAGATAAAGGTAAAAGATCATTGGATTAAGAATGTATATATACGACAGAGATAGATGCTTCTTTTTTTTTTATTGAATTTATACAAGGCTCAACAAACATCGGCTAAACGAAACCTTTTTAAACATTGCGAACTTTATCATTAATTCAATCCCACACACTTTTGTACTCTTGTACTCTGTAAACAAACTCAAAAACTGCAGGTTTAAGTTTAAATTCAACAAGAAAAAAACGAAATAAAAACTTACTTAAACAAAAGGCTAAAACAAATCTTAAAAAAGGCAAGGATAAAAAAGAAATCCTTTTAATTCCAACTTTATTTCTATTTACGTATTCCACGACATGCCTTGGAACCACACAAACTCGGTATTTCCTCTTACAAAAATAAACCACAAAAATATCTCCCATGCAAAAGCTAAAGTCCCCCAATTACTTTACTTTCAATTGAACCGATCGCGTAATATCCCCTTATTCAAACCGCCGAAATAATCACAACCGTAATCGAGCATTCCAGTCTATATATAGTGAATTAGATTAGTTTTTAGAACGACTTTATTCTATTACTGCCTTGCACTGAAACTCCTTTTAAATTAAGTCGCTAGAACACTCCTGCCCTTAGGGATAGAACAGGGGGGAGGGGAGACAGAGACAGTGCAGGCCTCTTCCATTATTCTTTAAGAGAAGTCTCCCTCTCTCTACTCTCTAAAAGAGATCTTCCTCTTTTTCTGTTCCGTTATGAGCTGTTAATTCGGTCTTTTGTATGCAAATTAATTCCGCGCAAGTCAGCTCATTATGCGCCAGTGTCTCGGGAGCGCAGTTAAGAGACAATTCATAAGGCCAATTAAATGCTTTTTAGTTTCTTTCTTGCTTTTTTTATTGGCTCTGCCTTTTACCTTCCCTAGCAGCGGGGTGATTAGCGAGGTCGTAAATGTTCTAATGAATCGCCGCTAATCAATTTTGATTAATGGTGACGTACGAATTAATTAAGAAAGAGGGGGAATTAAATGAAAATTTAACACTCCTAACTCCTCAAAGATTTTTGCTTTAATGATAGGAGTTTCTTTTTTTTTTATTTATAATTTAATTCGCAAAATAAAGTGATTGAAAGTGTAATTAGAATCTTAAGACTCAATTAAAAAGTATGTGCTCAAAAACGAAAGAATTGATGATAACTCAGCAGTTTTAATTATTAATTAACGCGAAACTATCTGTGCATTAAAAGAATGTAGGAATAATTTTAATTTTATTTAATATAAGATAAAAAAAACATAATATTTTTTATAGTATAATTAATTAAGATGAAAATAGTTACTTATTTAATTCATCATATTTCAAATTTAGGATTGCCAAATTTTTTGAAAATTCTTTACGAAACTATGTACGATTGACATGTATTGTTATAATAGCATAACATATAAGTAAATATACAATTTTGTTATATATCAATGATAATTCTTTTATTGTAAGATAAAATAATAAACCGATTAAATAAATTCTTAAGATGAGAGCTTAAAATACATGATATTTTTATAGTATAAATAGCAAAAATAATTCATTCGTTAGTATTGTAAAATAATTCATTCGTTATTGTTTAGCAATATAATTTAGTTAGTATAATAAAAATAACACATTCGTTATTTAATTAATTAGATTTCTAAAATATGATTGGTCAATATTTTGAAAATTCTTTATGAAACAATGTTCGATTGAAATGTATTGTTATAATAACATAACATATAAGTAAATATAAAATTTTGTTATAGGTCAATGATAATTTATTTTAATTTAAGATTAAATAATAAACCAATTAAATAAATTCTTAAGATGAGCACTTAAAAAAAATGTAACATCTTTATAATATAAATATTTATAGGTTTGGTTTGGTTTGGTTTGTCGCCCAACGGTCATTTTGTGCACATTTTAGGCTAATTAGACCAGGACCTTCAGTTTAATGTGTATTCCGAACCACTCACAAACATCCATGCCGCCGCCAGGATTTATAGCTGAAGCCTGGTACAAAAGGTCAGAGAGCAAGCCAATTGGCCATCGGGCCGTAAATAACTATAATTAGTTCGTTATTTAATTCATCATTTTAAAAATATGATTGCCCAATTTTTTTAGAAATTCTTTACAAAACTATGTTCGATTGAAATGTATTGTTATAATAACATAATAGATAAGTAAATATACAATTTTTTTATATGACAATGATAATTTTTTTATTATACGATAAAATAAAATTAACTAAATGACATTCTTAAGATGAGAACTTAAAAAAAAAAATATTATATTTCTTTAGAATAAATGATTATAGATAAAAATAATTAGTTCGTTGTTTAATTCAGTGTATTTAATTGGTTATGTAATTTCAAAAATATGATTGTAAAACTTTTTGGAAATTTTTTTGCGAAACTATGTTCGATTGGCATGTAACAATTGGGAAGTTTAAATTAGTATTTAACGCGAAACTATTTGTGTATTAAAATAATGTAGGGTACAAAATAATTTTAATTTTATTTAATACAAGATAAAAAAACATAATATTTTTATAGTATAAATAATTATAGGTAAAAATAATTAGTTCGTTATTTATTTCATCAGATTTCAAAAATAGAATTGCCCAATTTTTTTTGTAAATTCTTTACGAAACTACATTGGACTGAAATGTATTGTTATAATAACATAACATATAAGTAAATATACAATGTTTGTTATATATAAATTTTAAAATAATTTTTATTTTTATTTTAAGACAAAATAATAAACCAATTAAATAAACTCTTTTAAGAAGGAAACTTAAAATACATAATTTTTTTTATACTATGAATAACTGAAGGTAAAAATAATCAGTTCGTTATTTAATTTATCATATTTCAAAAATATGATTACCCAATTTTTTGGAAATTCTTTACAAAACTATGTTCGATTGATAAAATATAATTAAATTATAATTAATTTAAAAAATTATAATTAATTTATTGTAATTGTGTAATATTAAAATTCCATTACTTTGAAGATTAATAATTATTATTTCTAATTAATCATAATTAATTAAAAAATTATAATTCATTAAACAAAAATAATTATTAATCTACAGAAGTAATAGTATTTTAAAAATTTAGTATTATACATATGTTTTTTCAAAAAAAAATTATGTTCGAATACAAATAATAATAACTTTAAAATTATTTTCTTACCTATTTATTTCCATTTATTATTAAATCATTTGATCCAAACTACTGAGGAAATTATTATTTAAGTCACAATTTTAATTTTCCAGTACAATTTCGTAACTGGTAGATCCTAATAATAATAATAACATGTGACAAAATGTAACTTAAATGCTAATGTCAATGATTATTGTAAAGTATTTCTATTAAAAATCATCGTTAGTCTAGTACTTAGCGATACAATAAAAACTTTACTAACTCCTCCTTATATCGTGCAATTATTATGCTAATTATTCTAGTCTTTTTACCCCTTTATGTTCGTATTAAATAGCGCAACAAATTTGCATACTGTATACATAGTGCTTAAAAGCATCGTGGACAAATTATGGTGGCATTATTGGTTCAGTCAAATTATCTTAGTCCAGACATGCATATACACAAACAGGTGACACGCAATCATATGTAATACCATAAAGTAAGAATAAATCCTGTTTGTAAATGCTTTACATCACAATATATTTGTTTCTGCCTTGTTAGTAATGTAAAATGTAGAATGGATTCAATTCAGATACCATATTTACTCTATTAGCTGTTCGTGCGTTTTGTTTATGTATATAGTTTAGACAATTTATTACTTTGAAATAGGATATTGTATATGCAAATGGAGTAATAAACATTTATTAATTGTAATATAAGAGTTGAAAATATGCATTTTCATTAAATTTGATTTAAAACAGTTTTGATAGTTGAAAATGTATTGCTTTAATTTGCATTTAAATGGATGTTCTTCAATTCTGAATTTGTCATTCATATATCAACTATTTATTTTATTTTATATATTTACTTTTTAATAACTAAAATTTATAGGACAACATGAACAATATCGTATAAATAACTTATTTACTTTAATCATTAAAGCGTTTGTATTATTATATTAATGATTTGCTAGATTATAATGACCATTTAGATACAATTTACTACAGAAACAAAATTTCTTTTACTTGAAATGTATTATGATGTCTAATCATAATAATGAATTGTTAATGATGATAATAATGATGCTAATCATCAATGATGGCAAATCATAATACTCAAATTCAGTTAAAAGAAATTTAAAATTTAATAGAAATGTATCTCTTCGATTATTATAATGTTCTACAAAAAAAAATGCATGACAATTGGAATAATGGTGATAATTATTAATGATATCTAATCATAATAATCGAATTGAGTAAGGAGAAATTTGAAATATAATAGGATTGTATCTCTATTTAATTAGTATAATGTTTTAGAAAAAGATGCATATAAAATTAGCCTATAAACATATTTTTCTCTGAAAAATAATTAATGCATTTCATATTTTTAGAACAAAAAAATTAAAACTAAAATCGCTTAACAAAAGATAAATAAATATGAATGCTTAGATTTATTTTAAATCTAATTTAATTTAAATTTATAGAAAAATAAAAAAAAATTTCTGTAATTTTTCTGTCATAATGATCGTCACTGTTTGATTTAATCCGATAACTAATGGAAAAATCACAGAGTAATCCTTATTATCATCAAAAGATTAAAATAAGAGCACGAGATATGCATGCTAAAGACAAAAGTTCTTATAACTTAGTGCATTCTTTCTTTTTGATATTTGAAATGGGGATTCTATTGATTTTTAATAAAGAACATTGTCTCCAAAAGACAAGTTATTCAGCTAACGTAAAATTCAGAATATTTCTCCATATTATTCCTATGTACTTTTCTTATAAGCATAATCCAAATAATTGTAAATATTTGAATTATATTTGTAATGAAAGAAATCGGTTATTATCTCGTTTACCAATCATTGATGAGTTGATTTCCTATAAGATATGACATGGAAAATTCTCTAATATGACATGTTGTTGCTACCTATAGATTTATTAGAACTCAATCCGTACAAATTTGACCACTTACCTTAAAAAGTAAAAGAACATATACGTTACAAAGGGTAAAAACCAGACATTCTTAACAAAAACAATCAAAAGGCCTCAAAAACAGTTAAAAACCAGTTAAATGGTCTACAGATAAAAATTTAAAAAGCTAGAAGCATCATAATAAAAGTTTGTCTGATCAAGACATGTTTTCTCTGGCCCTCCAGTAAAAAGTACAGAAATCACCATTCTGTTGTAAATTAGATTCCAGTCCCGAGCCAACAAGTAGATGGGCCTTATTCTTTTCCTCTCTCTCTTGCATAATATCCCTATTCATCTCTCTCTCTTTGCATATATCAGTGTTCGCAATCCCTAGTTTAGCCAAATGTTCGGCCAGGCAATCGTGTCCGGTTCTTAATCTAAAATTGGAAACAGCCTCTTTGCGAGTTTTCCAGTCGTCCCAGACTTTTTCTTTCGTGTTAGATAATAATTCACTAATATACGATGACTTAATTTTATCCCATATAGTTCTCCTAAAAGAGTCAAGAGTAATAGGGCACTGTCCGGGAACTTTTTCTGTTCCTTTTTTTGCCAGAAGATCTGTCTTGCCTTTTCCTCTGATGTGATATAGTTTTTTTGAAAAGGGCACTGCAAATTTCAAAGTTGAATACAGCAACAATACAAATCTTTAGTAAGTTACTTTAAAAAGCATGCAATCCATGCATAACTAGAATTTTTTTTTTTTTTTTTTTTTTTTGTATTATTGTTCCACTTTGATTTGTAAAAAAAAATTAAGTTTTAAACTATTTTCAAATTAAAGCTTGGAGTGAAAAATAATACCATACGTCATTTTTATTTTTTTCTCCCCTCTCTTTACACCTTAGCAGTAATAAAAACAGTCGTTTCATCTTTATTTCCAAATGTACCACTCATTTATGCCGTGTGCATTCCATTCCTTTATAAGATATTGGATTCAAATTAGATATTACCTGTTCTATTTTTTATATCCTCCTTCACGCTGTCTTTCTTGTATTATCCTTGACATCATTTTGTATTTTATGTAATATTATATGACTTTTTAATTTGTTTCAAAACAAAAGTCATTGTTTTAAACTCATTGTAGTACACTATTCGATGTATATACATGTTTTATACTGGAAATATGTTCAAAGATTCTGTATCTGTTTCAAATGAGTATATTCATTTGGCAGCCCATATATATTTAAAGGTCTTAAAAATAACAAAGGGCCTGATGGCCGAGTGACTACCGCTCTGGCTGTTGATGCCACAGTCTTCTGGCTCGAATTTCGGTGGTACCATTGATACCTGTAGTGACTAGGAATCCACTATAAGCTGTAGGTCCCGGTCTAATATGACTGCTGGTCCAGGGATGGAAACCCTACCCCGTTAAAAGGAAGCATCTCCTGACTCGAAGTCTACCAACAGACAGACGGCCTTGGCCCACCATGGGGCTGTTGCAACAATAAAGAACTGCAGGGTAAATGAATAGTTAACCTAACTATGGCTAATCTCACGCACCGATAATTCCAATATCACCAACTCGCAACGAACTGACACAACGGTATCAATATAAATATTTACTTCAATGTCACTGGTAACACTTCGTTAACTTGTTTAAATATGTATTTCATATTATCAAAGGAAATTCTTTTTTTAAACGATTTCATGCTGGAGGTTGGGCTGAGAACCCTACACGGTAAAAGAAAACATCTCACGTTTCGGAATCCGAGAGTAGGCAGACAGGCTTTGGCCCTTCATGGGGCTGCTGCGCCATTGAAGTAGAATAAACAATAAACAAACTAATAGAGACACTTTTTTATGTATTAATGTGTTTTTAATTTTTTTATGTATTACATAATCTGAAGTTGAGTAATGAAATCTGCCAATAGGCAGCCGGCGTTGGGCCAGTGTCTGTTGCCCCAATGAAGAACTTAATTTAAAACGTCAGTAATTTGAATAAAAATTTCGGAATTATGTCCCTCCATGAACATTATCTTCCTTCAAAAAACCTGGAAAATATAATTATATTTTATTTGGAATATACACTAACTTAGAAAAAAATTTGAATTTATAAAACAGCAACTAATTTATCTTGCAGAAAATCCGATCCACGGCGGTAGTCTATCACAAACATAAACAAGTTCGCCGATCTACTAGCACCACTTAAAAACAAACCCTTAAAACAACACTCCCAGACGAACACTGAAAAGAGTAATTTTATTTATAGTTCTTGTGACTGCGCCTCTGCAAGGGAGGGGGAAGTTCCACCGGTCAGGGGTGATTCTCCAGTGGCGTAAAACGAATGCGCCACTTAGATCTCCTTCCAGCCGTGGGCCCCAAGCGGGACCCCGCATAAATTCTTATTTACGCCTCGGAAAAAAGAGGACAGGACGCGTTTATTTTATTTACGCCCTCACCTGTTCCTGATGGCCTCTGAAGGGCGTAAAAAGGAAACGGGCATTCACCTGGAGGTTGGGGATGAAGAGGATAAATACCTAATAGATACTTTTTCAATCGTTCACTTCCAGTGGCGTAGAAGAGCCAACTGCAATAATGCTGTTATTAAATGTTTTAAGATGCATCAATCAAAGATGAGTTTGGGTATTTTTAAACGTGAGTATTTTTCGCTGGTGGTCTTAAGGTTAAATCGTTTAAAAAATTTTATTGCTGAACTTCAGATTATGTAATACACAAAAAAGTTAAAAATATATTATTACATAAAGAATTGTCAAAATAGTACAAGCACATATGTATTAATACGAAACAATAAACAATGTTATTATGTAAAAATAAACAAAAGTTTATTTTTTATTTTTCGCAACAATCCCATTTGGTGGGCCACGGCCGTCTACCTACTGACAGATTTCGAAACATGAGATGTTTTCCTTTTACGGGGTAGGGTTGTGTTTGCGTTTGGTTGTATTTGCGTTTGGTTTGACTATCAACGCTCATTTTTTGCACACATTAGGCTAATTAGATCGGAACCTATAGTTTAAAATGGATTCTGAAACCCTAACACACACTGTGCTACCGCCAAGATTCGAATGTGAAGCCTGTGTTACCAATGACCAGAGACAAACATCCTTGCCATTGCAGGATTCAAACCTGAAGTCAGTAGTACCAATAGCCAGGACGCTAGCCACTCGGTCATCATGCCATCCCAGCGGCCAACAGTCTTATTAGAGTGAGACATACTGTTTAAAGTGGATTCCAAACCACTGCAAAAATCCATGGCACTTCCAAGACTAGCCCGAAAACTGTGGTATCTCACGCCAAAGCGATAGTCATTCGGCCATCAGGCCCCTCAAATGAAGTCACGTGTTTCTGATGGCCTGTAAAGGGCATAAAAAGGGAACGGCGTCCACCTGGAAGTTGGCGATGGAGAGGATCAATACATAGAAAGGAAAACATTAATAATGTTTCCCTTTCAGTGTCATAGAAAGGGAAACTGTAATAATGATGTTATTAAATGTTTTAAGATGCATCAATCGAAGATGAGTTTGAATCAGTCATATCCGAGTCGGTCTCAGTCACATTCGAGTGCACATTAGCGAACTAAGATACTGTTTGGGTTTGCTTTGCACAATATCAATCTCCTGTATCTAATTCGTTAAGCATTGGTACTGTTACAAAAGCATTAATTATCATAAAACCTTAATTTTTGTAAATAGTTTTTATTTAAAAAAAATCATTAACTAATTATATTTTGTTCATAAATTTAATTCATATAATATTAATTCATCAATGTAAAAAAATTTAAATATTTGTGGAAAAAAGAAATTTGTATCTCTCAGTTTTATAATTTTTAATAAAAAAAATGTAAAAAAAAAAGCTCGCTAGAAACTGTTACATCTATTCAGGAAACACACATGTATTGGGTGGGGTATTAGAAACAAATGAGTATTTTTAACCTATTTGTCGCTGGTGGTCTTAAGGTTAAATCGGTTAAAAAATTTCATTACTCAACTTCAGATTATATAATACATAAAAAAGTTAAAAATGCATTATTACTTAAAAACGTTTATATTAGTTTGTTTATTGTTCTTCAATGGCGCAACAACCCCATGGTGGGCCAAAGTCATCTATCCACAGGTAGATTTCGAGACAGGAGATATTTTAGGGGTCGGGTTAGGGTTGTCAGCCTACGCCCAACAGTCATATTAGATCGGAACCTACTGTTTTAAAGTGGATTTCGAACCACTGCAAACATCCATGGCATTGTCGGTACTTGAACACGAAACCAGTGGCACCGAGGCCCAGAGCGTCAGTCACTCGCCCATCAGACCATTTAAAATTAAGTTGTAAAAATTTAATTTTATTTCCTAAAACAATTTTTTTTCTAAATTGCCACATTTTTGTCGTAATGTGCCAAATATAATATTTAATGCGCTATCATCATCTATGTTTAGCCCTTTTTTTAAACGAATAGAGTCACTAGAAATTGTCTTGAACTTTAAGAAGGCCGTAAAATAATTACAATTAGCAAATCATCTAAATTGAATACTAAAATACAGTTTTAAAAATATTAACTGTCTCTATCTATTAATTGGTCGACCATTTTCTTAAATACAGAGAAATTTATTTATTTGAATTCAAGATCAACTTAAAAAAATTCAACTTAATTTACTTAAAGGATTGTGGTGTATTATCTGTGCAAATTCGTATTAATGCAAAGATAAAGATTTAAATAAACAAGAAATATCATCAGCAATATTAAGTAAAAGTAATTTACAAAGACAGTAAAAACAAAACTTTATCTTTGTTAGCTTATATCTTATCATTGCTCAAACTTTAAAAATATTTATTTACGTAATTGTAAATTCTTAAATTAGAAATATAAAACAAGAAAAATAAATTGAATAGTAAAATATTCAAGATTTAATTAATAAATGTAAAATGATAAATTTCTGTCAAAATTGCAGAAAAAAAGCGTGCATAAATTTACAATAATGAAAGTATCTACTTCTTTTTTTTTTTAATGTTTTAACTAATTTAATTTTTTTTTTAAGTTTAAAAGCATTTACACCATTCTTTAAATTTCGAACTAATTTAGGGCGGTATAGTTATAAATTATATAAAATGTGTTACATTTCCTTTAAGTCCCTTAATGTGAATCTCAATTGTCGCTCTGCATTAAATATTCGAATTCCAAACGTGTAGCATTAAGCGCCAAAACGCTAGCCACTCGGCCATTAGACCTTGACAAGAACTGTTAAAAAAGTTAATCAGTTAAATACTTATTGACCTATTGAATACTATTAATACGAATAATTTTTACGCCCACACGAAATAAAAAAAAAACCAAATAGCCAAGCTTTTGTGTACATCTTGCACCACCCTATAGTACATCATTCCCCATTGCAAAGTAAACAACTCGTCTATCGCTCTATCAGAAAAAAAGAAAGAAATCAAACCAAGAAAAAAAGCAGAGTAAAAACAAAACAGGTGTCCCATCCCCACCGTGGGGACTGCACTCCATTAGATGCTTCGAGACTCCCACCAGGACAAACAGCTCTCGCTGCAATGTTCTTCTTTTTTCTTTTTAACCTGCAGCAACTTTTCCGTCTAGTTGGGTCACGTCTTCGCCGTTTCGTCTTGTTTCTTTTAATGGATAATGAGCGCTGACACATAACGAGTGAATTTGAGTTCTACTCCCTCCCTCCCCCCCTTCTATCCTCTTCTTCTTCTTCTTCTTCTTCTACAGAACTGGTGTCTCTCTGAAGAAGATGTCGACTTATAACACATTTATAAGGCCGGTACGTGTTGAAGAGGGTGTCAGAGAGATGGCAGGGCAGACGCTTCCGTTTGATGGCACTTAAATAGAGATGGAAACAGGTGTTTATTTTTTCTTATTATACGGCTTGTCACGTCTACGTTGAATTTCCGACCTCTTTGGTTCGGTGATACTTGTCACGTTGAGTAAATAATTGCATGACAAGTAAATAAATGAAAGCCTATATATATATATATGTAGCTATTTTTTAAAAGAATTGAATATATATATTTAAATAAAGATATAACATTGATTTCCACCATATGTTCTTATTGAAGAGAAACTTTTTTTGTTGAACATCAGTGCACCTCGACTTATATATGCCCAATGGTTTGGGGGATAGTGTTACTCGCATCCGTAGCATACTTCAAGCTATACGTACCTCCTGGGTAGTGTTAAATGAGCAACGGCGTTCAAAGCATTGAATATATATATAGATAGATTTAAATAAAAATATAACATTAATTTCCCTCATATGTTATTATTGAAGAAAAACTTTTTTTGTTGAACATCAGTGAGCCTCGTGTCCCACTTATGTATGCCTAGTGGTTTGAGGGATAATGCTACTCGAGTCCGTAGCGTACTTCTAGCTATAAGTGCTTCTGGGTAGTTCTAAATGAGTAACAGCGTTCATCACTACAGTTCTATTTTGATGTAGCTACTAATGATGTCTGTCCTCTGTGCTCGTCAGGTGAAGCCATGGATTTTTTACATTCGACAACATGCACTGCACTTGATTTTATGACTTTTAATTCTGACAACTTTACCGAGGCTGAATTTTATTGGGCTGCTTGAGTTCTTACGACGGATATCGCTACAGTTTGATGTAGGAAAAAAATGTATGCGCGATGGCGGATTTTACTTTACTAAGCAAAATGCTAAAACTAGAAAATTTCTTATTTAACTATCATCACCTTACAGATGCAACGAATTGATTAGAAAGCATCCAAAGGTCTGGTTTGCGGCCAGCCTCGATGATTTTCTGAATCTTTATTTTAATAAACTCTTACCAGCAATTCAAATTGTAAAGTTCTCAGGCGGAGGAGTACAATTAAAGATGCTATAATTGTTCAGTTGCAATTTAAGTGTTCACGATACAAAATGATGCATCATTTTCAACAATGGGCGATGTAACTTTTAGGGATAACTTACCTGCATTTACTTGTCGTATACCAAGCAGCAAGGCTTTCTATATGAGAGTACTGTCTTAATTACCTTTGAGTTTTATCGTTTCTGTAAGCATTGAATGCAATGGATGCCATGAGCAGAGTCGAACCTAAGCCCTCCTGCATATTAAAACTGAGCTACGATCAGAAAGGAATCACTAAGGCCTCGATTCAAAGTTTTTGACTATATATATAGTCAAGTAAATTTGAATTGGTAAAATAAAGAGAAATTACTAAAAACCACATTTATTGTCAGGAGCTATGATGAGAAATGCTTATAATGTTTTATAAAATATCTAATGAAATATTGGTAACAATTCATATATACCTATATCTTTCGATTCTTAAAAACGAAAAGATAAATGTAATAGACTTTATTTACCCGATTTGATAAAGTCTTGATGAGAAACGACTAAAAAAATCACTTTATTGGAAGGAGCTATGATGAGAACTGTTTTCAATGTTTTGGAAATTATCTTATAAAATATTTATAGCAATGTATACATATTTATATCTTTCGAATCTTAAAAATAAAAGATAAACGCAATAAACTTATTTTTTTACCAGAATTGATAAAGTCTTGAAGAGAAAGATATAAAAAATGTTTATGGGCAGGAGATATGTGTATGATGATAAATGTTTTTAAAGTTTTGTAAAGCATCTAATGAAATATTAATAATAATGCATATATATCTATACTTTTCTAATCTTAAAAACGAAAAGACAAACGCAATAAACTGTTTTGCTTGAATTGATAAAATCTTAAAGAGAAAGGACTAAAAAAATCAAGTTTATCGGATGCTATGGCAATACCAATGCTAGAATGAGAAATGTTTTTAATGTTTTATAAAACATCTAATGAAATATTGATAATGTATATATAACTAGGCTTTTTGAATCTTAAAAACGAAATGATAAACCCAAATAAACTTCTTTTACAAGAATTGGTAAAGGTTTGATCAGAAAGGACTAAAAAAACCCATTTATTGGCAGGACATTTGATAAGAAATGTCTTTAATGTTTTGTAAAACATCTAATGAAATATTGATAACAATATTTAGAGGAATATATACCGTCGAATCTTAAAAACGAATAAATAAATGCAATAATTTTTTTTACCAAAATTGGTAAAGTTTTTTAAACTACCTAAGAAAAAAAAACAGGATCGCTAGCACAAACTACACCTTTGATTCAATACATAGAAAGATATTCAAATCTGAGTTAGTATCCATCAAAAAAAGCAATTCCACTACTATTTCAAAAAAACACAAATATATTACGACCACAGTACGCAGGCCAATATTTTTTTCCCAATTACAACCTTAAATTATAAACTAAATTAAAATTCATTTTGGAAAAACTTTCAAGATTCTAACGTTCCACATAAGCGCCCTCTGAGGACATCCAAACCGCCAGGTTCTAGTCTGCCTGTAGCTCATCACTCCATTTAAGAAGGTCTTTTTCGGGCAATTCCACGGGGGTAGTCTCTGGAACGCCTAGACATAAAAAGCCGTAATGTCTGATTAAATAAAGGCCCGCAGTGGCTGGTTAAGCTGCAGGGGCTCCAGGGGCCTGTTTCTCTCGGCAGATCGTCCACTTAGAACGCCATTAAGACACCCCGGCATTAAAAGCCCTGGTGTTTTTGCTCTGGTGTTTCTCCTTTTAAAGGTGGCTGTTGCTGTAGATAATGCTTAGAGGGGAGAGTGGGTTTTTAAGGATCCGCCCATATCTCTAAGAATTAGATAATGGGAATTCTGGGTTCAGGTTCCTTTGAAAAGTGTTCGGATGGAAGTGGTACCTTTTTTTTATTTTTAGTTAAACCTTATGTTCTACTTATAGTACGTATGCTACAAGCAACCCAACGCCTGAATGGTCAAGTGTCTGGCGCTCTGTGCCACAGATTTCGAGTTCGAGTTCCTGAGGTGCCGTGGATGTTTGGAGGTTCGGAATTCATTTTAAACCGTAGGTCCTGGTCTAATAGGATCTTAGAGCGTTGTATTGAAGGTTTAGTCAGTCTTCAGCCCTTGTGGTTCCTTGCTAAGAAGCTGTATATTACCCTTAGCCATGGACCTATCGCATGCAATGGGTCTATTAGACCTGATGTAGGCTTTCCTGCACCAGGGGGATTAGTAACAACAACAACAACACGAGTAACCCATTGACGAGCAATGAGAGAGGAATGACGTTTTAGCATAACTATCTCGTATTTGCATGCCGTAAATGAGAAAACCCAGAAAATCACCACCGGGAAGCCTGACTTTAAATAAAAGACGTTTTACACATGTTATCGCAATCACCAGGGAGCCTTCTGTTTTCTGAAAGCAGTGACGACAACAATGTCGCAAGCGAATTCAAACCTCAGCCCATCTGTATATTGAGGCTCTTTTATGTGCTGTAAAAATAGGCATCCTTGGTTTGAAAGTATAAGGCACAATATTTTAAAAGACAAACATTTTCTAATTTTATTTTGTTGGGTACTTGGATATGTTGGGACAACGGACAATGAATAGGCAGGAGCGACAGCTAAATGGGCAAGTTTCATTGATTACGAATTTCGTTCCTTTTTTACAATATGGACACTGTTTTGTAATTTACCCTCTCCTCTGTTTGGAAAAATATGTGAAATGAACAAGTAAATAATAAGCTTTTCCGCATTTAACCATACGTCAAAAGTTTTAAACAAACTCATTTAAATCGACGACTAAGAATGAAACTGACACTATCCTCCGTATTATTTCACACATTCGTACCTACTTTTCTAAGAATCTGCTCCATTTTGTTCTGCATGTGATAGAACTTCGTTCATAAAACATAAACGGGTCGAATGCCCAAGATTCAGTAAAATCTGACTCATTCTTTTCGGTAATGAACATCCTGCCTTGTTTAACTTACTGGGAGACACTCCCCATGTTAATCTTTTTTATTTGGATCGCATATTGTGTCCATGCCTTATATTTAGAATTTGTTCTGTGCATCATTTCAATTTCAGTGATTTTATAATTATTCTTTTATTTTTTCATTCCATTCTAAAATGCTACCATTTGTTTGGCGCAGCTTGGCCAAAATTGAACCTTTGACTCGTACCACAAAACCTAACCTACCTACCAACCAACCTAGTTTCTGAATGCAGCAGTGACTGCAAAACACACCAGTGCTAGTCAATTTTAACATGAGACTAATTGCACATTACCACAAAGTCACGATTTGGAAAAATGAATTTTTTTCTATGTTTGGGAAGTAGCTATGCTTACTTCCTGATAAAGCATATTTCTAATTTTAAAAAATTTAATTTGTATTTGGCCCTTGTGCCATAAAACAATCTACCTACCTAGAAACCTAGTTTCTGAAAGCAGTACTAGTTACAACGTTACATCAGTAGCAAATTTGAATCTGAGCCTAATTGCAAATTACCATAAAGTCACGAGTTGGAAAAATGCATTTTTTTCCATATTTGATAAGTAGTCATGCTTACTTCCTGATAAAACACTTTTCTAATTTTAAAAAAAGGATTTAATTTGCATCTGGGCAATAAATCCCAACCTATTTTCTGAAAGCAGCATTCACTGAAACACACACCGGCTGCAAATTTGAACCTGAGCCTAAATGAACATCCATCATTGATGCAACAGCCTCTTGGTGGGCCTAAACAGTCTGCATGCTGGCAGATTTTGATGAGATTGTCAGCCTTCTCGATATGAGACTGTCAGTCTTATGCTCTACAATCATATTAGTTTGGTTTGTTGTGGATTCCGAAACCCTACAGATATCCATGGCGGGAGTCGAACCGACAAACTGTCGCACAGACAATCAGAGCACTAGTCACTCGGCCATCAGGCCATTACCAGAAAGTCATGAGTTGGACAAATGCATTTGTTCCATATTTGAGAAGTAGCATACTTAATTCTTGAGAAAACCCTTTTCTAATTAAAAAAATTGATTTAATTTGCATTTGGCCCTTATGTCATCAAATGAAACATTTGTAAATCATTATGATTATTAAAAGACTAAATGTTTGTAGAAAAATTGCTAGCTAAATCACATCTAAAATAACATTATAATTCAGAATATTATGGTTCAGTTGTCAAACTTTTTAAATAATAGAATTTCCAAAGATCAAAGTTCAGCATTTGTTTGCAAGAATTCCATTTCACTTGGAAAAAAATGACAAAAATGTTTAAATATCTTTTATGGAAAATATTTACCGATCTTTTTTTAGGAGTGCACTCTTTTCAATTTCTATCGAAAACCCCTTTAAATTCCTATCGCGTAATAAAAACGTTAAAATATCTCCTCCAAATCAATACGCAACAGAAAAAAAAAAGCGGCAACAAATATCGGAATGACGATTTCTTTTTCTTCAAGCAATTATTTACAAGGTATTCCGCCGTTGAAATTCCTTTTCCATCTATTGATTTTCTGTTGAAATGGAAATGAATTCAATGTCGCACCACATTTGAAAAAGAAAAAAGTATATTATATATATTATTTTACGCGATTTTCCTTATGTAGAAGAACTGACCAAATCTCAGATCCCATTTTATTCACCGAATTGAGCAGTTTCAATTTTCTAAAGCTTCTTATTTCTGCAGCAAATCTGTGGATATTTTCGAAACGGCAAGCTTTGAAATGAAAAGCAGTAAACGTAAATGCGGTTTTATTTTGCGAAACAGATAGATTTTTTTATTGGTTTTGTATTGAATGATGCTGCCTTTATCTTTTATTACGATTTTTTATAGACCTAAAATATTTTCATTTGAATTAATAAATATTTTTTTGAAACTGAAATATTTGAAACAAAATATTGACAAAATTGATCGTAATAAGTTATACCATCATCATCATCATTGGCGTAACGGCCCCATGGCAGGCCAAGGCCCTCTGCCTATTGGCAGATAACGAGACGAGAGATGTTTTTATTTTCACAGCCCAAGTCCCTACAATCATATTAGACTGAGACCTACGGTTCAAAGTGGTTTCCGAACCATTACAAACATAGATGATTATCGATTATACATGGATTCCGAACCACTACAAAAAAAAACAGACTTAATTTGCATTTGCACCTTGTGTCACAAAACACATCCTTTCTTCTGAAAGCAACAGTGACTACAACGCACACCGGCACCAAATTTGAACCTGAGCCTAGATGCACATTACCAGGAAGTCTCTTTCATTGGCGCAACAGCCCATTGATGGGCCAAGGCGTCTGCAGGCTCACAGATTTCTTCGTTAGATTGTTCGTTTTGCGAGGGAGTGTGGTCATCACTACGCCCAACAGTCATATTAGACCGGGACCTACGGTTTTAAAGTGAACTCCACAAGGTCATGAGTTGGAAACATGCATTTTTCCATGTTTGAGAATTAGACATGCTAAATTCTTGATAAAACACTTTTCTAATAAAAAAAATGATTTAATTTGCATTTGGCCCTTGTGCCGTAAACATAAGTAAGATGAAAATAATCGTGATTATTAAAAGACTATATATTTTTACTGAAATTGCGTGCTAAATTACATCTAAAATGAGATTCTAATTCAGAATATTATGGTTCAAATATCAAACATTTTGAATAACAGAGTTCCCAAAGAGCAAAGTTCAGCATTTGTATCTAAAAATTCCAAATCACTCGAAAATATCTAACAAAAAAATGATAAAAATATTTAAATATATTTGATGGAAAATATTTACGGATCTTTTTTAGGTTATACATCCTTTTCAATTTCTACCGAAAAACCCTTTAAAATCCTATCGCGTAATAAAAACGGTAAAATATCTCCTCCAAATCAATACGCAACAGAAAAAAAAGCGGCAACAAATATCGGAATGAAGATTCCTTTATTCTTCAAGCAATTACTTACAAGGTATTCCGCCGGTGAGATTCCTTTTCCCTCTATTGATTTTCTGTTGAAATGGAAATGAATTCAATGTCGCACCACATTTGAAAAAGAAAAAAAATATCATATATATTATTTTATGCGATTTTCCTTGTGTAGAAGAGCTGATCAAATCTCAGATCCTATTTTATTCAAAGAAATTGAGCAGTTTCAATTTTCTAAAGCTTCTTATTTCTGCAGCAAATCTGCAGATATTTTCGAAACGGCAAGTTTTAAAATGAAAAGCAGTAAACGAAAATGCGCTTTTTCGGTTTTATTTTACGAAACCAATAGATTTTTTACTGGCTTTGTATTGAATGATGTTGTGATCTTTATCTTTTATTGTGATTTTTTTTATATACTTTAAATGTCATTTTAATTAATATTTAAAATATTTTTTGATATTAAAACATTTGAAACAAAATGTTGACATTTTTTTAGAATAACTTATACCATTAAAATTGATTGTAATAACTTATACCATCATCATCATCATCATCATTGGCGCAACAGCCCCATAGTGAGCCAAGGACATCTGCCTTTTGGTAGATTATGAGACGAGAGATGTTTTTCTTTTTACGGGGTAAGGTTGTTAGCCCAACGCTCTGCGTTCATATTAGACCAGAATATATAGTACGGTTTAAAATGGATTCCGAACCACTACAAACATAGATGGTAGCAGATAAAACATGGATTCCGAACCACTACAAAAAAAAACTGACATAATTCGCGTTTGGCCCTTGTGGCACAAAACATATATCTTCTGAAAGCACCAGTGACTATAATGCACACCGGCACCAAATTTGAAATTGAGCCAAATTGCACAATACCACAAAGTCAAGAGTTGGAAAAATGTATTTTTTCCACGTTTGAGAAATAGGCATGCTTAATTCTTCATAAAACTCTTTTTTGTCCATGGCACCACTGGGACTCAAACCCGAGGTACCGAGCGCCAAAGCTCTAGCCACTCTGCCATCATGCTTTTTCCAGATAGAACACTTTTCTAATTAAAACATAAATTCTTTAATTTGCATTTGGCCCTTATGTCATAAACATGAAACATTAGTAAATCATCATGATTATTAAAAGGCCAGATATTTGTAGAGAAATTGCTTGCTAAATCACATTAATATTCTGAATTATAATTGTCATTTTATGGTTCAGTTATCAAACGTTTTGAATAATAGAATTTCCAAAGATCAAAGTTCAGCATTTGTTTGCAAGAATTCCATTTCACTTGAAAAAAAATAATAATAAAAATATTTAAATATCTTTGATGGGAAATATTTACCGATCTTTTTTTTAGCGATACATCCTTTTCAATTTCTACTGTAAAACCCTTTAGAGTCCTATCGCGTAATAAAAACGGTAAAATATCTCTTCAAATCAATACGCAACCGAAAAAAAAGCAGCAACAAATATCGGAATGACGATTTCTTTTTCTTCAAGCAATTATTTACAAGGTATTCCGCCGGTGAGATTCCTTTTCCCTCTATTGATTTTCTGTTGAAATGGAAAATAATTCAATGTCGCACCAAATTTGAAAAAGAAAAAAATATATAAAATTATTTTATTTATTTTACGCAATTTTCCTTATGTAGGAGAGTTGATCAAATCTCAGATGCTATTTTATTCAAAGAAATTGAGCAGTTTCATTTTTCTAAAGCTTCTTATTTCTGCAGCAAATCTGCGGATATTTCCGGAACGGCAAGCTTTGAAATGAAAAGCAGTAAATGCAAATGCACTTTTTCGGTTTTATTTTGCGAAACCGATAGATTTTTTATTGGTTTTATATTGAATCATGTTGCCCTTTATCTTTTATATACAAAATATTGTCATTTGAATTAATACACAATATTTTTTTGATATTAAAAATTTGAAACAAAATATTGACAAAATTGATCGTAATAACTTATATCATCCTCATCATTAACCCAACAGCCCAATTAAGGGCCAAAGGCCATCTGCCTACTGGTAGATTACGAGACGGGAGATGTTTTTCTTTTTACAGGGCAGGGTTGGCAGATCTACGACCAACGTTCTACAGTCCTATTAGACAGGGACCTACGGTTTGAAGTGGATTCCAAACCACTATAAGCATCGATGCCACCAGTGGGACTCGAACACGATTTTTTTTTAATTACGTCGAAATCGGTCGATCGCCTTGCTAATTTCGATGTAGGCAGCCCAAATAGATGCACTGACCAAAGTTGTTACTCAACCCAGGGGGCAAGTGTAACTTGTAGATATGCTACGGACCCAAGTAACACTACCCTCCCAATACTCTACGATTATACTAGACCGGGACGTACGGTTTAAAGTGGATTTCGAACCATTACAAACATCCCTGGCATCGCAGAGACTTGACCCCAAAACCTGTGGTACCGAGCGCCACATGCGCACTGCCAGATTAAATACTTTTCTAATTAAAAAAAAAGCTATTTAATTTGCATTTGGCCATTGTGGCATAAAACGTATGCCATCAACATAAATCATTTGTAAATCATCGTGATTATTAAAAGACCAGATATTTGTAGAAAAATTGCTTGCTAAATCACATATTAAATGTCTTTATAATTTAGAACAATATGGCTCAGTTATCGAACTATTTGAACAATAGAGTTCCAAAGATCAAAGTTCAGCCTTTGTTTTTAAAAATTCCATTTCATTTGGAAAATATCTAAAAAAAATGATAAAAATATTTAAATATGTTTGATGGAAAATATTTACTGATCTTTTTTATTAAAAGTACATTCTTTTTCAATTTCTACTGAAAAACCCTTTAAATTCCTATCGCGTAATAAAACCGTAAAATATCTCTTCGGAATCAATACACAACTGAAAAAAAAGCGACAACAAATATCGGCGTGACGATGTCTTTTTCTTAAAGCAATTATTTACAAGGTATTTCGATGGTGAAATTCCTTTCCATCTATTGATTTTCTGTTGAAATGGAAATGAATTCAATGTCGCACCACATTTGAAAAAGAAAAAAAGGATATTATATATATTATTTTACGCGATTTTCCTTGTGTAGAAGCGCTGATCAAATCTCAGATCCTATTTTATTCAAAGAAATTGAGCAGTTTCAATTTTCTAAAGCTTCTTTATTTCTACAGCAAATCTGCGGATATTTTCGAAACGGCAAGCTTTGAAATGAAAAGCAGTAAACGAAAATGCACTTTTTCGGTTTTATTTTGCGAATATCATAGATATTTTTATTGGTTTTGTATTGAATCATGTTGCCTTTATCTTTTATTGACTTTTTTTATATAGCTAAAATATTGTCAGTTGAACTAATACCTAACTTTTTTTTATATATATTAAAACATTCGAAATAAAATATTAGCATTTATCTCAATAACTTATATACCACTCTTTAAAAAAATTTAGAATATTGTTAACATTTTTTTTATGAAAAACGAAATTACGCAGAAATGTTTCTCTTCAAATTTTTTTAATTTTTCTATTGAAAAAAAATTGCCGAAGAGACCTCTATTTCAAGTGCATATCAAACTAATGAAATCTTATCATCAGTCAAAATAATTTTAAAAACAATCAAAAATAGATTTTATGATGAAAACTATAGCATCTCAGGAAGTTTACGGCAGCCTGATAGCCATTTAGCTAGTGCTATGGCCGTTGGTATCGCAGGCTTCAAGAAATCCTGGCAGTGGCATGGATGTTTATGAATGGTTCGGAATCCACATTAAACAGTAGGTCCCGGTCTATTTAGTCCAAAGTGTGCAAAAAAAATGACCGTAGAGTGAAAAACCAAACCATGAAGTTTTAAATAGGGAACTATCTACTCCCCATCCTGATAAATTGAAGAATTTCTTGACATTCCTTTGCAATCTTTAAACATTGACATTGGTTGTGTTCTTTTTCAAAGGCCATATATAAAAATAATTTAACAATTAATACAAAAATTTGTTCTAATTCAGCCACAAATAGGAAAATGAAAGGCGAAATAAAATAGCAATTCTGGGATATCTTAATTTCGTTAAAATGAGAAATTCAAGTTTCGGATTTGTCTGAAAATGTTTAATATTGTCTTAATTAAACTAGTTACTTTTTAACTCAGTTTAAAAATTTAACCAAAGTAAAAAGTATTTGTTGAACATAGGTAAAACGGTAAGATCTTGTAGATCAGTACAAAATATCGTTAAAATGGGAATTAATTTCGTTAAAATGAGTAATACAGGTTTTGGATTATTGTCTGGAAATGTTTAATATTGACTTAGTTAAACTAGTTACTTTTTAATTTAGTTAAACAAAATTTAACCAAAGTAAAATGTATTCGTTGAAGATTTGTCAAACGGGAAGTTTCTTGTAGATCAGTACAAACGATTCATCATACTGTGCAATTTTCCAAAATGAGGGTGTAGAGACAAAATCGCGTGGAGAAAAAATATTTATTTAAAACAATGATTTGACAGTCCTTTTTTTCATGATTTATAATTCCTGGATTTTCTTTAACCTACATTATTGCTAGTTCTTTTCTTTTTTAAATTAATTTTTAACTGGAAATTGCCTGTAAATGTTTAATTCTTTTATTTCAAATTCGTTAAAAAAGTAAAATGTATTTCTGAAAGATCATCGCCTGTAAATGTTTAATGTGGATTTAGTTCAAAAGTTTAACCAAAGTAAAATGTATTTTCTGAAGATATATCAAACGGGAGGTATCTTGTAGATCAGTACAAAAGATCGTTAAAATGAGAAATACAGGTTTCCGATCATTGTTCTGAAAATGTTTAATGTTGATTAAATTAAAAAAATTTAACCAAAGTAAAATGTATACGTTGAACATAGGTCAAACAAGAAGGTTCTTGTAGATCAGTACAAAAGATCTTTAAAAAAGAGGGTGAGAAAAAATCGCATGGAGAAAAATATTTATTTAAAACAATCATTTGTTCTTTTTTCATGTTTAATTCTAATTTTTTTTAAAATCTAAAAATGCTAATTTTTTCTGCTTTAAAATTAATTTTTTAACTAGAAGTACCAAAAAAGCAATTCTTTGATATTTTATTTTTGTTAAAATGAAGAATACAAAAGCATTTTTCTAGAGAATGTTGGATCGACAAAATAGTTATTTTTAACTTAGTTAAAAATATTTATTTAAAAGTAATTTTTTGAAGATTTATAATTCCTGGATTTTTTAAATCTACAAAAGATTAAAATGCTAATTTTTTGTTCTGCTTTAAAATTGGCTTAGTTAAATTAGTAAAAAAATAACCAAAAAAAATGCAATTCTTTCGATAAATTTTTGTTTTACAAAAATCGTTAAAATGAAAAATACAAGTTTTGGATTATTGTCTGGAAATGTTAATATTGACTTAGTTAAACAAAATTTAACTTTTTAAAGTAAAAAATGTGTTCAAAAATAATAGGTTCAAGATAGGTCAAATGGATAGGATTTTTAAAACAGTACAAAAGATCGTTAAAATAAATTAATTTTCTTACCATTGTTCTGGAAATGTTTAATATTGGCTTAGTTAAATTAGTTAAAAAAATTTAACCAAAGTAAAATGTATTTGCTGAAGATCGATCAAATGGGAAGGTTCTTGTAGATCAGTACAAACGATCGTTAGAATGAGAAATACAGGTTTCTGATCACTGCTGTTTAATATTGACTTAGTTGATCTAGTTACTTTTTGACTTAGTTAAACAAAATTTAACCAAAGTAAAATGTGTTCAACAAATACATAGGATCAAGATAGGTCAAACAGGAAGGTTTTGTAGATCAGTACAAAAGATAGTTAGAATGATTTCGCTAAAATGAATTAGTTTCGTAAAAGGAGAAGTACAGGTTTCTGATCATTGTTCTGGAAATGTTTAATATTGACTTAGTTAAAAAAAGATTTAACCAAAGTAAAATGTATTTGCTGAAGATAGATAAAACGGGAATTTCCTTGTAGATCCGTACAAAAGATAAATGATGAAAAAATGATTTTGTTAAAAGGAATTAATTTCGTTAAAATGAGAAATACAAGATTCAGATCATTGTTCTGAAAATGTTTAACATTGACTTAGTTAAACTAGTTACTTTTTAGCTTAGTTAAAAAAATTTACCAAAATAAAATGTATTTATTGAAGATAGGTCAATCGTTGATGGATATCTTATGTGACGGAAAGGTTTAATATTGACGGGAAGGTTTTGTAGATCAGTACAAAAGATCGTTAAAATGAAAAATACAGGTTTCTGACCAGAACCAAAGTAAAATGTATTTTTTGCAGATGTGTCAAACGGGTACATATCGTATCAAGGTTCTTGTAGATCAGTACAAAAGATTCATCGTACTGTGCAATTTTCCCACAAAGAGGGCGTGGAGACAAACTCTCATCATGAAAATGAACAGAGTGGCTGTTTGGATGAAGATTGTGCCACGGATAAAACGCTGTCACTCCATCTCCGAACGCGTGTAGTGTCACCTGCTGAAGTGTCATTTAAATGCAGTTACCATTCACACAGGAAACGGATGCTGTTGAGCCCGCTCTCAAATTGTCCCGGGGGACAGAGCCATCCACCAATTATCGTCAGCGGTTGGTTTTCATCGTCGATCCCGACGACTGTCATTACAATCAGATAAAGCCTCAGACAACAGCTTTTGGTTTCGCCTAAGTACACATCACGTAGGCTCTTTTTCTTTCTTTCTTTTTCTTTATCTTTCTTTTTCTTTTTATGTCTCTTTTTTGCTCCGTATTTTTTATTGCATTATTGTTCTATTTGGAAAACGAAAAGCGTTTACAAATGAGCGGTTGTAGATGGTAATGCGGTGTTGATTATTCTATACGGCAAAATTAAATGTATCATTTAAAGAAAAGAAAACATCAATCATTATTTTTTGTATCGTTATTCTTTTTTTGCGTTGTCAAATGGACTAAGACTTGAGTGGATACGAAGTGAGGCAGAGATATAAAAAATTATTCCTGGTGTTTTCCATTAAATCATCAATTGTTGATTATGCTCTCTGTTTTGTACCTTTATGTTTTTCACGTAAATAAATAAATTATTTATTTCCCTAGCGCACTTTATATCAGTTAATTTGTCAACGCAAAAGGAAAAGAAAAAAAAAGTGATTAATGTTTTATGTTCTTTAAATGATACATTTAATTTTCCGTATAGAATAATCAACACCTCATTACCATCTACAACCACTCATTTGTAAACGCTTTTCGTTTTAAACAGAAGAACAATAATTACATAGCTCTCTGGCCCTTTGGTACCACAGGCTTCAGGTTCGAATCCTGTCGATGGCGAGGATGTTTATTAGTGGTTTGGAATTCATGTTAAGCTGTAGGTTCCAGCTAAATTAGCCTAAAGTGTGCACAAAATGGCCGTAGAGTATCAAACCAAAACCAAATCTGGAATCATTATTATTATTATTGAAAGTTCTCAAAACAAAAAATGGCTTAATTTTTCAAAAGACTACACGATATAATATAATTAAGTCAAATTACCACAATTTTGGATAATATGTAAAATATCTATTCTTTTAATTTTCAATAAAAATTAGTTACATTAGAGTACTTAAAATCATAAACGATTTCAGAATGTGGCCCATCTACTTGTTTGCTCGGGATTGAACTTTTAACTTACAACAGAATGGTGATGTGTGTACTCTTTACTGGTGAGCCAGAGGAAACAAGTCCTGATCACACGGACTTTTATTAGGGTGCTTCTAGCTTTTTAAATTTTTGTCATTAGAACATTTAACTTGTTTCTGACTGTTTTAAGGCATTTGGGTCGTTTCTGTTAAGAATGTCTGGGCTTTTCCCTTTGCCATTTTAATTAGTTTATATACTTTCTTTATGCGGAATCATTATTATTAGTTATGCGGATTTGTACCTGAGAATTTTCAAGTAAAGCACTGTAACGGCCGACTAGTGGCAACGTGCGCCGTTGGCGAGCATTAGGGTTCAGGTTCAATCGGCTGGAGGCTATGTTGTAAACACTGTTTCAAAAAATGAGGGCATTCGATGACATGTGTGATGTTCAGCATTTTGCCACGTTAATTGGACTACCTGGTGAGAGATTTCCATATTTTCTCCCAAACAATACGCAAATGCGGGGTAGTTACTCTTTAAATCCTCCTGGAAGGCACTGACTTCCTTTTTAAGCGTCACGGAGCCAAGTCAGACATCTAACCCACGGGTGCTCCATCACAACAGTAGATGCTTTCGCTTCCCTCCTTCCATGAGAACACACTGATTCATGTACTTGGTCTAGATGCTGATGTCGACCCAGTGGAATAAGAAACAACAACAACAACTTTCTCCGTGTTACCACTGGGTTGCGAATCGCTCCAATGAGAAAATAACTATCGAGACTAAATAAAAGATATTAAGAATCAAGTTGTTGTTCTAATGCAGCTGCCAATACAGAGACAGTTAATATTTATGCCATAAGCAAGGACTGCACCGCTGTTACTTATTTAGCACTACCCAGGGGGCACTTGTAGCTTGACGATATGCTGCGGATGCAAGTAACACTACCCTCGCAAACCTCTACGATTCTATTAGATCGGGACCTACTGTTTAAAGGGAATTCAGAATCACTACAAACATCCATGGCTCGGGACATCCGAATTCAACATCCAGTCTGGATTTGAACCCGAAAACTGTCGTACCGAGCGACAGAGCGATTGGGCCTGATAGCCACCTGGCCATCAGGCCCAATTAGCTCCAATTAATAAGACCGATAGTCTTTATGCGAAATGTATATATATATATATATATATATATATATGTGAGATATATAGATGCGAGAGACTTTACACATGCTGTCACAATCGTTCGCCATCGAGTCTCCTCGATTTTGAAAGCAATGACTGCAATATATGTCACCAGCGGATTTGTACCTGAGAACTTCCAGCAAGTTGCCCCTACGTTGCTAGTCGTTCCACTGAGAAAATAACTATCAAAACTAAATTTAAAAAATATTAGATATAAAATATTTATTAGAATTTTTTATGTGTCAAACAATCACGTAAAATAAAGTCGCAATAAAAAAATATTTGAAGTTCTCTCTACGCACACATTTTTATCGTTAATAAACCTGTCTATAAATTAAATAGACAAAATCAAAACGTACATAAAATTAGACTATTAACGCACCTATAATTATGCTATTAGCACACGTACAAAATAAGCTGCCACGGCTTTTTGCTAAGTCGAAATTAAGTCGCAATAAAATTAATTCATACCCATAATGAATTCTGATGCATAGACACAGATGACATTCTGGGAAAAGAGGGTGTAGTAAATCTTTCCGAACGATGAGTAACTTAATCACACATACCACACATTAACTGCGATATTATGCACACTTAAGAGATAAATGAGATGTTTAATTCATATCTCATTACAGCACATGCCAACCTCGCTCGAAAATTATGTAAATAGATAGAAAAAAAAACAGCAGTTCTTAGAAGAGGTTTTCTATCACGTCTTTATTAAATAAATAAGTCAGAAGGTAGTTTTTAATGCGATCAATCAGTGGAAAAGAAAAAAAAAAGGAGATTGCAGCTTAAAAATGAAAATGATATGCTTCGTTATATATTTTTTATTTCAATCACGATATTTATTTTCTTAAATGGATATGATTATAGTGACATTGAATCATTAATTATGGTCTTGATGTTAATAAAATATTATATTAATGTTTTTATGCAAATACGGCCCATCCATCTAATGTGTGTAGTTACTATATAGTTTTCTGTAGTATTTCTCTGAAAAAAATTATCGAGTTAATAAGAAATCTATTAAGTTAAAAGAAATTTTAAAACTATTGTTTATTTTAAGACTACTGTTTAGTTTTAATAAAAAGATTTAATTATGTATTTGTTTACGTGTATTTAATACGGGAAGTAACAGTTAGTAATAATCATCATCAATGGTGCAACAACCCCATAATGGGCCAAAGCCGTCTACCAACTGGTAAATTTCTAGACAAGAGATATTTTCCCCTTTTACGGGGTTGGATTCTCAGCTCTACGCCCAACAGTCATACTGAACCGAAGCCTGAATGGCCAAGTGTCGCCCTCTCTGGCTTTCAATGCCACAAGTTTCGGATTCGACTACTGGCATTGCTGTGGATGTCTGTAGTGGTTCGGAATCCACTTTAAGGCGTAGGTCCCAGTCTCATATGGCCGTAGGCACAGGGCCCAATCAGACTTCTTTTCACCCATATCGTTTCCAAACTGTAAAGGGGCAAAGCAGCTCTAGACACAGTGATGTATCTCGAGTGGTGTAGTAGTAGTAGTAGTAGTCATATTAGACCGGGATCTACGGAATCACTACAAACATCCGTGATACAGCTGGGACTCGAACCCGAAACCTGTGATACCGAGTGCAAGAGCGCTAGCCACTCGGCCATCAGGCCCCCATTAAGTATCAAGTATTTATTAGAATTTTTTTTGTGTCAAACTGTCACGAAAAACAAAATCGCAATAATAAAGTATTTGACGTTTTCTTTTTCTATTCACTAGGCACACATTTTTTTATCATTATTATTAAAACCTGTCTATAAATTAAAAGGAAAAAATCAAAACGCACACAAAATTAGACTATTTACGCACATATAATTATGCTATTAGCACACGTACAAAATAAGCAGCCACGGATTTTTTGCTAAGTCGAAATTAAGTCATTGCTAAGTCGCAATAAAATTAATTCATGCCCATAATGAATTCTGATGTATCGACACAGATGGCATTCTGGGAAAAGCGGGTGTAGTAAATCTTTCAGAACGATGAGTAACTTAATCATACATACCGCACATTAACGATGATATTATGCACATTTAACAGATAAATGCGATGTTTAATTCATATCTCATTACAGCACATGCCAGGCTGGCTCGATAATTATGTAAATAGATAGGAAAAAACAGCAGTTCTTAGAAGAGGTTTTCTATCACGTCTTTATTAAATAAATAAGTCAGAAGGTAGTTTTTAATGCGATCAATCAGTGGAAAAGAAAAAAAAAGAAGATAGCATCTTAAAAATGAGAATGATATGCTTCGTTATATATTTTTTATTTCATTCACTATATTTATTTTCTTAAATGGATATGATTATAGTGACATTCAATCATTAATTATGATCTGGATGTTAATAAAATATTATATTAATGTTTTTATGCAAACATGACCCATTCATCTTTTTAAAACCCGTAGTTAGATAGTTTTCTGTAGTTTTTTTGCGAAAGAAGTTATCGAGTTACTAAGAAATCTATTAAATTAAAAGAAATTTTAAGTATACTTAATAATTATTAATAATAAAAAAATATTTTATTAAAAAAACTTAATATTTTTAATAATTAATTAGGGGCCTGATGGCCGAGTGACTAGAGCTTGGTGCTACAGGTTTTGGGTTCGAGTTTCGGCGATGCCCTGGATGTTTGTAGTGGTTCGGAATCCACTTTAAATCTTAGGACCGTAGAGCGTTTGGCGTAGGGCTGACAACCCTACCCCGTAAAAAGAAAACATCTCCTGCCTCGAAATCTGCCAGTAGGGAAACAGCCTTGTCCCACCATGACGCTGTGGCGCCAATAATGATGATAATTTAAATAATGATGATACATATGGTACAATCAGTTTCTTAACGATTTGGGAAACGTTATTGTTAATGTTTTTGTTAACGTTTCTTAACGATTGTCTTGGGTCCACCATGAGGCTGTTGTGTCACTAATGATGATGAATAATAATTAATTATTTAATATTCTTTTTAATATTCATTAAAATTGTTAACTTATTTTTAATAAAAAAAAGTCAATTATTTATTTGTTTACGTGCATTTAATACATGAAATAGCAGTTAGTAAGGTATCCATTTATAATATATAATGTTCGAGGAAAATCTAATAATTTATATCTGACTAACCAAAAACGTTAGTAATTTCTAAAGATGATATCAAAATTTGACTATTACTGACCACTATAAAAAAGTACAGTAAGGATCCACCATGTCTTTCCGAAATAAATTATATAGCTAATGGGGAAAAGTTCAAAGTTGATAGATCTTTCTCCGGGTTGATCATTACGTTAAACTTTGGTATTCGCGTATTTTTCTTATCCCTTCCCTTTCTACCTTAGAGCCGACAATTGGAGAGAGGAGGAGAAAAATGGAGTGGACAGTTGAGTGAAGAGTTCCAGGTGGTACGGAGGGTACAAAAGCCCTTAAACGAACTGGCTTTCAAGATGATTTTGTAAATATTTGTTACATAATTGTGTTTTGTTTGTTATATGTTGCAGATGTGCTGTACTGTCTCTTCATTTTTAAATAAGTATAACATCTAAACAGCTCGTTACTATTTTAAGAAATAATTCAGTCTTTACTATGGAACAATACTGAATCACACATATCCGGTTTTAAATTGCACTAGCACAATTTTTTTTTCTTATCATAAATATACAGCTTTAAAATATCAAACAAATTTTCGTTTGAAAGGACTTGTTATCAATACACGAGAAAATTATTGCTTGTTCTGTAAATGCAGAAATTCTCTTCCGAGTCCTCTATTATGTATGTCAATAATTTAATAGATGTTATATCTGATGGGAAAATAATAAAGATAGCCAGTTGGTCAACATTTATGTTAAATGGGAAGAATCTCCCCTTTACACAGCCTTTTCAAAAAGTTGCATGAGCAGGTCGAAATTTTGAAAGGTAAATGATTAAAAAAAACAATATTAAATCAATTAATAACACAAATAAATTTCAATTTCATTAAATCAGCTGATCTATCAAAGAAAAAGCATTAAAATTTGTCTTAAAAAAACTTACAAGTTTACAGATTTGCTGTTTCAAATTCAAATAAAGTTTTTGTGGTTTAAATTTCATTTAAATACCTTAAAAGTGAAGATTGAGTTAAAATATCGCCATTTCTGGTACACAAATCGTTGCTGTCAAATAAATTATTACAACTTAAGCATCCACTGAATAATTATTTGTCTTCATTGTCAGCTAACAAAATTTTAAATAAAGCATAGCGAACCTCCAAAATTGAAATACGCAATTTGTGCACGTTCCCTCTAGAGCCAATGATCACCTGATATGACAGTTGGTTGAGGGTTAGCTTTGCTCATTATTGACAAAGGAAACACCGTTGGGTAAAGAAAGATCTCAACTAGAGTTCATCAAATTCACTCCTCCCTTTTCCCCCAGTCCTGCTTATTTGCTCTTGTACTGTTTGAGGGAGTTGAGGCGAAAAAAGGTATATGGATAGTGAGAATTTTTCTGTTTTACTGGCATTGTTTTACTAATAAGTTGTTTTGTCATAACTTATTTTACTAGGTTATTAACGATACCAGATCAAGTTTGCAAGTTCATAGGGAGAGGAAGAATTAACTGCTTTATGTAGGAAACTGGGACCTGAATGGAAATGAGGACCTTATATAATACTCATTAAATATTAATATATTATATAATAATCATTAAATATTAATATATTATATAATAATCATTAAATATTACATTTCGCATTTAAAAAAATCTGCTTTAGAAAATAAAATTAAATTTTGACAATCTAACTTAACATAATGGGCCTGAATGGCCGAGTAGCTAGCGCTCTGGGGATCCATACCACAGGTTTCGGGTTCGAGTTCCAGTGGTGCCATGAATGTTTGTAGTGGTTCGGAATCCACTCTAAACCGTAGGTCCTGGTCTAATATGATCGTAGAGCGTTGCGGGGATATTGTTACTCCGTGTCCGTAGCTTATCTTCGAGCTGCACGCACCTCCTGGGTAGTGCTAAGTGCGTAAAGTCGGTGCGGCGCTTGCCTTAAGACATCAAAGACAACTGTCTAAGTGACTGCATTATAAAACAAAAATGTAGATAACTTTATTATTACATTGACCAGCCTGATGCAGAATTATTCGTGGTGTAATTCGTAGAGATCTCTAGGTACTGGCAAGAGGATGATGAAATTCCAAGAACGGTTGTTAAAGAGAAAGTTGACTTTTTCTAGGAAAGGTATTATCTCTTTTAAATGTAATTGCATTGCATTTCCTGCTGACACCAACCAGACAGTTTTGAATGTCATTTCGCGGCACGTTTTCTTAATCGTTACCATGTAAACCATTTTTTCAAAATAATGACTGACTGGAAATCTCTTCATTATAGAAAAGAATCATCATCCTCTTGCATGTACTTAATGATCGCTACGAATTACACCACGAATAATTCTGCATCATGTTGGTCAATACAGGAATAAAGTTTCTTATACACTATCTGGAAGAAAGTGACGGGACACCCCTCGAAAAGTAGAAAAGTCGACAATACAGCTAACACATGCGCAATAATAGGTTTCACGTGTCAGCCATATCCTATAAATACTCTGTGGAGTCGACTACAGTTGTTTTTTGTCAAGATGCCGCCACGGGAAGAGTTGTCTGAGTTCCAGAAAGGTGTGTTGGTTGGATTGCATCTTGCCAAGGTGTCAATTAGGGAGATATCCCGTCTCCGTAACTGCTCAAAATCAACTGTAGCACGTGTTGTGTGTCGCTACAAGACTGACGGACACTGTCAGAACAAACCCCGAAGTGGACGACCTACAGTTCTCACCAGCAGGGACCGGCGGGTGCTCGGCAGGGAGATTCGAATAACCGTCAAACATTCATGGATAACATCGCTAATGAGTTTAGACAAGCCACAGGTGTGGCCGTTTCGACCAAGACTCTTCGTATCGAGGCCCATAAGTTAGGTTACACTGGACGTTCGGCGGCCCATAAGCCTTTGATTACGAAAACCAAAAAGAAAGCGCATTTTCGATGGGCCAAAGACCACCGTACTTGGACCCTGGAGGACTGGAAACGCGTCCTTTGGAGTGACGAGTCAGGATTTACCCTTTTCCGTTCAGATGGACGTGTTTGGGTATGGCGTTTACCAGGAGAACGCCTTTTGCCCGAGTGTGTCGTCCCAACTGTAAAGTGTGGTGGAGGAGGATTGATGGTATGAGCCTGTTTCTCCTGGTATGGGGCTGGCCCACTGGTGAAGGTTGATGGTGCGATGAATGCCGATAGAAACTGTGATATTCTCGACAATCATGTCCTTCCTACCTTGTGGGCTACGTATGGTATGGATGATTGCTGGTATCAAGACGACAACGCAACATGCCATGCTGCAAGGAGGACTCTTGATTGGTATGTGAACAACAACGTTAAACGCATGGAGTGGCCGGCGCAGAGCCTGATCTTAACCCAATTTAACATCTCTGGGACGAATTGGACCGTCGGTTGAGGGCCTGCACCCCACTCCCCAAAAGCAAGCCTGAACTATGGAACTTCCTGTTAAACATTTGGAAGGAAATTCCTCTTGCCACTATGGCTAATTTAGTGGAAAGCATGCCCAGAAGGGTTGCAGCTGTGATCGCAGCCAAAGGAGGCTCTACCTCCTATTAATTTTAATAAATATGGGTTTATGTCGTTATAGTGTCGTGTCCCGTCACTTTCATCCACATAGTGTATGACGTCAATGGGCCTAAAGGTTGAGTGATTATCGCTATGGCACTCAGTGCCACAGCTTTCGGGTTCGAGTTCCGGCGATGCCCTGGATGTTTGTAGAGGTTCGGAATCATTCAATAGACAGACTATAATTTCACGCATATTTTCTTTGGTATTTTATAAAGAAGTTTTATAAAAAAAATAATTTCGTTGAATAAGAATTGAATAAGAAAAACATTGTTGTGGCATCTACTCAGTACGTTTTACATTTCATAATATTTTAGACTACGGTGTGTCCAGAAATAAATCAATGAAATAAAGTAAAACACACTCTAAAATGTAATCCTTCACATCAAGATAAGTCTCAAAAGAACCAAACCAGAATACACCAAAATAGATAAAGCTATTCCATCTTAATTGGGTGGACTGGTCTACTAACTCTACATCACCTTTAATTATTTTACATTTGTCATATTTAAAAAGCATGTTAAGAAAGAGTGTATTTGGATTGCGACGACCCATTAAAAATGATTATGCCCCTTACATAAAACTCTCTCCTTAACTGGTCAAATGAAATCAATTATTTAATCTTTACTTAAATCGTTAGTCAAACTATGACTTTAATTTTGAGTATCCTATAAAACACATTCTAAAATACACCAAAATATTAAAGCATTTTGGTAGGTCTCGAAAGTTTCAAATTATAATACGCCAAAATAGTTAAAGCAAATCCATCTTGATCGAATGGACTTTCTATCAGTCTACAAACTCTACATCACCGTTAATTACTTTGCCTTTGCCACATTTAAAAATATCTTTAAAAAAGAGAGTATTTAGTTTGCGATGATCCATTGAAAAAGGTTAGACCAATTATGTTAAACCCTTTCCTTACCTTGTCAAATGAAATCATTTAATTTAATCTTTACTTAAATCGTAATTTAGACTGAATATTATTGCACTTCATTTCATATTTTGCTGCACAGTGGACTTCTTGCGACTTAAGGCACCTTTTGGGGTCATATGAAACATTATGGCTATTGAATATGTTAAATATTTTTCTCCGGGTTTCTTTCCAGGAAGCCCTAGTTAATCAATGGTAAGAACTCAAGAACAGGTCTGGTACAAGACAATCCAAGTTCGAGTACGTGAACTATTGCGCACCATGTCGAAATGTCCCATTGTAGTGTCCTGAGGATTATGTGTGAACCGTAGTACACCTTTGTTACTGAAGACCATATTGCTTTAGTGGATGCACATTGGTTATTAAACATCACATTCTCTTACGTGATGTCCTTTCATTTCTAGTGTTTCATGTGTACACTGTCGCATCATGCAACCCGGTATTGCAATGTCATTCCGAGTCTTCTGGGTGTACCCTAATGTGGTAAGTTTGTAAACCTACTATTGATAAAAGTAGTAACTGTATGAAGATTAAATTTACCACATGAATATCACTGTAACCCTATTTTCAAAGAAAATAAATATATAAGGACCCAAAATGAAAACAAAAAGATGAAATATAGAATATTTCTTTGTGTGATATAGTTTTAGAATACTTTAAATAAAAAACAAATAAATCTTCTGTGATTGATAACTCTTAAAACTCCTTTCTGCCTTATTTATTTAATAATAACTTGATCATCCCTACTTGATTTGTTACTATCTATTTCTTTTTTTTTTTTATCCATTTACATAATTATTGAGTTGACATGCATTGCAATGAAGTATGAATTAAACATGCTATTTATCTCTTAATAAATTCTAATATCTTCCTTAATGCCAGTATGTATGAATAGACGCTATTCATCTTTGGAAAAGATTTACGCGTGCTTTTCCTAAACTGTCATTTGTATTGACATCCCAAATTCTTTATGCATATGAATACAATATTAATTTATAACTGAGGAAGCTATTAATTCCCCTTGCAAAACAAAATAAAATTAATCACAGATATAAATTTTAAATGTAAATGAATAGTAGATCCTATTTGAGACATTCGTTATTATTTTGCTGATTTTTGCTTTTATCGAATCAGCAATTCATTAACAATGAAATGAAGTCTCAAGTGAAATACAATGACAATGACATCAATTTCTTAGCATTCATATCTATTCACAAGGAAAACCATTTTTGGTACCAGTAAGTCACTTCTCTATAATATAAGTAGAATGGATAGCAATTGTGAAACATTTTCGATCAGAAATATTTCAGGGATTTCAATTAATTAGATCAAATTTCAGTAACACCTTAAAAGGGACTGGTTACATGAAATTGGCCAATATTACATTCAAAATTGTCACAGCTAATGGTGGATCTGCAAATAATTTTCTCTTTTGAGTGTTTTGTGATATTGGCAAATCAAATGTCGTGTCAAATGGCTTCACTCGAATGAAATTGATTAATTACGATATTTATGGTTTCAGATACTCTGTGGCCCGTTTCCCATATTTTGAACAAATGTTGCATTTTTCACTTTCAGGACTTATTTCAGTTAGGTTTTAGCAACAGCATTTCCCATCTATCACGGGTGTTGTAAGTTTTTGTTGCCCACCATTATAGTTAACTATTTTAATTAATTTTATTGCTTTTAAAATCTAATTTTATACTTAAGTAATTTAATCCCTATAACATTGATAAAGTGCAAAATGTAGTGCTAACTCAATCATTCAAGGCTCATACAGAACAATTCCTATCATATGAAACCCAGTACTCAGAAGAATCTTCATTGGATACAGATTCTTTCGAGTTGGTTAGATGAACCTTGAACGATGAGTTAGCCACCGCATTTTGCACTTTATCATTATTATAGGGATTACCACAGTTCTGTGTGTCTTGTAATCAATTTAATTACATAATCATTACATAGTTTTTATTTCATTCCAACAATCTCTCAAGAATCTTTCAATTGCAATCTCACCTGCACCCTGGATTCGACCAGGTCCAGCCTGGAGGCCAGTGCCTCCCTCATGAACACGTCGGGGTAGTGCGACGCCTCGAAGGCCTTCTCCAGCTCCTCCAACTGCCATCCGTTGAAGTTGGTCCTGGTGCGCCTCCTCTTCTCCTCCTCCTCCTCGTCCTCCTCCTCCTGCCTCCTCCTGCTCCTCTCGGAACTCCTCTCCTCGGGGGAACGGGCTGCTGCGAAAGGAGGAAAGGGAATTTTAGCACTCTCAAGACCCTGGAGTCGACGAGGTTGGATGCTGCTTTCTGAAAACGGAGTGCATAAAGATTTGTCTGAAGGTACCAGGTTATGCAGAAATAATGTTCAAGATATATATTTTTTTTATTATTCTATTGGATGTAACGAAAGTTCTGTATGTTTTTTCCGATTGAATTAACACTAAAAGCTTACTCAAAAATGTATTTAATCGTGAAGATGGTCGATATTGGAATATTCCCGGAATTTGTCCGATGTGCGGGTTTTTTTAAACATAATGTAGCTTTTAAAAACTAATGAATTATAATCAGATCGTAATCATATAGAAGGCATAATGGTTATTCTAACGTTCAACCTCTCCAACATGTGATTCATCGATTTAGAATGATTTTTTGAAAGCAATAATGAGTAACTATACAAAGGGAAACTTGATTAAAGTTTTGCTCACTTATATTACACGATTTATATCGCCCTTATTATCAATTATTATTAATTTATAATCTTTTATATATTATAGAAAATAAATTTTACTCTCTTGAAAGGCAAAATTATTCAAATTATTATTTATTCGATTTTTTTTTACTGCATTTCAATGTCGTATTTGAAATGGAGAATTCGTTGGTAATTTCACAACATCTTCCCTGAGGGCCGGATATTCGGAAATCTTCTTTCCGACTTCGTTCAAAATCTGACATTCTGACAATCTACTTCAATGTTGAAATTAATGGTAAAAACTTCCATGTCTACATTAAGGAAGGTACTATAAATACGCTAACCAGAAAGTTCTCCTATTGGGAACGATAAAGTTGGGGAGGTTGCTGTCAATCCCTTCAGAATTCACAATATCTTGGTGAGATCCAGAAATTTGTAAAGCTCGTTTCCGACTTCGTCCGAAATCTGACATTCTGTCAATCTGCTTCATAGTTAAATTCAACAATGAAAACTTTCATATTTATGAAGAGGATAGCATGACACATACGTAAACCAGAAAGTTATCCTATTGGGAATCATAAGGTTGGGGAGCTTGTTGTCAATCCCTCCAGATATCCTGTTGGAGTTGTTTGTACACCAAATTGTGGTATGAAGTGGTGGGAATGCTGCACCACGAGTGTCCTAATACATTGCACTTACATCAGGACACTGGTGCACCCTAGCTAAATCTGAATCCATTATTCTAGTCCCAAACGGTGCCCTGACATAGTTTTCAACCAGAAAATAGCTGCAATATATTTTTGAGGTATAAGGAGAATGGCGTATTATGGGATTAAATAAAGAGTGAAAACATCAAAAGAGTCACAACAGTTAGCGTGTTTGAGCAAATTTTCTGAGCTTATACGTTTGGTTTCTGATTAATCAGCCAGAAAAACTACACATCAGTAATCAGCAATTTATATTTCTAACTTTAAATGAAATAAAAACAAACTGCATCTTTAAATTATTTTCTTCTTTCATAAGAACAAAAAAAAAAAAAAAAAAAAAAAAAAAAAAAGAGTGAAGTTAACATAAATATATAAATTGGCAGTATAATAAAAGAAATAATTAGTTAATTTGTGTAAAGGGTATTATTTATCATGATATCTATTTCGTCATCTCACAACATAGAATTCAAATTGTATTGTTTTACTGCAAAATCAGTAAAAACATCAACAAATTTTTCAATAAAGGATTCTGATATATAACTGATAAGTAATGTATAATTTGAGATAAATTGAATGTTATTTTATTAATCATAAAATAATTTTACCAGCTTAAATCGATTTCCTTGTATTAAAATTAAATAAGGATATGATCATAAATTTTAAAACAAACCGCATATCAGGAGGAAAATCATTCCTGACACCTTAATAATACGGGGAAAAATTTCTTCCAAAATTCAATATTGAACACGATAATATAATAATTTAATAAAGTGACAATAGTATAATAAATAATTTAAATAGTTAATCTACATAAAAACTATCATTTAGTCTGATATTTACTTTGTCAAGTTATAAAAATGGGACTAATATCCAAAATGACTTGATAGTATTGATATTAATCTAATAAATTGGCGAATAGTATAATATTTAAATAATTAATCTATGCAAAAAGTATCATTTAGTCTATCTACTTCATCAAGTTATAAAAATGGAACTAGTATCAACAATGGATTTGATAGTATTAATATTAATCTAATAAATAGGCGAATAGTGTAATAAATAATTTAAGTAGTTAATCTATGCAAAAAGTAGCATTTAGTCTGATATTTACTTCTTCAAGTTATCCAAATGGGACTAGTATGAGAAATGGATTTGATAGTATTAATATTAATCTAATAAATAGATGAATAGTGTAATAAATAATTTAAATAGTCGATCTACGTAAGAAATATCATTTAATTTGTTATCTACTTCGTCATGTTATAAAAATGGAAATAGTATTGAAAATGGACTAATATTGATATTAATCTAATAAATTGGCGAATAGTATAATAAATAATGTAAATAGTTAATCTACATAAAAAGTATCATTTAGTCTGATATCTATTTCGCAAGTTATAAAAATGAAAGTAGAACCTGAAACATGCGTGTATTTTTTTCATTTTTTTGACTTAATGGCATAATTTATTGCCTTTCTACATAACAATTACAGAGTCTTTATAATGTGTGGTGCTTTGATAATAAGTTAATAAGTATAAGTTATCTAATTTGGGTTCGAATCTACTTTAATCGTCCCAATGTCATTATACTTCCATGCGTAATATCATAATGAATAATTCTCGTTCTAATGATAAATCTAATATCTTTGTGTTTCAGAGATAACATGCTATCAAGTTATCAATTTCCTAATTTTTCTGTGACAGTTTTTAATTGCTTTACGTCACTGGAGCTAATTCCTACCATGTCTTCGCACACCACATTAAATTTGATGCATCGTGTTTCACGTTAAATAATACACCACGGTATCCTTCCACGATAAATTACCTTGATAAAGAACTCTATCAATCGATTAAAAAAGGACTCGGATTACATTCTTTAACATCTAAAGAAGGCAATCTTTATCTCGCAAGGCCTCAAGGGCAAAAATAATATAATTAATTAACCTTTTTTTTTTTTTTTTACCGTAAACAGAGCGAACGTCAAAATCTTGAGTGTTCATTAAGAAGCGAGTAAGATCTTTTAACGGCCATTCTTTTCTTGAACCTAATAGAAATTCACTGCTCGTCTGTGCCTTAAAAATTTCATCGCTATCTGCAAATAATTAATGTAGAAGGTTCACATCCTTAAAATAAAAAAAATTAAATAAATAACTGTGAAACAAAATTAAAAAAAAGAAGGTATAATTAAAAGACCGAGAAATGACTGGCGGTAGAAACAATTTGGTGGCCAGCAGTCGTCGATCAAAGTTTATTTTGCGTTAATGACTTAATTACAGACACTGCAAGAAGTGGTAATTTTATTTATTGCCCAAATAACGCCATCTGCCGGTTGATGAGTGTCTCCCCAATCGGCCGCCTGGGGGCACTTTCTTCCTTCCTTAAAGCTCTAGTTGGACTTCTTTTCTTCTCGTCTTTATTTGTTTTTATTTTTTTATCGTTTGGCGCAAGCAGAATATCTCCATTAAGCGATTCTTTATCGATAAACGATCAACATAAACTTTAGTGGGTGACTGTCCGATCGTTAAGTAAATAGAAGGGGGTAGTAAAAAAAAAATAAGAATGTTTAGCGATCAGTAATTGAAAGCATCGGGGCTGATGAATCGTTTGGCCCATCTTTTCAGCGACGGGGGCGTCGTGGGAATGGTTTCGAGAGCGAAAATGTTCCACACACACAATGAAATGCTTCGTTAAATTATGATAATTTCCTGCGAGTTGTTGCGTGGAACTTCTTAACTAGGAAAATGCAAATGAGGGTTTGCGTTTCGGGGGAAATTCGGGTAAAATTGAATGCGACACGGAATAGCGCAGCGGTGATTGAAGGAGGGGGTTTTGCCTCTTGCACTTTCTTCTCTTCTCAAATTGAAAGGGGAAAAATGATACTGGCTGGGGTAAAATTAGAAATTCGATTAAAAGGAAAAGTAGCTCGTAAAGATCTAGAAAAGGAAAGTTAATTAATTAACTCTTTTCAATTAATCTTTGGATTTAAAAAGGGGTGGACATTTTTTTTTGATTGCATGTTATTCAATTTAGGTTTAATGTACAAGTTTTTTAAAGAGTATTTTTGTACGACAAAAAATAACTACTATGGAGTTACTTCTATAGTCGTTTTTTAAAATGTCTTTAGGATTTATGGTCATTCCAATTTAAAACGTTACTGGAAAAATGTAAATATAAAGTTTAACCATCTGAAAAATATAGATACTTAGTTATTGTAAATATGTTGTTTCTTATCCCGCTTGGTAAACAGCAATATCTAGACCAAGTCTAATAACATGTGTCCAACAGGAAGTCCAAGTACCTGTGTCCAGATTGCCCCGTGTCCAAGCCAAGATCAACTCCATGAACCTTAGAAAATTAATTAATTGATTCTTTTCAATTGATCTCTGAATTCAAAAAGGGTGGGCCTTTTTTAATTGTATGTTAATCAATTTAGGCAGGGGGGTAGCTTCTGTTGGGATAGAACATCAAACAGCAGGAGTGCAAAATCATTAAAAAGGAGGCAAAACATACTTCTGACAGATAAAAAGTTTGCAATGCATTTAACCGACATCCTTAGCGACGGAATTTTTTTGGAGATATTTCGCCAAGATTATCGCCAAATCAATCATATTTATGAAACAAATAAAACGTTTTTAAGATAAAATTTGACTAATTATGGTCTACATATCTATAAAATAGAATGCATTTATACTTTTTTTTTAAAAATGTCTATATATCTTCTTTTTTTTTTTCCTAATTTCTTAATAAGTCGTTCATATTTCGATATTAGATAAAATTTGACTAATGCGACGGAATTTTTGGAAATTGCGTCAAATCTATTTTACTAAAATTTGACTAATGCATAAATGCCATTCATATTTCGAAATTAGATAAAATTTGATTAATGCATAGATGCACCAAATCTATTACCTCCAATTCATTCATATTTCGAAATTAGATGAAATTTTATTAACGCATAAATGCGCCCAATTTGGCGATTTTTTGAAATCGTGCTAATAGTGTTTGCAAAACGGCATTTATATCTACCTTCTATTGAGACCTTCTTTAAAGCATAAAGCTTTCTTCAGAATCTTAAATTCACAAATTCTCCAATCGATCGTTTTGGTGACATGAAAACCAATTCAATCTATTCATCTACATTTTATCAAATCTTTAGGTAGACTTGTAGTTATTATTAACTTATGATTAATTGTTTTAGGATTTAAGGGGATGTGCTCATATGACAAATATGGCTAGAGATGTCCTATAAAATTAATCCAAATCTAAAGTAATTAAAAAATTATGTTAAAACAAAATGCAAAGGAAAAAAATTTTTAGATAGGTTTTTAAAGAGTTTGAAGGGAATATTTTAACTCAAATGAATTTCAAAATAATCGATCATTATTCTCAACAAAGTTGGCAAACACTGCGTTAAAAGCTCTGTTTTGATTACTTCTTACAATTGAATGTAACTTTTTCAAAATTAACGATAAGTTAACTAACTTTATTTTTGATATTTTATTAAAAGGCAAATTTAAAAATAATAATTTTGTTATGATTTTCTATTGACATTGTTAAAAACTATATTTGCGATTAAAAACTAACACGCATTGTAATTTTAAATACATTTCGCAGTTATTTTCTTATGAAATAGTTTTGTTTTTCTTATTTGATATCAATGATGTGAAATAACTCAAAATATAGTATTGAAAAAAAGTAGATATTTGTAAAAGTAGATATTAAATACTTCCATGTAATCATCGTTCCATCTCAAAATAAATATTGTTTAATTGTAAATAATAAAACTTACCAATAATAAATGATTAACTAGTGATTCATTAATAATGAATCTAGATAGCAGTCTGAATTTGATTACCCCTAATAGCATAGGTTTCTGCCAATATTTTAAACAATGGGCTCACGTAATGTCAATTATCTAATTCCCTAGCACTACAGTACATTTTGGACCATGGCCATATATCTACTGGTAGATTCCAAAACAGGAGATGTTTTCTTTTTACGAGGTAGGTTTGTCAACCCTACGCCTGGCAGTCATATTAGATCGGGACTTAGGTTTAAAATGGATACCGAACCATTACAAACATCGGTACTTCCGGGACTCGAACCCGAAGCCTGTGACACCGAGCGCTAGTCAATTGTCACTTTTTATTTTAAATATTTTTAGGGTTTCTTCCAAATTATACAAAAACTCGTATGAAACACAAACACATTTTTCTGGAATATATTACCGTTGGCTTTTATATATCAAAATTGAAGTAAGAAATGGATAACTAAATTTTTAGTAAAAAAAGCAATATCGAATACTTTAATTTTAATTAAAGAAAGCTAGTTACTTAGCTAGCTTGCTAATTGAATATTTGCTTGAGTGAATGTAACAATAAATTGCGTTTATTTCTTATACGAACTGTAGAACTGGCTTCACTACTTCAACAGCTGTATTGCACAAAGCAAACTTACAGGGGTTTCCTTCAAAAATTTACATACTACTTAACATTTATTAATAGATATATAAAGTAATTTACTGATAACTAATTAATTAAAATTTTCTGAATAATAATAACACTAAGTAATCTACTGAAGACTTATTTACTGATACTATTATAAAAATATATTTATAAAAAATATCATATAATTAATTAAAAAATTATAGATAATCTAAATACGGATACAGACACTTCCTCAGTTCCAGTTTTGCTGTAAAAAATTGAAATTTTTACATTAAAGCTAATCAATTAAAATTTTTAAAGAATTATTTATTATTTTCCCAAATAAAAGTTTAAGATATTTAGTGGAAAAAGAATATCTTTTTGCTTTATAAGAAAAATAATAATTATAAATATTGCAAGTCAATCTTAAAAATATATTCAATTTAAATGTTAGTAACTATCAAATGTAATATTTAATGGTTATTAAAAAATTTTAATAAATAATTAAACTTTTATAATATACCGTAGAATATTTACATAATATTCATATTATTATGCACCCCTTTAGTGCTTAAATGTACCTTTTTTAAATAATTATTATGAAGCTATTGAAACAAATTTAAATTTTGCTATATATATCACAATAATAATTTTGCTATAATCATATAATGCATATTGCTATAATCATTTAGCTATAATCATATATTGCATATTGCTACAATATGTAATAATTTTGCTATAAATCATATGCTAAATATAATTTTGCTATAATCATTTTGCCATAATCATGTATTATGTATTGCTATAATAGATAATAATTTTGCCATGCCATGTATTTTGTATTGCTGTAATACATAATCATTTTGCTGTAAATCATATGCGATTGATCTTTGTTCATTCCCAGACACTTAACAAAGCATTTCTGGTTTCATGGAAATAATTAGCCAATAAAACACCCCTCCCAACTAATTACACGGCAATCAGTGCCCACAAAACAACTCCACTCCAGTTCGCGTGCCATTTCAGACGATATTCGAAACGCGTTCCATTCCTTTTGTTATCCCCCACACAAAAGAATGTCGCGCAGAATGTTCTTTTTTTTCTCTCCGACCTTTCGTTCTACTAGACTTAATTGATTAATTACATCTGCCGTCACGCTAAAACGCGGCCCGCTCTCTAATGACGTGCCGCTCGAAATGGACCCGCGCGTTACCTTGACAACGGAAGGAACCAATGATCGGTGAAGAGGCGATACGCGCCAAAGACCACCAATAAGCTCCCCCTCCGTTCGTCTCCGCCCACCGGCCGATTCATTATGCGGTTTAATTCAATAATCACACCGTTTGAATTGCTAAGGAGAGGAGAGCGTTTGTTGGTACAATTAATGCTTTTTCTTTTTCTCTTTGATTGTTTGGTTTTTTTTTTCGTTTGGTTAAGGCGTTAGTTTATTTTTTGCGGTTTTATTTGATTGTATTTTTTTTTTTTCTGGAAATGAAATACGTGAGATTGAAAAAATAAAAAATAAACATTTTATTGAAAGCATCAATACATTGAGTGATTATATATATTTAGATAGATAGATAGACGGATAGATATATCATTTAAATTAAAAGTTATTATCATTTATATCAAAATAATTAATATTAAGTCATTTCAATTTAAAGTTTCTAACCTTAATTTTTTTTAAGGAAAGTGTTTTATTTTTTTATTATTAAATAAATATTGTTTTTAAACAACAATATAAAAATATTTAAATTAATTTTTTTAAATTGAAATTATTCTTATAATTTTGATTAAAAGTAAAATTTATTTTGTTTCCCCATTTTAAACTTTTGCTTTGTAAACATACATATATATATATATGTAAATGGTTTTTGACTTTTTTGTAAACATATATGTGTGTAGTTATTTATATAAAAAGTTTCTAACATTCATTTTTTTTTTTTTTTTTTTTTTTTTTTTTTTTTTCCTTTTTTTTCGTTATGAAAAATATATTGTTTTCAAACAACAATCTTGATTAAAAATAAAATTTATTATGTTTCTACTAATTTAAATTTATTTTGTAAACATTACAAAAACAAAATTGTTAGAAGCAGAATATATTTTATTTTTAATCAAGATTATTGGAACAATTACGATTTAAAAAAATAATAAATTTAAATATTGTTGTTTATAAACAATACTTATTCAATAACAAAAAAAATCAACCAATTTTCTTTAAAAAAATCAAGGTTAGATACTTTTGATTTAAATGACTGTTCCCCTTTTTTTTACGGCCATGACACATTTGTTTATGATTGTATTAATTTCCAAAATGCATTATAGGCAATAAACAAAATGCTATTAATTAATTTTAATGCTATTAACATTAATTTTGTTTATAAAGTTTTAAGCTTTATAAGTCATTAAGCTTTATATCTAATTAGCATATTGCCAAACGCCTAACAACTATAATCAAAGCGACTTATTTTGTTTAAAAGTTTCTAAAATAAAAAAATGAAACTGAATCTCCAATTGAATTAGTTTATAAGCTAATCGACTTATTTTGTTTAAGAGATTCAAAACATTAAAATGAAACTGAATCTCCAATTGAATTAATTTTTAAGCTGATCAACTTATTTTGTTTAAGAGATTCAAACCATTAAAATGAAACCGAATCTCCAATTGAATTAGTTTATAAGCTAAAATTTGGCTTATAAAAACGCGATATCTAATATTTAAAAGAAAATGAAATAAAAAAAATGAAAACAATCATTTAATGACATCATTGTAGAACTGTGAAAAAGAGATATTATTTCTAGAAGAATGAAGTACAATATATGATAAAACTCTTCTTTCGTTTCAATCTCGATTAAAATGATAACAAAACGATTATTGTTATCATTTTAATCGTTAATGACATCATTACATCTTAATAAAAATGTTCGGGTTTTATCGATTCGGCTGTCAGCTATCGATAAGGATTCAGATATAGTTGTTACTGATTTCTTTTTTGCGTGCTCCGTCAAAAGGAGAATTGATAAAGTAATTGGATATGAAATAATATTTTCCGAAACAATGAATGGAAATGTTATTGGAGGAGAAGATATTGACATTTGATGTTTTGTGTATTACATTTATTTAATGTGCTCATTACATGTCTTTCTAAAAGTTTTCTATTTAGAAAATAAATCGGTAAAAGATGAAAAGAAATTGCAAAAGGGAAAACTCTTGATCATTTCGTTCTCTGTTTATTAAATAGGATTGCTTTTTTATTTTATTTAGCTCAACAATATGAATAACAATATAGTATTTGGACAGTATTAACGATATTGTATTTACAAATGAATAAGAATACAGTATTTTTTTATTATTATTAAAATACAGTATCGTTAATACTGTCTTTAAATTAGATCAGTTTTATTTTATAATGGAAATTGTCATCATCATCATCATCATCAGTGGCGCAACAGCCCCATGGTGGGCCGTCTGCCTACTAGCAGATTTCGAAACGAGAGATGTTTTCTTTATATGGGGTAAGGTTGGCAGCCCTACGCCCTACAGCTGTATTAGGCCGGGACTTACGGTTTTATGTAGATTCTGAACCATTACAAAAATCCACGGCCCCGCCGGGACTCGAACTCGAAACCTATGACACCGAGCTCCAGAGAGCTAGTTACTCGGCCTTCACGCCCTAAACATGAATCTGTTATACTTTATAAAATCAGATTTTTATTTTGTGATAATTTCCATTGGGGCCCGATGGCCGAGAGGCTAGCGCTCTGCCTCTCAGTGACACCGGTTTCAGGTTCGAGTCCCTCCGATGGAAATCACTTTACGCCGTAGGTCTCGTTCTAATATGACTGTTGTACATAGGGCTGACAACCCTACCCAGTAAAAAGTCAACGTCACGGAGCCAAGTCAGACTTCTACCTATGAGTCCTCCATCACAACATAAGTTGCCCCTTCTTTTCTCTCCTTCCATGAGACCACGCGGTTCTTGGACTTGCTCTAGATTTTGCTGTCTGCCAAATGGGATAAGAAGCGACATTTTCTTTTCAGTCTATGTGGTATTTATACAGATTTTATAATTAAAATTTTTCAATTCTTTTTTAACATCATCATTATCATCATGAGTGACGCAACAGCCTCATGGTAGCCAGTCTACTATTGGCAGATTTCGAAACAGGAGATGATTTTTTTTTTTTTTATAGGTAGGGTTGTCAGTCCTACGCCCAAAGCTCTACAGTCATATTTGACCGGATGTAAAGTGAATTCAAATCAAAGTATGTTGTTATTTCTTATCCCACTTGGTAGACAGCAGCATCTAGATCAAGTCCACGAACCCGTGTGGTCTCATGGAAGGAGGGAAAGAGGGGCAACTTCTGTTGTGATGAAGCACTCATAGGTAGAAGTCTGACTAAGTTCAGTGGCATTGATATTTTACGGGGTAGGGTTGTTATCCATACGCCCAAAGTTCTATAATCATATCAGACCGGGATCTCCATCTTAAAGTGGATTCTACCCCCGGGACTCGAACCTGAAATCTGTGCCACTGAACGCCAGAGCTCTAGTCACTCGGCCATTAGGCCCCTCTTTTTTACATTATTCAAAATAAGTTAAAAATCAATATTGCTGTGAGGTATGATTAATCTAGATTTTCTAAAAGCTATATTAATCATACTTCACGAGGAGAATCGTTAATTAATTCGAAATTAATCATACCTCACTTTAGAAGCATCGCCTTTAACGATTTCAGTCATTCATTTTACCAGTAAAACTTAATTAATGCACCAATATTGATGTCCTTAAACTTATTCTTTACATTAATTATTACATTAGTCATTACACATTATTTTTAATTTATGGAAATGTGTGTCTACATGTTACTGTAAGAAGAATCGTCCCTTATATACAGCAATTTTTGCAAAAAGCGACCACAAAAATTCATTATTCGTGTAAAATCACAAAAACGGAATATTTTTAGGGGTAAAAAAATTGTGGAACAATTAATAAATGTCGCCAATTGTTATGATGGCATGAGCTTGCTTGTGAGAACTAAGCCTATTCACTCATCCCCGTGGAACCAAAATAAGATGTAACTCGGTCTTTAAGGACGTAATGATCACTAATGATCAATTTTCAACTCTTGGTGCCCTTTGAGTAAGAGTTGTCGCCGGGGACCACTCTGTGACATCATTTTTCATTTGGCGCTGGGCACTTTATCAATTATCGCCAAACTCTCTCAAGTCATTTGTCAGCTTTCGGTTCCCCAGCGTCCCTCCATAAATCATAGGATGCGACTTAATGATGGGACGCTCCTTCCGCTCGAATTGAAAATAGTTCCCTTTATATGCGACTGTTGTGACTAGTCTTTATTATTTACGAGTAGGAATGACTAAAGAAGTCTCTAATCACACAGATATATTAGTTTACGATAAACAAACCCGTTTGGAGCTTATCAAAAGATTTGCATGTAATAACTGGTAAATTATTAGAATATTTCAATTTAATATTACTCGAATTAAAAAGTTCCCTTTATATGGGACTGTGGTGACTAATCTTTAAGATTTATTAGTAGGAATAATTAAAAATAGTCTGTAATCATTCAAATAAATTAGTTTACGAAAAACAAGCAATTCAATTTGGAGTTTTGATGTAATAATTGGTAAATTATTAGAATATTTCAATTTAATATATCTACAACTTAGTATTTTTACTAATGAGGAGACTTTCTGCTACTCGAATTGTTAAGTTCCCTCTATATATGACTAGTCTTTACGATTTATGAGTAGGAATGACTACAGAAGTCTTTAAGCAGACAGAGAAATTAGTTTACAAAAAACAATTCCTATTGGAGTTTTTGATCAAAATATTTGTATATAATAACTGTGAAATTATTACAATTCAATTTAATAGTTCTACAATTCAGTACCGACCTGGTGGCCCACTGGCTAGAGCTCTGGCCTTTGGTACCACAGGTTTCAAGGTTCGAATTCTGACGGTGGTATGGATGTTTATGAGTAGTTAATCCATGAGTGTTTATGAGTGGTTAATCCGGAATACATGTTAAACTGTAGGTCTCGATCTAATTAGCCCCAATTGTGCACAAAATGATCGCAGAGTGACAAACTAAATTACAATTTAGTATTTTTGTCAATGATGGAACGCTGCTTCTATTCAAATTGATAAATTCCCTTTATATGTGACTAGCCTTTACGATTGATGAGTAGGAATAACTAAAGAAGTCATTAATCACACAGATAAATCAATTTACGAGAAGCAAACAAATCAATTTAGAGTTTTTGATCAAGATGTTTACGTATAATAACTGTAATTTATTAGGATATATCAATTTAATATATCTGGAATTAACTATTTTTGTCAATGATGTAATGCTCCTTCTACTCGAATTGATAAGTTCCCTTTATATGTGGCTGTGACGATTACTCTTTACGATTTATGAGTAAGAATGACTAAAGAAGTCGCTAATCACACAGATAAATTAGTTTACGAAAAACAAACCTATTTGTAGTTTTTGATCAAAACATTTTGATGTAATAATTGGTAAATAATTAAAATATTTCAATTTAATGCTACTCGAATTGATAAGTCCCCTTTAAATGTGACTGTAGTGACTAAAGACTAGTTACTATTAAATTTACGAGTAGGAATAACTAAAGAAATCTTTAATCAAACAGATGAATTAGTTTAAGAAAAACAAACAATTCAATTTGGAATTTTTGACCAAAATTTTAAGATGTAATATCTGGTAAATTATTAGAATATTTAATAAATCTGGATTTAAGTATTTTTGTCAATGATGGGGCAGTCATTCCAATCAAATTGAAAAGTTCCCTTTATATGTGACTAGTCTTTACGATTTATGAGTAGGAATAACTAAAGAAGATTTTAATCAAATTGATAATTTTTTTTACGAAAAACAAACAATTCAATCTTCAGTTTTTGATCAAAATGTTTGGATGTAATACCCGGTAAATTATTGCAATAGTTCAATTTATGAAATATTGAAATAAGCATTTTTGTTAATGATGGGACGCTCCTTCTATTCAAAGTGATATGTTCCCTTTATATGTGACTGTGGTGACTAGTCTCTATTATTCTCTAATCACACACATAAATTAGCTTACGAAAAACAAAGAATTCTATTTGTAGATTGTGATCAAAAGGGTCTGATGTAATAACTAGTAAATTATTAGAATATTTCAATTTAACAGATCTGGAATTAAGTATTTTTGTTAAGGGAGGGACTATAATAAATAAATGATAATACTAAACGCTTGTTTTATACCATATGTAATTGTAACATCCATAATTATTGTGTAGCAAAACTAATGATTAATGATTTAATTGTATTGTGTATTAATGATTTAATTATTTTATCACTGGCATTTATCATAAATCAATAATTATCTATCTTTCTCTCTCTCTCCCCAATTGTCTAGAGCTCTGGCCTTTGGTACCATAGGCTCCAGGTTTAAATACTGGCGGTGGCATGGATGTTTGTGAGTGGTTATTAATCCACTTTAAACTGTAGGTCCCGGTCTAATTATCCCTGTGTACAAGATAGCCATAGAGCGACGAACCACACCAAACTTTATATGTATATATGTGTGTGTGTGTGTGTGTGTGTGTGTGTGTGTGTGTGTGTGTGTGTGTGTGTGTGTGTGTATATATATTTAACATACATATATATAGATGGATAGTATTGATTTATGATAAATGCCAGTGATAAAGTAATTAAATCCTTAACTGTTTTGCTACACAATAATTATGGATGTTACAATTACATATGGTATAAAACACTCGTTTAATATTATTATTTATTCCATTTATAGAATTTCACACAATACTGTTAGAGGAACAGCAATACGTTAACTGTGAGTAAGTGATGCCTAAATACTAAATATTCTATTTGCTGGAATGAAACACCAGTTCGTGGATTTCTGGCAATATTGTATTTATTTAAGAACTTCATTTATAAATTTGCAATGCATAGGAAAACAGGTTGTTCAGTATGCTAGAAATATTATGGATTCCAAATGATTTATAGATACTTACATTACTAATACAAACTAATTAATATTTTTAAAAAATAATTATCAAATAAATTATTTTACATTTTCTATCACGTGAGATAATACTACCCAATATTACGCCCCCGTATTATTATTATTAGATAATACGCCCTTTTCTCAAGTTTGTGTTTTAATAATATAACACAACCACAATATTATTTTTTAAAATTCTTAAATCTGTAAGGTTCATTTACTTCTTCTAGATGAATGTAACCTTAGCTAAATGCATAAGAGCATCAGTAACGATTTACTTACTGACTGGATTATAATGAAAAATAAAATTTATATGCAACGTTGAATTTAGTTAATTTTTTTTTTTTTTTTTTTTTGTATGTATTTTTATAACTTTTATTCCATCAAAATTAAAATGGGGTTGTTTTCTTTATTTTTAAAAACAATTAATATTTTCTGAAGGACAACTAAGTCAGTCTTTACAGGATATAAAATTGTGACAATTCTTCCACCGCACAATTATTATTACAAATATATAACCGAGATATAAGTTACAACAATTAAACCTACCTTTAAAACTAATAAATATGACCTTTGAAAGACTTTTAAAACATATTTATTTCTATGTAATACGTTTAAAATGCATATTTTCTGCGTTCCTAAAACGCGTAAAGATGTTGAATTACAAATTTCTGGAAATAGTTGTTCCAGATTCCCTAAAACTTATGCTACATTTCTATAATCTCCTTCTTCATTAATGTAACAGCACAATCGTGGGCCAAGGCCGTCTGCCTATTGGCAGATTTCGAGACAGGAAACGTTTTCTTTTTATGAGGTAGGGTCATCAGCCCTACGCTGTATAGTTATATTAGACTGGGACTTACAGTTTAAAATGGATTCCGAACCACTACAATCCTCCAAGGCACTACCGAGACTCCAACCCGAAGCCTGTGGCATCGAGCGCTAGTCACTCGGTCATCATGCCCCTATTTCTAAACTCTACCAAATGAAATAACAGAGGGTTTATGGACAATAAGCAAATTTTTTGACAATGAAAATTTTTGCATTTCTTTAAGTTGTAACCAATTCAATAAATGTTTATTTAACTTTTTCAAGGACACTATTATTCAAGAAATCCTTCGTAGTATTTTACTTTGCCTAATAACCCTGCTTTGTATCTAAATAGATTGGTTAGATTGTATAGATAATCGACATCATCTTTAAAAATGGAATTCAAAAGATTTCTTGGATATTTTGACAAAAATGTGTGAGATGAACTCTATCATCAAGAAGTTCATCTTACACATTTTTCTATTGAGTTCGTGTAAAAGATGTATTAAGCTTGTATGTCCTGATTATAAGATGAAGGTCCTTTACATTTCTACCATTAAAATTTAATGGCTTCAGAAGTTGACATTTTTTGGACATTGATTATTTTAACTTTTTTTGAAATTTTTTGGTTCATTTTATTTAAAAAAAAAAAAAAAAATTGAACTCAAAAAATGTCTCTTAGATATTATGACAAAAATGTATAACATGAACTCTATTGAGTTCACGTTACACATTTTTCTAATCTTAACTCATTAGAAAAATGTGAGAAAATGAGTGAGTTCCTTCTAATGAACAACTCTACAATGTTCAACTCTAAAAAAAGAAATAAAAATTCCAAAAAAAAAAAAAAAAAAAGAAAACTAGAAGAGACACTGGAGGAAGAAGAAAAGGATAATTCTTTATACAAACCAGGATTTTATTAAATTCAAATAATTAATCATAAACAAAAGCATTAATTTAATTTAAAAATGCATTTTTTCTCAAAAACTAGATTTGTGTTCCTTTTTCTCAATATCAATGAAACTTAAGAACTCAGTTTGTTAAAGTAGAACCTATAATATTGTAACTACATCACATATTTTAACACAGAGGTTTGGCGATTTGTTAAGAATTATTTATTTTAGGCGCTAATATTTTACCAAAAATGCTAATTTAAAAGTAATGAATTTTCAATAAATAATTAATAATAATTTTTCCTTTTTATTCAGAAATAAAATGATCTGTTTAAGTATATAAAACGTGTTATTATAACTACCCTAAAAATTTCATAATCATATATGTGACCATTTCTGAGATACATAAAGTTAGTGAATTTAACACGGCTGAGATAGGGCTTACAGGATCTCCTTAACAGTTCATATGATGTAAATTGGTCTAATGAAGAAATACTTTAACTGCATAAAAACAAAACCAATCGAAGATCAGTTAATGTCGTTTCCCAAAATTTTTACAGATATTGATTTCTATCAATAAATACAAATAGTAATAATAATAATAATAATATATTAATTAAAAAAACAATGCAATTCATTACATTAAGAAGATGCACTTTTTAAGAATGCTGTATGTATCAAAAAATACTTTTAAATATTTATTGTATTAGAAAAAAAAATTAAATACAGAATTTTTTCTAAAATTATTTTTAATCATTATAAGTGACTTATAATTGTCTTATAATAATAATAGTCTTATTTATTGAAATCATCTAATTAATATAGTAAGTAACTGATAATTATAATGATTCATCTATAAAAAACAAAAACCAATCGAGATTCAGTTATTATCGTTTCCCAGAATTCTTACAGAGATTGGTTCATATCAACAAATATAAATAATAATAATAATAATAATGTATTAACTGAAAAAACAAAACATTTATATGCTGTATGTATCAAAAAATACTTTTAAATGCTCATTGTATTAAAAAAAAAAAAAAAAAATTACAGAATTTTTTTTGTACAAATTATTTTTAATCATCATAAATGACTTACTGAAATCATCTAATTACTATTATAAGTAACTGATAATTATAATTATTCATCTAAAAAAACAAAACCATCGAAGCTCAGTTATTTTCGTTTCCCAGAATTCTTACAGAGATTAGCTCATATCAATAAATAAATATTGATATTAATAATAATAATAATAACAATATATTATTAATATTATTATTATAGTATATGCTGTATGTATCAAAAAATACTTTTAAATGCTCATTGTATAAAAAAAAAATTAAATACAGAATTTTTTTTTCTAGAAATTATTTTTAATCATCATAAATGACTTATTGACTTATTTAAAATTAGTATAATAAGTAACTGATAATTATAATTATACCTCTTTAAAAACAAAACCAATCGTTATTGTCGTTTCCCAGGATTCTTGCAGAGGTTGGTTCATATCAATAAATACAAATTGATAATAATAATAATAACATATTATTATTATTATAGTATATGTTGTATATAATAGTATATGCTGTATGTATCAAAAAATACTTTTAAATGCTCATTGTATTAAAAAAAATATTACATAATTTTTTCTAGAAATTATTTTTAATCATTATGAATGGCTTATTGAAATCAGTATAATAAATAACTGATAATTTATGTAAAAGAAGTCATTAATTAAAAAGTTAATAATGAAGTAGGTTGTTGTGAAATTTCAAAGCACGTGTCGGTTAAACGTAATTTCAGTAAATAATCCAATATATAATTTAATATTGATTAAAACGAAAGGAGTGATTCAATACAAAGAATAAAAAAACACTTGATTTATGACTTTAAAAAACCTGTTTAGCATTTATTACTATTTGGAAAATCTAATTAAAGCAGCTTCGACATGCGAAACAGCTATTTATTATTTTAAAGAAGCCCATGAAAAATTATCTGTCATTGTCATCAATTTATTTTCAGTTACATCGGCAAAAATAAAGCAAAAAACACTACACAAAAAGAAAAAAAAGAAAGAAAAATCGAAATATTCAACCTAAATTGATAAAAAAAATTGCTTAAAATTTTGTTTTGTAATATTTTAAAAATAAAAATATGATGTATATCACGATATGATATATTGAATATTATATGTATCACATTTTGATATATAAAATATGATCTATATCACAATATGATATATGAAATATAATCTATATCATAATATGATATAGGAAATAGGATATCACAATATGATATATGGGATATTATGTATATCACACTTTGATATATGAAATATGATCTATATCATTATATGATATAGGAAATATTATACATATCACAATATGATGCATGAAATATGATATATATTGTGACATATTAAGCTAATGGAAAGCGTTAATTAATCATCAGATGTAAGCAAAATTCATTAAATCAAATTAAACCGTGGGATTTCTAAAAGCTTTTATATGATAATTATATATTTCATCTTGAAAATTATTTTGTTTTCAGTTAAAAATTTATATTTATCCTTTAAAAGTTAGATTATATAACTACTAACAGGTTAAACAGTAATATATATTTTTTTTATGAAGCTTTCCATATATATCACATGATATATGAAATATGATCTATAGCATAATATGATATATGAAATATGATCTATAGCATAATATGATATATGATATATATCGCAAGAAGATATATGTTATAGAGAATATGATATATATCACACTATGATATATGATATATACCACAATATAATATAGATTGTAACATATTAAGCTAATGGAAAACATTTATTAATTATCACATGTGAAAAAAATTCATTAAATCAAATTAAACCGTGGAATTTCGAAAAGCTTTTATATGGTCATTATATAGTTCTTGAAATTTTTTGTTTTCAATTTTAAAGTTTATATTTATATGCCTTTAAATGTTAAACTATGCAACTAACAGTTTGAACAACAATATCTTTTTTCATGTATAATATAAGTTTTATGAAATACTCTTAAAAACAATAAATTTTAACCAAAAACAATATATCTTAATATAATATAGCAAATATTAATTCTATCTGACTTTTACAATCATAATCATTAGCACATACGACACAATCGTAACTTGGTGTCATATTTATTTTTACAACTTTCAAGAATAGTTTTTTTTTATATATTTACCTTTTGTTTAACATTAATTTCTATTTTTTGGATGAAATATTTATGAACAAAATATTGTATACTATAATTACAAAATCTTTCGTATACCATTTATTTGTCTCAGTAAATTTTATCACGCTAATTTTTGAACAAGAATCTACATCAATACATTTTCTAATTACTTCTCTTTCTTAATTATTTGTTTACATTACTACTTTAGCCATATTTTAAACATAGATTTACCAAATTTTGTCAATTTTTTTTATTCAAAATTTAGATTCGAAATCGATTTTGTTATCAATGGTTTTTATTTTTATTGCTGTCTCCTAAAAATATATTTATAATATTGTAGTAAATTTTTTATTGCAAAATTTTCTCTTATTTATGCTTTTTTTTTTTTTTTTTTTTTTTTTGAATAATTGGAATTTTTACTTTATCATTAGTTATTATTTTATACAAGATATGGCAAATTTTGAAATATTGAAATTTTTTTATATGAATATAAAATAATGACTTATTTAAGTTTGTCAATCATATAAAAGTTACTTATAAAAGGCTAGTTCAGACAAATTATGATTTGGAATTTAAAGAAAACACATTCTATTTTTTTTTTTTTTTTTTTTTTTTTTTTAAATTATCGAACATCAAGTTTTGAAAGATGTTTTTTTTTAGATTACTACTTGGGCCATATTTTAATCATAGATTTATCGAATTTGGTCAACTTTTTTAATTCAAAATTTTCCTTTATTTATCTTAATTTTTTTAAATGTAATATATTTTAAAAATAATTGGAATTTTTACTTCATCATTAGTTATTATTTTTACACACGATATGGTAAATTTACGATGAATATATAAAATGAAATTTATTTAAGTTTATCAATCACATAAATGTTACTTATAAAAAGTTAGTTTAAACAAATTATGATTTTGAATTTTGTAATTTAAAGAAACACATTATATTTTTTTAAATTATCTTAAATCAAAACATTAGATTAAAAAGATGATTTTCTTTTTTAGATTACTATTTTGGCCATATTTTAATCGACTTACTGAATTTGGTCAGATTTTTTATTCACAATTTTCTTCTATTTATGTTTATTTTAAAATGTAAAATATAATATATTTTTTAAATAATTGGAATTTTCACTCTATCATTATTAATTTTTATTATAAAATATGTGTTAAATTTACTATGAATACAAAATAATGGCATTTATTTAAGTTTATCAATCATATAAATGTTACTTATAAAAGGCTAGTTTAGACAAATTATGATTTGGAATTTAAAGTAAAACACATTCTATTTTTAAAAAAAATTAGAATTCGAAAGATACCTTTTTTAGATTACTATTTTGGCCATATTTTAATCATAAATTTACTGAATTTAGTCAATTTTGTTTTGTACAAAAATTAGATTCGAAATAGATTTTGTTGTCAAATGCAAAAAAATTAAAATTTACCTTATCATTAGTTATTATTTTTATACAAAATATAGTAAATTTATTATGAATATAAATTGATTAATTCTATTTATGTTTCTTAATCATATAAATGTTACTTATAAAAGGTTATTTCAAACAAATCATGATTTGAAATTTAAAAAAAACACTTTATATTTTTTTTAAAAATTATCTCAACAACAAATTTCGAAAGATGCTTTTTTAGATTACTACTTTGGATATCTTTTAATCATAAATTTATCGAATTTGGTAAATTTTTTTTATTTAAAATTTAAATTCGAAACCGACCATTTATCAACTGTTTCTATTTTTATAGAAAGAAACCCCATCGCACTTTATATATATATACATATTAAAAGGAAAACTGATAGCTGACTATTAAGCCAAATTAATAAAAAAAAATTTAATTTCTTAAAAAAAGTAAGCAAACCATCTTACCTTTCTTAGGTATGCTGGATTTTCCAACAGGTGATGGAACGATCTTTTGCTGAGTACCCCGATGTACCGCTGGTGTATCGGGTACACTGGCTACGAAAGGTGGCTGTACGCCTAAAATACCTTCTATACTATACGACTGAGGTACACCAGGCCTTAACCGCGCATAGTGGTGCCCAAGGGGTACACTGTAAGGCGCGATGGGCAATGTGCCGACCAGTGGACCGCTGGCGTAAAGCCGGGAGTCCATGAGTTCTGCCTAATTGCATTAGAACTGGATGTCTGACATGGCGGCCATGGATGCAATACAAGCGTCGTCCCAGGCACCGCCCATCATTTATTGCAGGCCAATGGGGAGACGGCTCCGCCCATCTGGATGGAGGGGGAGGCGTTTCGGCGGAAGCACGCCGTGTTCCTGGGCTTCTTTTTGAAAGCAATCACGTGTTTTGTTTCGCAGATGCTTTTTTTGTCGAATAGGAATAGGTTTTTAAAACTAAATAAAAAGGCTTTTTATTGTTATTTTTGGTTTCTAAGAGACATTTTAGTCATTTAAGCCTAATGAAATATTAATTATTTGGTGATGGAAATTTTTATTTAATGAAAATCAATTAATTTAACAGCAGGAGTTCGACTATTCTTTTATCTTCTTATTTCTTTTTCTTTTCTTTTTATACATATACATGTGTGTGTGTGTGAGTGCGTGCTTGTGTGGGTGTGCGTATATGCGTGTGTGCGGGCGTATGCTATTAAACACGTTTGTGTGAAATTAAATACTAAAATTTATAAATTGATAATGCTATTTTTTAAAGAAGACTGCCACTCAGAAATTATCAATTAGATTTGTCAATTAAATTAAATAAATCATCATCATCATCATCACTAGTGGCGCAGCAGCCCCATAGTGGGCCAAGGACGTCTGCCTACTGGCAGATTTCGAAACAGGAGAAGTTTTCTTTTTACAGGGTAGGGTTTGGCAGTTCTACCCCAACTCTCTACAGTGATATTAACTGGGACTTACGGTTCAAAGTGGATTCCGAACCACTACAAACATCCATGGCACAGCCAGGACTCGACCCCGAAACTTGCGCCAGAGCACTAGTCACTCAGCCATCAGATCCCCAAAATGAAATAAATACAACATATATTTCAGGACATCTAAATCGGAAATATAAACAAAATTTAATGAAAATGTAATTTTGATTATTATTATTTTATTATTTTTTTTTATCTGTTGTGTTATTTCAAAAAATACTTAATAGAAAAAAAAAATACTCATGTAAATAATACATATAAATAATGTGTACAGATGTAAAATATATAAACGTATAAAAGTAAATATCGCACAAAATATATAATGCACATCACGATGAATCAACATGTTATGAAACTATTTCATTTATTAGAAGAGTTTATCCACTGTAAAGAATATAAAAGTGTTATTAAAATTAAAATAAATGTCCTGCTACAATGAGCTCAAGTAATTAATTTAAATAAATTAATAAAGAATAAAGTAATAAAATACTTTTAATAAATTGTTTAATAAAAAAAATAAATTACTTTATTCTGCTTTATCTTTTCGATAAATTTTGAAAATTAAAAAAAAAAGTAATTATAATTTTCTTTAAAAGCGTAACAATTTTATAAAATCACCATCTTTGTTATAACTTTTAAACTTGCAATAACTTCTATTCTTCTAATTCTTGCTATAACATAAAGCAGATGCATTATTTCTTCTTCCCTGGAGCTCATTACGTTGGTTTTAGTATCTGCCCATATATTTAATGTATTTCTCTTTTTGTACTTATTAATCTTTAAACTATTTTAATTGATTGAAAAAAACAAAGCTGTTTGTTTCCATGGTTTTATCGCTGAAACAAATGGTTTCCCCTTGAACTGACGAAAATTGAATACATTTTTCATTATTTATATACAATTATATTATCATTTTATTATAATTATATTATCATTGTCTAAATAATCATTAATAAATTTTATTATTTATACCTGTTATCATTGTATAAATTAACATTAATAAATTTCATTATTTATAGTTATAAATAATCATGAGTAAATTTCATTATTTATACCTGTTATTATTGTATAATGTATATCTGTATATCATTGTTCCATTTATGTATACCCCTAGCAGCCCACCGACAATTAAGGGTAATTCCCAAGAGACAATTTAAGGGTAACTGTCCTTCATTTGCATGTCATATGAAAGGAAATAAGTAAATCTCTCGGTACATTTAAACACAATGGCTAAATCACCATCGAATCTACTATTTTCTGAGAGTAGTGACTACAACAAACTCCGTCGGCGAATTCCAACCTACGCTGACTGCGCTTATTGGGTAAAGAGCCGTGAAATTTTTAAATTAAGTTTAAAAAAAATTTAATAAATTAATTAGTTCCATGGAATTATTTTTTTCTTGATTATTTTTTTAAGTGTTATGGCTTTGGGAAAAAAGTTAAATCCCAATTATAATTACAATTTATTTTCTTTTTTGTTCTTTTTTAAGAAAATAAATGGTTTTATTTGTCCTCTACGGATTTGTGTACATTTTAGGATAATTAGACCGATACTTACAGTTTAAAGGGGATTCCGAATAACAAACATCCACGCAAACTTCCTAAAAGGTGTTACAAACATCTATGCCACCGCCAGGATTCGAACCTGAAGCCTATGGTACCAAAGGCCAGAGCTAGCTAATTGCCCATCGAAAAGGAATGGTAATTTTAATTAAATTTTTTAATTACTTTTAATTTATTGTAATTCTAATTATTTTTTTTTTTTTACAAAAGATTCTTTTATGTCTTAAAAATATACGCAAATGGAACAATATATTAAAAAGCAACACCCAAATAGCAGCACTTCAGAAACAACCTGACGAATTTTGACTGTTTCAGATAAAAGTTTCGCTGAAATATTTGACACTTTAATAAAAAAAAATTACGAGTTTCTATCTATTATTCATAAAAGTTTTCTCCAGTGATAATAATTTAAACTCTTCTGTGTCGAGCACCACACTCGTGGCCCTAACGCTCACCAGCTACTGAACCACGGGTCTGGCAGTTAAACTCTCACGTGCGTTATAATAAATAATTTTTACATTGCCATCTGTTGGAAAACGTTTAGTATATGTTTTACTAAAAGGCTGTTTAGTGATAGAGTGAAAGCGGCATTAGAGTTGAGGTCCAATCCGCTGGAGGCTTTGTTGTAGACACTGTTACAAAGAAAGAAGAGACTCGATGGCGTTTTGGCATCTTGCCTCGTTAGGCTGACTTCTGGGTTTTCTCCAATACGATACTCTCATGCGGGTAGTTCTCACTAAAGGTCCTCCCGGAAGGCACTGCCCTCCTTCTTCAGCGACACGGAGCAGAAGTCAGACTTATACCTACGGGTGCTCCATCACAACAGAAACTGCCACCCGCTTACCTTCCATGAGACCACACGGGTTCATGGACTTGGTCTAGATGATGATGTTGATCAAATGGGATAATAAACAACAAAGAAATGATAAAAAAATTAATAATACCAAAATAATTTTAATAATTTTAATAATTTTTTAATCAGTAATTTTTTTAAATTTTTAATTTAAATAATTTTATTAAAGATGATAATAATAATTTTTATTAATTTTTTTTTAATTTTTAATTAATAATATTTTTTTATAATTTTTAATTTAAATAATTGCGTTAATTTTATTAAAATTGATAAATAAAAAATTAATAATAATAATAATTTTATAAATATTTTTTTTAACTTTTAATTAATAATATTTTTTATAATTTTAATTTAAATAATTTTATTAATTTTATTAAAATTAATAATAATAATAATTTTTTTAAATATTTTTTAGTTTAATTAATAATAAATAATTTTACTGTAAATATTTTTATGATTAAAACTGATGGCACATCATATATTAATTATAGATTTCACAGGACTTTTAAAATGCAAATCAAACATTACATTAATAATGAAAAATAAAAAGGAGTAGAAAATCAAATATATGCGAGAGAAACAAAAATTTTCAAATATATATATTTGAATACACTATTTGTATACTATTTACTACCACGAATATACTATTTATATATATATTTGAATACACTATATATACACTATTTGTAGCTGTCAAAAGTCTGTGCAATCGTTGTATGGTGTCTATTTTTAAAGGCGAGTTCAACAGACAAAGGTATTGAATATCCCAGTGTGAAGCAACAACGGTTTTATTATGTCTTAATGGGCATAAATCGGGAGTGCTCATTTAATGGAGCCAAAACACTTATTGATGCCCATTTAAAATTGACTGCGAGCCCAAAGAAAACAACGAGTGTTTGATTGAATAAAGGGAAAAAAGGCGTCACTTCCGGGGGCGATGATTCACTTAGAGGCGGGAAAGCCGAGCAAACAGACGGTCCGGAACCAACATTCCTAACGGCCGGCTTCGATTGCCCATTTCAATTAGCGCCCATTTCCGCCCCATCCCAGCGCCCCTCTCCTATCGATCACGTGACACACGATTGGATTCGCGGCTCTACTTACTTGGGGCATCTGCCTATAGTGTTTTATTAGAGTAATGAAATACAATATGCTAGAGTTATATATATAGACAATTTTTGAATTCGATCTAAATCAGTAAAGAAATTATAACTAGTACAAGTAACATTGGCAAGTAATTACTACAAGTAATTTTAAGATAACTTGCGTTTAAAAAACAATCAATAATCAACTGTAAGCGATATAGAAATATTAACAGATTTTTCTAGCAGAATCAGATCTTGAAATGTGTGTTCAATGGCATAAAGGCATTATTAGATTGTCTTTAGGGCAACAGGTATAAGATTAGGTAAATAAATCTCAAACAATAAATCCGTGGAAACGAATTTTTTTAAATCAAAATAAACGTCATTAGTCATCATCGAGTGCCAGGGAATTTATGTCTGTTATGTAGAAAATGAAAAGCAAATTAAAACACTATAGCTCATCAGCAACATCAAAATAGGTATCATTAGACATCGAGATGCCAGAGCCTTCATGTCAGTTATGTAGAAGTTGAAAAGCAAAATAAAACACCGTACTTCATCAACTACATCAAAACAACATCGAAATAGGCATCATTAAACATTTTTGAGATTCTAGAGAATTCATGTCAGTTACGCAGAAGTCGGCGTTCTGTACTGAAGAAAGCCCTCAAAGGCAATCTCCCAATGGAAATCAAAGGCAATCTTTCTCCAAAGCAAACAAATGATCCAAATATTTAAAATTGATAGTCGATTGGCGAAAAAGATATACAAAATATGGTGGATGAAACAGAGTTTCAGAGTGCAAATTGTGTAACTTTTTGATATTTATTTCGGAAACGTGGGGTTTCGTACTATCATGAAACAGTAAAGTTGTATTCCTACCATATATTAAGAACTCAGATCACAGAACGTCAGAAAATTGGAAGTCTGATCTCCTGCCCACTTGAAAACAAAGCCGACGACTTCATCTTTATTGGCCAATTCGTATTCTTATGTAGTGCATCAGGTTGGGTGCAGTTTTTTTCTCCTTATTAACAGCAACATATCTCACTTTCCAGAAACGAAGTAGGATTAACACCAGCTCTACACCAACTAATCGTTGCCAACTAGCTATGCACCTCGATGTTTCAGGATCTCTATGGCATGTAGCAACTGTACGCGAGGGTTATTGTACGGAATCCATTTTTCTTCACGTCTCTACTCCATGCAAAAAAAAAAGTACTTCGGTTTCAGGAGAGCAGAAAAGTTTTCAGTCAACGTTTCAAATTTTGTTTAGTCATTAACTTTAGGTTTTATTTTGTTTAACTATGTTTTCAATTTTATCAAAATGCATACAAATAATGTAAACTGTCGAATAATGTAAGCCTACATGGACTGCCCTGAACCTTGCAGTTAGGCGATAGTCAGTTTATTATTTCTGATAGTTTGTGTTTGGTTAATTTTCCAGACTCAAATAACTGGATCGGAGTGTTTGGAATCATCGCTATATAGTTCGATTTCTTGCAAGATATTTCTGGCTGCCTCTGCTGTGTTATGGTACAGTTTATAACAATATCTGTATGCATCAGTCTACCTGGTTTTTCTAAATTATATATATATATATATATATAGGGGAGAACTCTGCGTTTTGTCTCAAAGCAAAATAAAGCGTAACCTTTTAGGAAAGCTCAATAGGTCATATTACACTATAAGTAATAGAAGATATATTGTTGAAATTCCATATATTAATTATTTTACTAATAATTTTTGCTTTGCACTCATTTGATTCAAATACATGAGAAAAGAACACAAATACTAAGAAGTGTTACATAAAAAAAAAATTAAAAAATTTTACTTTTAAAAAAAAATTACTTAAACAAATTGTAAATATTCAATCTTCTTTTCACTTTTGCTGACTCGTCGACTACATCGTTCATGTTAACTTCACTATTTCGATGAATATTTAATAAAATTAAATCAGGGAAAACGTTGATCAGTCGGCAAATTGAGCCACAATAATGAAATTGGCACTTATAAAAAAAACATTTATTCATTGAAATGCAAAATATTTACACAACAAAAAACATTTAGGCACCCAGCAGCCACCGCCTGGTGGAGCGTTTGCATATACATATATATACACTGAAGTGACAAAAGTCATGGGATAACAATATGAAAATTTTCAGATGGCAGTAGCATCGCGTAGAACAGGTATAAATGCGCAGTGCTTTCGCAGAGCTTTCATTTCTGTTCAAGTTATTCATGTGAAGAGGTTTTGACGTGATGATGACCGCACGACGGGAATTAACAGACTTTGAACGCGGAATGTTAGTTGGAGCTAGACGCATGGGTCATGCCATTTCGGAAATCGTTAGGGAATTCAACATTCCCAGATCCACTGTGTCAAGAGTGTGCCGAGAGTATGAAATTTCAGTCATAACATCCCACCATGGACAGCGCAGTGGTCGACCGCCTGCACTTAACGACCGAGACCGGCGACATCTGCAAAGAGTCGTAAATTCTAACAGACAAGCAACACTGCGTCAAATAACCGCAGAAATCAATGTGGGACGTACAAGGGACTTGTCTGTTAGAACTGTGCGGAGAAATTTGGCTTTCTTGGGCTATTCCAGCAGAAGACCGACTCGAGTGCCTTTACTGACAGAACGACATCGCTTGCAGCGACTCTCGTGGGCACGTGAGCATATCGGTTGGTCCCTAGATGAATGGAAAACCGTGGCCTGGTCCGATGAGTCACGATTTCAGTTGGTAAGAGCTGATGGTAGGGTTCGAGTGTGGCGCAGACCACACGAAGCCACGGACCCAAACTGTCAGCAAGGCACTGTTCAAGCTGGTGGTGGCTCCGTAATGGTGTGGGCTGTTTTTTCATGGCATGGACTTGGTCCTCTGGTGCGACTGGACCGAACATTGACTGGAAATGCTTATGTTCAACTACTTGGAGATCACTTGCAGCCATTCATGGACTTCATGTACCCAAACAACGATGGGATTTTTATGGATGACAATGCGCCATGTCACCGGGCTACAACTGTTCGCGGTTGGTTTGAAGAACATTCTGGACAATTCCAACGAATGATCTGGCCACGTAGATCGCCCGACATGAATCCCATCGAGCATTTATGGGAAATCATCGAGAGGTCTGTTCGTGCCCAAAATTCTGCACCATCAACGCTTTCACAATTATGGACGTCTATCGAGACAGCATGGCTCAATATTCCTGCAGAAGACTTCCAACGACTTGTTGAGTCCATACCACGTCGAGTTGCTACACTTCGCCGGGCGAAAGGAGGGCCGACACGATATTAAGAGGTATCCCATGACTTTTGTCACTTCAGTGTATATATATATAGAGAGAGAGAGAGAAAGTAGACAACTTCTGTTGTGATGGAGCACCCGTAGACAGAACCTTTGAATTGGTTCCGGGCCACTGAAGAAGGAGGAAAGTGCCTTCCGTGAGGACTTTTAGTTTAAACTACCCCGCATTTGCGTATCGTATGAGAGAAAACATCGAAAACTCCCACCAGGTAGTCCAACTCACGAGGCAAAGTGCTGAACATCACAAACGGTATCGAGGCTCTTCGTTTTTTGAAACAGTGTCTACAACAAAGCCACTAGCGGACTAAACCTCTACTCTCATGCTCGTCAGCGGTGCACGTGACCACTGAGCTACGAGTCGAGCCAATGCATATCTCTTCTTCCTGACAACCTTTCTTCGCAATTTGATGGTTATTTCATCAAGAACTATCTAATTCGAAATATTTAATTTTTGTAACAATTCATATGCAACGGTTTTTAATTATATAATCTTTAAAAATAATATTTTGGTACAATATTTAACTGGAATCTTAGAAAAAAAAAGTGGATTTGAATGCAATCGAACTTATACTTATCGGACTTACGAGCATCGTCGTTCAAGTGATTCGTAGTATGAACGATTCGTATCTCGAAACTAAATTTTCTTTGTCTTCTTTGGAAAATCTATTCTTCTAGTTTCCTTAGTAATTCAAAATAAAATTAAAATCCAACATCCGTTAGCCTATAAGAATTAAATAAAGCTTATTAATCAAATATTTTAATATATTAACTTTTAACAAGTATAACTGTTTTAAAATTGATTTATTCAAATGAAAAAAAAAAGCGTATTGGTGTTAAAAGTAAATAACTTTTTTTAAAAAGTCATGAAAGAAAATAATTTTTTCCATCATATAAAAATATTTTTTTTTATATTTATATATTATTTACTACTAAAATATATTATTTTATTATTTATTGTATATTTATTATTATTTAATTATATGTTATAATTATTATAATTATATATTGATCATCATCATCATTGGCGCAACAGCTCCATGGTGGGACAAGGCCGTCTACCTACTGGCAAATTTCGAGACAAAAGATATTTTCTTTTTACATGGTAAGGTTGTCAGCCCTACGCCCAACAGCCATACTAGACTGGGATCTTTTTAAATATGAATAATTTATGAACACGCATTTTAGCATTTATTATCATCATCAGTGGGGACAACAGCCCCATGAGGAAAGACCCTCTATTTCTCAGCCCTAGGCCCAATTCTCTACAGTCATATTAGACCGAGGCCTACGGATTAAAGTATATTCCGAACCACTACAACATCCATGGTACCGCCAAGACTCGAACCCAGCGCCAGACCGCTAGTCACTCGGCCATCAGACCCCGACATTATGAATGATATATAATTATTTATTCTATATTATTATATTATTTATAATATATTATTTTACTTATAAAATATACATAAACACATAAATCTTTTGTTTTATATGAATTAAAATATATAACCGACACTAGACAAATACTGCACTATTAGAAACCCTGCTTCTCATTTAAAAGCAAAAATTCAATAAACTTAATCAATTACTAATTAATAAACCCTGCCTGCCTTAAAATTTCCCGCAAAAATTCCCACAGGGAAAAATCAAGTCAAACATCTCCCCAAACTACTCTAATCAATAACCTAGAACCCGAGGAGTAATAACGAGTAATTCTCGAACTAATACATACTTCTAGGAAGGAGGGGAAAAAAAAGGGGCAACAAACAAAACAAAAAAAGAAGTCGAAAAGCAAAATGACTAAAAGCTCTCCGGAAAGCGTATCCCGAAAATTCCGGGAGACGACTTTTTCCCGAGACTTGTTGGTGGGATAATTACTGGAGACGTAGTAGTCATCTCGCTTCGTCAGATTTTAATTAAGGGCAGTAATGAAATACAGGATTGAATCTGTCAGTCGTTCTTAATGCTCCAATGGCTGCTCGTGTCATCATCTTGGAGATGGGGGTGGGGGCGGGGGTGGAGCGCTCTTCCATCCCACCCCCGCCCCCACCCCACTTCGTCATCTTTCTCCTCTTCTTTCTTTTCCCTTTCATCCAGTGTTTCCGTGATTTCTTTCTTTCTTTTAGTGTGTTTCGTTTCATTTTATTTTATTTTTGCTTTTTTTTTTTTTAATCTAATTACATTTCTCGGCTCTTGCAAGTATGTGCTTCAGAAAAGTTTCATTTCGTTTGATAGAGAGAGAGAAAGAAGATAGATTTTCTCTAGATCGGATTTGCGGAGGTGAGATAGACAGAGAGAAAAAGCACTTGATTTTTTTTTTTTTTTTTTTTAAGTTTCTTTTTAATGAAAAGTGTGATTTAGAAAATGACCTTTTAATTGTTTTCATTATAAAAAAATATAAGTTTATTAGTAAAATTTAAAGTTAAAGTTAATTTAACCAGAACCATTTTCGATACTTATTCTATACCATTAAGCAAAAAGTAATGTTTGATTATTTATAATCACTCGCTATAAGGAGTGATCTAAATTAAACCACATCACATCCGACTTTTTAAATGCAAGTAAAGTGTTGCTGTTGTTGTTCTAATGCAGCTGGCAATACAGAGACAGTTAATCTTTACGTCACAAGCAAGGATTGCATCGTTGTTACCCAGTTAGCACTACGTGCACAAGTAGAGCGAGGGCACGTGTAACTTGAAGATTTGCTACGGGCGCTAATAACACTACCACCACAACGCTCTACGATCTTATTAGACAGAGATCTACGATTTAAAATGGATTCCGAACCACTACAAATATCCATGGCATCGCCGAAACCCGAAACCAAACACCAGACACTCGGTCGTCAGGTCCCAAAAGTAAAGTGTAAATAAGAGGAAATTAAGTTACACAGAAAGTTAAAATAAGAGAATGAAAAGTTACATGTAAAAAAAAAATGCCTCAGAAAAGTTTCATATCGTTTGATAGAGAGAGAGAGAGAAAGATTTTTTATCTAGATCGGATTTGTGTAGGTGAGATGGACAGAGAGAAAAGCACTTGGTTTTTTCTTTTTCTTTTTTCTTTTTTTGATGAAAAGTGTGATTTAGAAGATGATCATTTAATTGTTTTCGTTATAAAAAATATAAGTTTATTAGCAAAAGTTAAAGTTAATCAAACTTGAACTATTTCCAATGCTTATTCTGCACCAGAGGTGGTCAATCAGTGCCCCCCCGCCTTGGAAATTTTTCCAGCCAGTGAGATTTATCACACTTTTACAAATGTCTAAAGTAGTGAAAACCAATGAATTAAAAAAATACATTATGTGTGAATCCATACATTCAAAAATTAACTGTCGAATTTATGTGAAAAAATTAATTTTTTAATTCGTTTATATTTAGATATTTGGCCCGCTTTGGAAATTTTTCAGGCCTGTGAGATTTATCACACTTTTAAAAATGTCTAAAGTAGTGAAAACCAATGAATTAAAAAAATACATTATGTGTGAATCCATATATTCAAAAATTAACTGTCGAATTTATGTGAAAAATTAATTTTTTAATTCGTTTATATTTAGATATTTTTTATATTTCATTTTTAGTCTTATATATTTCTATACAATGTGTGTTTAGTACCATTATTATTATATAATCTACGTTTACAAGTAAGAATAATAGTAATCACAAAAAAAATAACCCATTATGTTTCCATTTTTCACTCCAAAAAATTTCTACCGGTGGGTCTAAATCTAATAGGGGGATATATAATTTTATGTGCTGCCCGCAGAGTTAGGATGCATTTCCAAAGTGGCCTGCAAGATGATTTAGGTTGGCCACCCCTGTTCTACATTATAAAACAAAAAAGTTCTGTTTGACTTCTTATAATCACTCATTATAAGATGTAATCTAAATTAAGTCACGTCATATCCGACTTTTTAAATGCAAGTAAAGTGTAAAAAAGAGAAAAAAACCGAACGTCAGACACTCGGGCCATCTGGCCCCACAAGTAAAGTGTAAATAAGAGAAAAGATGTTACACAGAAAGTTAAAATAAGAAAATAAAAAGTTACAATAAAAGTTACATGTAAAAATAGTGCTTCAGTAAAGTTTCATTTCGTTTGATAGAGAAACAGTGAAGATAGATTTTCTCTAAATCGGATTTGTGGAGGTGAGATGGACAGAGAGTGAAGAGCACTTGGTTTTTGTTCTTTTTTTGATGTGAAAATGCGATTTAGAAAATGACCATTCAATTGTTTTTATTATAAAAAAAATATAAGTTTATTAGTAAAAGTTAAATTTCGAACCATTTTCACTCCTTATTCTACACCATAAAACAAAAAAGTTGTGTTTGATTTCTTATAATCCCTCATTATACAGTGTGATCTAAATTAAACTCATCACATCCGACTTTTTTAAATGCAAGTAAAGTGTAAACAAGAGAAAACAAAAGTTACATAGAAAGTTAAAAAAAGGTAGAAGTCGGTCTTGGCTCCTTGACGCTGACTTTTTAAGGGGTAAAGTGTTCAACCCTACGCCCAACAGTTATATTAAGCCGGGACTTAAATTTTAAAGTGGATTCCGAACGATTACAAACATCCATGGCACTGATGGGACTCTAACCCGAAACCTGTGTCACTCAGCGCCAGAGCGCTGGTCACACGCCCATCAAAACCCCTCCCATCAACATTTAAAAACAAGATACAGAATGTCGGCTAATCAGAAGCTTATTCTCTTAAGGCTCCTTCCCACCGAAGTGAGAGACGTGAAAGATTCACGCGGCAAGCGAGAAAATTTGTTCGACCCCTACACAGCGAAATGTCAGAAATCACATTACACCTAGTGAAGTTCCGCTTCGAGTTGAAAGTTGGTCAACTCGAAGCGGTGGATTTCAAACCGGTTTCAGGCGAACGTGGTGAGGCTAGTCATTGGTCAAATCTTTTCGCCTCGCTGGGCACAAGCCTTTAACAACCCCTATCCAACACTCCGATCTTAAGGATTCCAAATTAAATTTTATCCATCTTTCCGAACCAAGATTTCTGTAGATTATCAAAAGGATAAGTCTTCAATCAATAGAAGATCCGTATTTGTAAATGTGGTGATTAGAAAATTTTGTCATTGAAACCGTATCGTACTGCCCTCTCGAATTTTCAGCTATCGTAGAATTCTACTTTAGCTCAGTTTCCACCAGATAATAAAATCTCACGCTGTAGGACACCAGCCAATCGTTATCTTGAAAGTTTCGGTTGGCTGCCGTTTTACGACGCGAGATTTTAATATCCAGAGTAACTCCACCTTTTAAAAGGAGTTATGGAAAGGGATAAGAAATGGAGGATTTATGAGAAAAAAATATTTTATAATAGAGTTTTTAAAAAAATTGAAATCAATAATTATTTTTAAATTCTTTAATTCTGTTTGATTCATAAGGGGTCTGATGGCCGAGTGATTATCGCTTGATGCCACAGATTTGGGATTCAAATCCTGGTGGTGCTATGGATGTTCGTAGTGGTTCGAAATCCACCTTAAACCATACTTACTACAATACTACCTACTATTAGTACCATACCATACCATATTATAGAATTACTTACTGCCTTAATAATAGAGTCATATATAGACCATGGGTCTAATATGTTTGTAGTCCTGTAGGCCCCTATCTAATATGACTGTAGAGGTAAGATGGTGGGGCTGATAACCCTACTCCGTAAAAAGAAAACTTCTCATGTCTCAGAGTCTGCCAATAGTCAGGTGGCCTCGGCTCACCATGGGCTGTAGAGCCGGGATTTGGTTTGTCGCTCTATGATCATTTTGGGCACACTTTGGTTAATTAGACCGGGATCTACAGTTTAACGTGGATTCGGAACCACTAACAAGCATCCTTGTCAACGCCAGAATTCGGGTCTGACGCCTGTGGTACCAAAGGTCAAAGCGCTAGCCAATTGGCCATCAGAACGCATAGTACCGGAGAGTTAGCTATCTGATTCATAAACAAATGTCAAAATTTGAAAACGTATTATTTTTACTTTATTAGTAAAATAATAACTATAATATTGTTGCAAATGTACAATATACAGTTGCAAAATATATGAAAATAATAGCCGAACAAACATCGAATATTTGCAGATTTCGGAATTACAGTATATTCTAGCCACAGGACACATTTTCAATTTTTTTTTTCAGAGAATATATATATATATATAAAATCTCTTATGTAATAGGCAGTTGAAATATTTTCAAGGTTACTTTAAGCTGCTTGATCTTATTTAAGAGCTTCTTAGACGTATTTTATTATTATGGGAACTATTTCTTAAGGAAAAATAATGAAAAGGAAATCATCCATTGAAATAAATCAGTTTTTAAGCTCAACTGAGTCATCTTTTGCTGACAGCAAGACATTGAAATATCCATCCACTGTTAATCACTTGTATGGTTGACTTTCTCTTAAGGCGGGAAACCTTTGACTAGGATCCATCAATCACTCACAGTAACATGTTATTATTTTTTATGTGAAGGAAAATAAAATTCAAGGTGAGTTCTTTTCTTGTTTGTTTAGCTTGAAAACGTGAATTACACATTGACAAATCTTTTACGAAAAAGATTTAAGGGTTTGTTATTTTCAAAAGAACTGCTATGTTTATTTTTTAATCTAATGTATTATTAAAAGTATTTTGTTATTTATTTATTTAGTTGTTTGAAGTTAGTCGCTGGGTTTCTAATCAAAAGATAGCCAGTTCAAAACCTAGAATGCGAATCAAATTGGAAGTTCCCTTGACTGAGCCGAGAAATAACACTATAAAACCATAAACCGGAAAATTCATCCATTCGTTACAAATTGGTCTGGTATCTGTGACCAACACTGAGCCATCGGAAAAATTTGACGTAACAGAAGGTCAGCCACTTCAAAGTTTTGGTTTTGTCTCTCTAAGGTCAATTTGTGGCTTTCGTTTTGTCTCTATATGGTCATTTTTTTACTTTAGGCTAATTCCGAACCACTAACAGACGTCCATACCACCGCCAGAATTCGAACTTGAAACCTGTGGTACCAAAGACCAGCATGCTAGCCAATTGGCCATCAATTGACCCTACTTCAAAGAGAAGGATCCATGCTAAAAATAAAAATTTCCTTTTTATGGAATCCAGAAAAATGTTTCTTACAAGAAATAAGCAGGAGCAGAAGAAGTTCGTGGACAGTTTCTTATCCCTCTTGACTCTTTTAGGAGAACTATACGGGACAAAATGAAGTCATCGTATGCTAGTGAATTATTATCAAACACCAAAGGAAAAGTCTGGGAGACAATCGAGGATGACTGGAAAAAATTGAGTGGAAAAACTCTCAAAGAGGCAATTTTAGATTAGGCACTGGACACGACTGCCTGGCCAATATAGGAATTGTGAACTCCGATGTGTGTTTCATGTAAATGTATATGTGTTTTATGTAAAACAAAGAAAACGAATAAGGCCCACCTACTTGTTTGCTCGGGACTGGATTCTCTCTTACAACGGCATGGTGATTTGTGTACTTTCTACTGGAGGACCAGAGACAGCATGTCCTGATAACACAAACTTTTATTAGGATGTTTCTAGTTTTTAAATTTTTATCCTTAGAGCATTTAACTGGTTTTTAACTGTTTTTGAGGCCTTTTGGTTTTTTTTTTAAGAATGGTTTGTGTTTTCTCTTTGTAATTTTGATTTCTTTATATGTTCTTTTGTTTCTACAGTAAGTGGCCAAATGTGTATGGAGTGAATTCCAGTAAAGGCACGGGTAACAACAACAACAACAATAAAAAATCTAATCCTTTTAATTGAATATGAAAATTTCTCTCTTTTGTTAAATCTATTTATTTTACTTCATGAATGAATATGGAATTGAAAAATTGAAATCCATTGACGAAAAATGTATCATTTGAGGCCTGGAGTGGCCTGGTGGATAGCAGGTTTTTTTATTATTATTTTTTTTTTTTGGGGGGGGGGGGCATTTTTTAAAAAGTCATACAAGAGAATAAAAGAAAAAATTGTTGTAACAACCCCAGTCTTCTTTCACTACTGAATTTAATATCATTATAGTTTAACGTTCCTATTTTAAATGAACATAAAACTATAAGGTAAAAAAACTGTAAACTGTAAGATACTACTGTGCTCAAAAAGTAAAACCAATTATTTTTTTTTTCAAAAACTCTTTATTTATTCTTCAAATTTATTTCATCGCCTTCAAAGTGATCCCCACTAGACACAATGCACTTATGCCAACTTTTTTTCCAATCCTCAGTGCATATTAAAAAGTCATCGGCAGGGATGACCTTCAAAGCGAGCGGCGATTCACGTTGAATCTCTTTAATCGACTCAAAACGGTGTCCCCGGAGTGGTCTTTTGAATTTAGGGAAGAGCCAGAAGTCGCACTGTGTGAATACGGTGGTTCTGGAACGATATGGGTTTCATTTGTGGCGAAAAGTCACGAAGAATCAATGCAGTGTGAGTTCGCGCATTTCGGTACCAATCGAGATTTGACGTGTTTGAGGCCCAAAATGGAATTGATCTATTCTTTTGAAATTCCAACACCCTCAGCAAGATCTCTAATTGTAAATCGATGGTCTTCGTCTTCAACACGTTCTCTGCCTTCTTTGAACTTTTTATACCACTTGTAAATATTTCTTTCCGATATAGGAATGAGCACCGAATGCCTTCTGCAGCATTCTATACGTTTTCGCAAACAAAATTGAATGCAAGTTCTTTGCTCAATTAATTCAGACATTTCAAAAATCGCCTGTATCAGTTTTAGCGTCTCACAAAGCCAAGCGTAACTCAAACACTAATGAATATTTTGACTTCAAATTTCACACGGATGTCAAGGACAGTGCCGGCAACTAAAAAAGAAAAGAAAATTGAAATTCCATAAACCCCGGGAATTTTAAATTGAAAATTGGTCTTACTTTTTGGATGCAGTTGTAAACTGTATTAAATTATGCCATTTTTTAAAACTCATATAAATGAGTCAATGAAAAAATGTTGCAACACCTCCAATGTTGTTTTCAAATACCTTCTTCATAACAGGTTGCCGCCAGCGTATTGAGATTGCTTTTCACGGCTTCTTGAAGCTCTTAGTTTCCGAAAAGCTGCTTTCCCAGATCTTTTTTCAGCCTTCGGGAAGAGGTGAAAGTTTATCTGACTCTGGGCTGTACTCTGGTTGATTGAACACTTTCTACCCGAAAATTTCGAAAATTGTTAAGAGGCTTTCGCAAGTCCACATACTGTTTACAAAAACAGTATGTGGCTTTGCATTGTCATGGATCAAAACAATTCTAGTCATAAGCACAGCTCATTCTCCTATGAATTTGTGCTGGGATATTCCCTTCTGTCTGCAGAAAACGAACGACTCTGTGCATTGCACACTTGGCTAGAAAATCAATCTTGGCGGTCATGTTAATTAGCCAATAGCTCAGCTGCACTTCACGTTTTGGACTCAGCAGTAACAGATTTCATGTTGATGACTTACTTAGTTGATGACTCGACTAGTCAGTTATATGTATATATATGCGATATTTATTACCGGAAACATGCTCCATTTTAAAATTGAGCTAAACAAAGTAGATGTGATGATTGCTAATTAATACATTAAAAAGATTCCATAGCATGTTGGAATTGATGGAAACGAAAGTTCAGATCTTCTGGCAAAAAAAAAAAAAAAAAAAAGGATCAGAAGAAGTTCCTGAACAGTGTCCTTTTAGAACTATACCGGACAAAATTAAGTCATCGCATATTAGTGAATTATTAGGGAGTTTTTGCATACCGTAAGTTAGTGACCGTAGCACGTCCGTTAGCATTTTTCTCCCTAGCGCGCGTGCTCAGTTTCCTATGAGCATGCGCGCTAGGGAGAAAAATGCTAACGGACGTCCTACGGTCACTAACTTACGGTATGCAAAAACTCCCTAATATCTAACCAAACAAAAAGTCTGGGATGACTGGAAAAAATTGAGTGGAAAAACTCGTAAAGAGATCATTGTCAATTTTAGATTAAAAACTGGACACGACAGCCTGGGCGAACATCTGGCCAAAATAAGGATTGCGAATTCTGATATTTGAGTTTTATGTAAAACAGAGAAAATGAATAAGCCCCATCTACTTGTTTGCACGGGACTGGATTCTAACTTACAACAGAATGATGATTTGTGTATTCTTTCCTGGAGTGCCAGAGAAAACATGTCCTGATCACATGGGCTTTTATTATGGGGCTTCTAGCTTTCTTAATTTTTATTCTCAGAACATTTAACTTATTTTTAACCATTTTTAAGTCTTTTTTGGTTGTTTTTGTTATGAATGTCTAGTCTTTTCCCTTTGTAATTTTGATTTGTTTATAAGTTATTTTTGTTTCTAAGGGAAGTGGATAAATTTGTATGGATTGAGTTATGAATAAACATTTTTAGGCATGAATATAAAAATATATCCAGCAGTAAAAAACATTTGACTCATAACTTGTGCGTAAAAGCATTTATTAAAATTTAATAACACGCATCAGATTGTTTATTTGATTTTTATATTATATTATTTATTACATATAGAGACATAAAATGTACTTTAGATAATTTTAAGTTTTTTTTTTATTATTATTTATTTAGTTTTTACTGGCTAAGTTATGGTGAGCACATGCAACTCGCAGGTTTCACAAGTCTATTCATTCTTGTTTTACACTTTCACTGGTCAAATTTTATAACTGTTCTTTTTCGATGCATTTCTCCATGGAGTGGCCATCTTCTACTATGAAGACGTTTGTTTCTCTATACACTCAGTTGACACCTATGGATTGCTAGAAAAATGACGTATCATTTTGAAATTCATTTCAAAACATTTTAAGTTTTCGTTTCACTGTTTCTCGTATGAAAAGTCATTTTGGTTTCGTAAAATTTAAACATTAAGAATTCTAGGATTAAAATCTGATTACTACTTAATAATCACTTACTGATTATTACTTAATAATAATCTGATTACTTTCATCTACTTAATAAAGCAACGAAAATTAACTAATGAATTATCGTTGATCCGTTTAATTAATAAGTTATCGTTGATTAAAAATTTAAATATCGGTCGTTGTAGGTCGATTTATTGGTTGACTCAGATTTAAGGAAAAAAAAATTCATAATTTTAAAATGATATGCAAAATCGGTGTTTTCTTTAAAAATTTCAAATCATCCTGAATTATGACTTCTTAGCAAGAGAAACAAAGAAAACTTAATGTGCATAAATAAATTCTTGTTAAAAGAACCTTTAATTTTTTACCAACCAGAAAGAGGATAGTTATTACTAATCCTGAAATTCATTTAATTAAAACTTTGTTAAACAACGAATTTTCCTTATTTTTGTTCATGTTCAAATTGATAAAGTTCAGTCTAATTTTGGTGTTACGCAGTGTTCCGATTTCGATCTTTTTCATTTTCAAATTTGAGTAGAACGCAGAATCCAAAACCATCAAATTCATCAATCGCAGGTGGCGACATCTATTAATGTTTGTAAGAACTCTTTTTTTTTCTGTCAAACAAAAAAAGAAGTAATGAGAGATTTATTTTAAATTTAAAAATATTTAATAATGTATTTTTATAAATTTCTATAATAAATAGAAATAAAAATAAATTAAATATACGTCAATTTATGTACTTTAAACTACTGTAGATTTTTATTTATTTATGTATGATAAGACTAATGTTTTTATTTGGTATTAATTTTATATTATTGTTACTCCGTAAATTATAATTGATTGCAAAAAATTATGGTTTTCACCGAAGATGAAACAGAATATTTATTGAAACCTCCGTACGTGATCTTTAAATTTTGAAAATAATTTTTAGTAAACAAGCCTTAAAAAGTAAGAAAATAAGCCTTAAAATAAGTTTACATGCTATTTATCCATCAGACGAATATATGATAAATTCTTTAAAAATTACTAATGAATGCATTACATATTTTTATTTTCATTATTATTATTTTCTTGACCTATTAAAAATAAATTTTTTAAATTTTCATAGTTGATCGGTTTAATTCAAATGTGCTTGTTTGAGCTTGCGCAGGTGATCCAGCTTTTACTTCCCAAAATCGTTTCAGCATGTGTCGTAATGTAAACATACGGCATTTGAAAGATAAGACGGTGAGTGTCGTTGCTAGTATCATATCTTAGATTTTAATTATTTAAGATAGAAATTATCTACTTCGCTTGCGAAATATGCCTGCATAAAAAGTCACTTATATCTTAATCTTGATATTTTTCCTCGCCATTCTATTAGTCAAAAATTAAATTGCATGAGCTTGTAGAAATCTCATTCACAAGAAATTTTGCATTTGTGATATTTTCTGTATTTGGTTTCTATTGAGATTTCTGATTCTTTTAGCCCAAATAAAATGAGTGAAATGATTTCGAATTACCAAACACCTCTTTCTAGTCGATATGGAAGCAAAGAGATGTGTGAAAATTTTAGCGATGGAAAAAAGTTTTCAACTTGGAGACAATTATGGATTTACTTAGCTAAAGCCGAAAAGGTATTAAATATTTTATATCTCAATATTTTTAATATGAAAAATTATTTTATTTTAAAATAATTCTGTAAGTGAAGTAAAACTTCGTTTTACTATGTATAAGCTTCTTTAAAGTTTTATTATTGTATTTATTTTTTTCGCAATTAGTTAAATTGTAAAATTTGTCATAAAGAATTTTTTTTATTGTTTAAATATGTGTAATTTGGTTTCTTCAAGTCATTGATATTATTTTAAAATTTTCTTAGATTTGGAGAACCTGTACTCAACATTATGAGATAAATTTTACATGATAGCTGTAAAATGTTAGCATATTTTTCATTTTATTAATTTTATCTTTACCCATTTTGAATTGTTTACATTACAATAAAATGAAACAAACTTTCATATGAAAAACTGTTTAAGATAATAATATGCAGTAGTTATATTATAAAATAATTAAATTTTTTTTGTTCTTTTTCGATTTTCTAAAATATATTATTTTTTAGGATTTGAAGTATATTATATTTTAAATTAAAAGTGCAAAAAAGTTAATATTTTATAAAATTACTACATTAAAAGATTTTTCAACTAATAATATTCATATGTTTTTAAACCAAGATATTTTCTAATTCAATGAAATGCATTAGTTGTTTTTTATATTGTTATAAATTATGTGTAATTTCTTTGTGCATAGTATTATGGCTGTGTCAGATTTGTAATTAATATTTTTATTGTATTGTAGGCTTTAGGTTTAACTATAAATAATGAACAAATTGCAGAAATGGAAGCAAATAAGGATAAAATTGATTTCCAAGCGGCTGCAAAAGAAGAAATGCTTACAAGACATGATGTAATGGCACACGTGCATGTTTTTGCTGCTCAGTGTCCTAAAGCAGCTCCCATCATTCATCTGGGAGCAACATCATGTTATGTTGGTGATAATACTGTAAGTTAAATTGGCACTTTTTAAGAAAATTTTTCTTAGATTTTTAAGGTTTAAAAAAATCTATTTGACGTCTATTTTCTTTATAAATTTTAAATAAAAAATTAGTTTCCCAGTTATAAAATTCAAATGATCGAAATTAAATATTGCCATAATTGAATTTCTATTAATTTTTATATCATACAAGCTAGATATTAACTGCAGTGTATTTTGAATTATAGTAATGATTTCATTTAAGTACTGTTTTAAATAAATACCTGAACTATTTTAAGTCAGATAATAGTATGTTTTTCATAATATTTGAAATAAATTTGATTTTAATTGTAATATTATATAATATTAGTTTTTATATTAAGCTAACATTGATATAAATATTGCTTAATATAGAGTATAACTTAATTTGAAACATAAATTTGTGTTTATGAATTAAAATTATTCCGATTATCTTAAAAATTTTATTCATGCATTTATTTTTATATTTCATAGGATTTGATACAAATACGAGATGGGCTCAATATTTTATTACCAAAAGCAAGTATTTAATTTATTCATTTATATTTTAATATTTATTTTTGCTGGTGGTAATTAAGGTGAATAAAATTGTTTATTTTTTTATTGTGTTATTAGCATAAGACCAACTTGATGAAATTCTGAATACCACTTGATTTTAATACTCTTACATTCATATTATGTGCTTAATTTAGCAATTTTTTTCCAATTTAATTATTCTTTCTATAATGACAATTATTATTACAAATGAATAATTAACAATTTTTTAATCAACAAATATACATGTTTAAAATTTTATCTGAATGTAACCTACTTTTTTTTATGTGTTTTTCAGTTAGCTCGTTGCATAGATAGATTGTCTAAATTTGCTGATAAATACAAGAGCTTACCGACTTTGGGTTTTACTCATATGCAGTATGTATTAAAATTATGCATAAAAAATTTGTCAATCTTTAAGTATTTTGCTTTTTTATATATTGTTGCTACTTAAAAGAATTTGTTTGTTTTTACATTTTCTTAAACTTTACATTTAATAATAAATATAAAAATTTAATAACTATGTTAAATAATGATAATTATAAGATTATGAGCTAATTTCTAAGAATTATATTTCAAAACTTATTTCTGCTTAAATTGTTGGATTACGAAAAAATATATATATTCCAATCATCTAAGGACATTTTAATATTTTTTAATTATACTTCCAACGATTGTATCTTCCACACCTACTTGAAACATAGCACATATTTCTTAGGTAAACTATTTTAAAATGTAAAATTAAATGTAAATGGTGTTAAAATGAAAATTTTAAAGGATGTAAATTATGCTTCAAATAATTAATATAAATTTAAGGCACGAAAACAATCTAAAATGCCTAAAAAAATTATATAAATAAGTGAAAATTAAAGAAATGAAATTGTTGATATAGTTAATAAATTATTTTCATTTAAGTAAAATATAATAAAGAAATAAGCATTGAATTGAACTTTAGGTATAAAAAGGAATATACCAGTCTTCATAACCATTGAATCGTATCATTGCATTCTGAGCAAATGTGCTTGGAGTGCTCCAGATATATAAATTTCTGGCTAATTTCACAGTTGAATCATATAATTTTTGTGTGTTTATCGTTTTGGCATCTTTTCCCCGATGTTCCTTCTAGTGGAATACTCATTTTTAAATCACTTTGAAGATAAGTGCGTGCTCTTTGCTCTGTGTTTTGTTTTACAGGGGCATTTGCAAGCCGTCTCAGGTAGATCCTTCTAAATAAATTTTTCTGTTGGTTGAATGAATTATGTAGCTATCGATTACAACTGCATTCAACATAGAGAAAAAAAAACACAATAGGCCAATATCTTGTGTTTCTGGCAACATAATAGGTAACACAAAGTTTGTCCACTGTGTCTAAACCTCCCTTAGTAAGGTTGTAGTATGTGATAATCTAGGATTGTTTTAAGTTCCCTGTATTTTCATTGATGGCTGTATCGTCATAAAGACTTGAAATTAATGTAACATTTTTATTACACTTTGGCACATTCAAGAGAGGGTCATATCTTTTTTAAAACTGAATAGACTAGGGTTAACACATTTTTTTCAGCTTGAACTTGTTAGGAATTCAAACAGAGGTTATATTTCTTCATAGAAAGCAATTAAAATACAAAATGTATATAAAATCAGATTTTTTAAGATTAACATAATAAATACTTTTAATAACTTAAAAAAAAGTAATAAAAACTTAACTTAAGGATAGCATGTATCTGTTAAATACAAATGATGGATCTACAGAGACCTATTATCACCTCAATATTCAAATTATGACTGAAAGTAATTCTAACCGAGCAGGAGGAATAGCAAAGAGCAAATATTCATAGCACCATATCGCCTAAAAATATATAACTAAAATCAACTCTAGTGTATCTCCCACATATACATGACTGCTGGAAGATTAAAGAAAGTATTTTAATGTGTAATTTTTTTTTTTTTTTTTAAATCTATTTCAGGGAGAGATAAAATCAGACAAGTCCACATGCAATTGAACAATTTTAGTTCAGCTTGAAAATTTTCACTCTTTAAAATACTAGAAATAGAAAAATAAATATATGAATTAAGTTTTAAATATTGTGTAATTTAGCAATTTTTTAAAAAAGTAATTTCTTTTTAAGAAATGTTTATAAATAAATTCCTGGTCAGAAAAAAAATATATTCTGTGAATCAATTTTTAAAGCTAAAATCTTAATTATAAAATAGATATTACAAATAAAAATGTATAAGAATTTATATTTCTCTGCATATTTTAAATAAATTTTCAAAAAAATTATCATATTGCAATAATTTAAATTAAATTCTTAAAATTGTATTAAATTAATAAAAAATCTCCATTATATATTTTCAGTTACTTTATAAGTTATAGTAACATATTAATATTAAATTAATTGATATCAATATTTTTCTAAAAGGAATGTTGTCTTCTGAGTAACTGTCATCTATTACAGACCTGCACAATTGACAACTGTTGGAAAGCGAGCAACTCTTTGGATCTCTGATCTGTTGTCTGATCTTATTAATATCCAACGAGTCAGAGATGATCTTCGGTTTCGTGGGGTGAAAGGTACAACCGGTACTCAAGCTAGCTTCCTTGCAATATTTGAAGGTGATCATGAAAAGTAAGCTTTCATATATAAAGTAAGCTATCATGTCATGGTAATGAGAGAAAAACTTGGAATTGATTTGTTGATTTAAATCTCTGGTTCCAAGTTTTCTTCATCATTGTGCTGTCTTCTCTTTGAATATGATTGCTTTAATACTCTTTTATTTAGTATATATATTTTATGTCATTCTCAATGGTTAGTGATTGATAAATATATGACCATATGTATTGCTCTAAAAATTGAATTATGTTTTTCAAAAATTTCTTGTAGTGTTTGTTAGTGTCAAATGCCTAGTATTTGCAATCACTTTGTTTATAGCTGTAATTTTTAAGTAAAAGCCTGATTGTATGTTTTAAAACAAAAACAATTAATCTCAATATGAAAAGTAATGTTAAGAGATAAAGGAATATAATCATAACAGTATGTGCAGATTTTATATGACATTTTTATTACTATTATCAGCATGCGTTTTTAATTATGTGCAAGATTTTAAATTCTTCTAATTTTTTAATTATCTATTTCTCCATTTTTTTGCAAGAATATTTTTTATCGTATTATAAATATTTCATTAAAAAAAGACAATTTCCTTATAAGTAATTCAAAAAAAAATAACAGTAAATCATATTAAAAATTTGTTTTTTTATATACTTACATAAAATAAAATTTGATTTTGTTTGTGTGTGTGTAATTAAATATATTTAAAAATTTGCAATTTTATATTGTTTGAAATCAACATTTACTGGTGTTTTATTTTGTTAGTATAAACAAATTATAGTGCAAATGGGCATATACATGTGATTAAATTTTTGTGCGAATTTAATGCTTCATTGTCTTTATTCAAATTATTTCAAGTGAGCAATAGCTTTATTTAACATCATACCTCATCATTTCTTCCATTTGTATATTTTGCATATTTTTTTAAGAAACATTATTTATATATAATCATCATTTATATTATTTCTGTATATTGTCATTTTTCTTTATCTTCTGATATGTGCAATATAATGAAAAAGCTACTATGCATGTATTTTTTAGGTATACTACTACCCCTTATTAAATGCTCTCCTTAATATAAACTGCCATTCTCATGCTTTTCTTATTAAAGGTGACAATTATATTTAAAACATAAAGTTAAAGGTCACCTAGGACTGCTGCCTATTATCTATATGTATCCTGTAATTTTTATTGAAAATACTTTTGAATGGTACCAATCAGAATTACAATATATTAGATGAGTGCAAGTACAATATGCACACATAAAAAAACAATTTTTTTTTTATTTTTCTTATATGTTTTCTTATGGAGCAAGATACAAATTTAATGTTATTTAAATACCTATGTACTTTATTTTTATTTCTGGGTTTTTTTTTTTATCATAATTGATTGTTGTTAATGTTTCTTGCATTTTATTGTAGTATGATGTTTTTATTCATATTTAAATTTGGTATATTTTGTTATTAATTGAATATAAAATGATTTGTGAGAGAATCTGAAGGGAGATATGTTGTTACCATGTCTTTATACAAAGTAACAACATATCTCAGTAAAGGTAACAATATAAATTAATTTCTGTTAATTTACATGCAAAGTCATTTTATTAGCAAAGAAAACTAAAAGAAGTAACAGCAATACTTAGGTATTAATGAATGATAGCAAGCACTAAGAAAATCCCTAGTAATATATTTAAAAAAATGTTTTTATCATCTTTTCTGATAAAGCAAGATAGCAGTAGCTTAATTAAAATTGACTGTATATATATGCAATCAAATAATTTCAGTAATTGTTCTTTTTATCATTTGACATATTTATAATTTTAATTCAGGTGAAAGAATTGGATAAATTGGTTACTCAAATGGCTGGCTTTACTAGGTAAATAAGAATGTAAAAAATTTATTTTATTTAAAAACATTCATTTCAAGATTTTATAATGCTTTGAGAAATTTTTTTGTAGAGCTTATACTGTCTGTGGTCAAACTTATAGTCGAAAGGTTGATTGTAATGTGATTTATGCTTTGGCGAGTTTAGCAGCATCTGTACATAAGGTAAGATTTGAAAAACGTAAATTATATAAATAATCTCATTCCTGATTAACATATTTTTATATTTTTAGTCATTTTATTTTTTGAATGAAGAAAAATTTTTAGTGTATTTCAGAAAAGCATTTATGTAGTTGTCTTATTTTTAACTTCATGTATCAAATATGATAATAATATAAATAATATGTAATAATAAATATAAATTTTAAGTTTTATATACATTATAATTGTTACTGTATAAATATTTTTATCAGACTTTAAGGAAATGTAGAAAATGAAATTGGGAAAACGCTTTTTCTTTTTATAAATTATTAACTTTCATATATTTATTGAAGAAGTTAATAAAAAAAAAATATTTTGTTTTACATAATAAAGTTTTTTACTGATATCATATTTAAATCGGTTAATCACATGGATTTTCTGAGATATCATTTATAATCAAAATAAATAAATTACATAAAAGTGAACACCATGCATTTAATTGTTCTTTGAAAAAATACAGAAGCACATTTGTTTGTTTTTAAACATTACATCTTTCATTTGTAATTTTTCATTAAACTCACAATTATTAATTATAAAAGCAACTTCTTAAAATGTGTAAATTCTTTTTTTTTTTTTTTTTAACTTTATATACATGTATCACAATATTCTAATCATGTTTACTCTAGTCAGCATAAAGAACTTTTATTTTCTCTTTTGTACTCTTAATAAAAGAATTATGATAATATGTTTTAAAATCTTGAAGAATTGAAATGCAGCAAATATTGTTATTGATTGTATAAATCCTTTTATTTCTAGAAATGTTACCAAATGTTAATAAGCAATAAAGTAATACTTCTAATTTCTTTAGATATGTACAGATCTCCGTCTACTTGCAAGCATGAAAGAAATTGAAGAGCCCTTTGAAAAAACTCAAATTGGGTCCAGTGCTATGGCATACAAGCGCAATCCTATGCGTAGCGAACGCTGCTGTGCTCTTGCCAAACTTCCTATGGGAAATATAATTGATGCACTTATTACTGCATCAACTCAGTGGATGGAACGCACATTAGATGATAGTGCTAACAGGTAGGTTTTGTTTGTATGTGTTAATAGTTGTTAACTGTGCCCAAATGTGGTCGTCTGTTAAATTAAATGTGCCTCCCATTGAAAAGTTAGAAGAATAGTTAGCAGATTTTGAATGAAGGTTGAAAAATTCAGCAAAAATATTTGCATATGTTGTGAGCCCATTTACTTGTGATATTATTAAAGAGAGATTGTTAATTTATGCTGAAAAAATGGCTTGGTAATTGGAGATTGTAGAGATGAAAAATAACCAGGCATTGTAAATATTGCACAAATCTACATCTATAATTCAATATTGGAAACTTGTACCAGATTAAAATTATTCACAATTAAAAAAAAGATGCTTGTTATTTAATTTGGTTTTTTTGGATAGATAAATAAATTAATGTTTTGAACTAACTCACTAATATTTTGAAATTTGTTTGTTATGCTTTAATTTATATAAAAATGTGTTTTATCAGTGGCAATGTTAATTATTAACTGTGCAAAAAATTATGATCATGCTTTAAGCAGGAATATAGAATTTTCATTATTGTGTAAACATCATTAATTCACAATATGATTATATGTATGAATTGATTAAAATTAAATTTTAAAAAAATAGTTCTAATTATTTTCTCAAATGTTCATAGTTGCATTACATATATCTGGAGTGTATTTACTATTTATACACTAATTTTGAAAAAAATTCATTTATACTAATGATGTTAAAAATGTAAGTATCATAATAATTATTACAAAATTATTTTTATAATTAAAAACTTTATGAAATTCCTAAATATAATTGTTTCATTGTTATATTTTTACATATTATTGCTTTTGTCAATTATCAAACCAATTATTCTTACTAGATTCTCTTGTACTTGTAATAATAAGTTCTATTTATTTCTAAAATAATTTTGAAGAATAGAATTCTGACAATTAATTTTTTTTTTTTCACTTAAAAGATACATTTTATAGAAATGTAGACAAGATATACAACAACAATAGATAGACAACAAGTATTTCAAACTTAAAATTCAGTTCATTCAAGTAAATTGTTATAAAAACACTTTTTTATATATTTTTTTATTTTCATAAAGTGTAAATGTATATATATATTATTGTAATTTTTCAGGCGAATCATTATTCCAGAAACTTTTTTGTCAACTGACATTTTTCTGAACACCCTTCAAAATGTAACTGATGGTTTAGTTGTTTATCCAAAGGTTATAGAAAGGCATCTAAAGATGGAACTGCCATTCATGGCTACAGAGAACATTCTTATGGCAATGGTTAAACTTGGAGGAGATAGACAGGTCAGCTTCTGTTAATATCTACGGTATTCCATTTAGAATATTGCTGTTTTTCATTTTCTTTTATTTGATAATGGTGTACTATTTTCATAAAGTATGAAAATAGTATACCATTATCTGTAAAAGTGCTCTGCCCATGCCCTGTAAAAGAAAAAAAACTTTTAATTTAAAGTACTCTTTAAAATTACAGCAAAATAGTCTATCTACTAAAAAGGCTATTTTAAGTTTCCTTTACATATCTTCCTTTACTTATTCAGTATTCAAATGAAGCAATATACTCAATGTTCTTTAAGTAAATTTACAAATAATCGAGGTTTTTGTGTGTGTGTGTGTGAAAGGATAATTAAATTATCCTGCAAAATATAAAAGAGGCAGATATAAACAATTACATTTTGAAAAATGTATAATTTATATTCAAACACAATTAATGTGTAATTTATGTTCATAGCTCTGTATTTAATCATTATTGCTAGACTGATAGAGATCTTTCTCCTTATCAATGCTTTTCTGTTTTGGAAATAAATTATTAAAGTAACATTGTACTAAAACAATAAAAGTAAATTGTGTGTGTGTGTGTGATATTATTTTATAAATGTGTAGTGATTATGTGATGTATTGCATTTATGTGTATGATGTAATTATATTCCCATTATTTTTTTAACATCTTATTCTTTCTGTCTTCATCAAAATTCATTATGTTTTAATTGATTTTCAGTTTCAAATAAAAATTACTGATATATTTTATTCCCAGAATTAAAGAATTAACTCCCTGATAGTAGCAAAGAATTTTGAGTAGCATCAAAACATAATATTCATCTAAATAGCTTAGAAAAATGTTTTATACAAAAGCAAAAATTTATGTTTATGTTTTAATATATATTTTTATAGTGTACTTTTAAAAATATATACTGTAATTTCCACCGTTTTTTTATTACATAAACTTTCTTTTAGGTGTGCCATGAGGAAATTCGTGTACTTTCTCACCAAGCAGCAGAAGTGGTAAAAATGCAGGGAGGAGACAATGACTTGGTAGAAAGGATACGCGACAGTCCCTATTTTGCACCTATCTATGATCAGTTGGATTCTCTTTTAAATCCTTCCACTTTCATAGGCAGAGCTCCTGAGCAGGTAATGTTTGTATTCTTAGTATTTTAAACAGAGACTTGATAAATATATTTTTAAATTGCATAACATGTCAAGTAATCAAGTCTTTTTATTATATTCAAGTAAATAAAGTTCATATATGTATTTATATTTAAAATGCTGTATATATATTTATATACACACACACAGTCCAGTCACATTAATGTGATCACAACCTACTCGCGACGTCAACGTGAAATAACCTATCACAAAAGGCAGATGGCAGCAGATTGCAGTGGAGTGTATATAAAGGATATCCTAGGGCATCGGAAAGCATTTCAATCGTTGGCATATTGCCGAAACGTAGCAATTTATCCGACGTCCAAAAGGGCATGATTATTGGCTTTCGGGCCAAGGGTGGAAGCATTTCGGAAACTGCTAATTGTGTGAACTGTTCGCATGCCGCCGTGGTAAAAGTATACCGTGCATGGCAAAATGGCACCAAAATCAGCGGCGTGGCACATGTGGTGCACCACGGGCTATAGATGACAGATGCGAACGAAGGTTACGGAGATGTGTTAGGGCAAATAGAAGTGCAATTGTTGAGCAACTGACCACCCAGATGAACCAAGGGGCTACCAAGAGTGTATCCTCAACAACGGTTCAACGAACGTTGCTGTGCATGGGCCTCCGCAGCAGACGCCTGGTTAATGCACCACTGTAATAACAAAGATTACTTTAAAATTAATTTTTAACTAATTTAAATGTTATTCTATACTTGCTAAATGAGTATCATTTTAAATCTTGTTAAAAATAATTTTCAAAAAGACAACATGAAGTTTTTACTAATTTATATAAAAATATTATTTAAGATATCTTCATATCTTATTTGAATTTATCAAATATGCTTTTTCTATAATTGTAAAATTAAAATTAAGTGAAAAATTAGCAAATTATAAAGAATATTAGCATATTAAGATACACTAAATGCGGATGTACAGCATATTAGATACAAATATAATATAATACATTGTTGTGCAGCTTCAGAAAATAAAATTTATTAATTCATTTATTTAGATTCACGTCTTTTTAAGGAGGCATCTTTGTTTACTACAGCTCTAATATCTGATTGAATAGTTTTCTTTTCTTTGGTAGTATTGCAAATTTAACCAGTGTGAAATTCAACAAAAAGTTCTCCCATATAAATACTTTCTTTCTTTCCCATATTATATATCCCTCCTGTTTAAACACTCCTCTATAGGTATCAGGTTTTGACTGCTTATTAAGATGGGGGGAAAATGTCTATTTTCTTACTAATACATTGTTAACCAAAAATACCTCATCTCCTATTTGGCTATAATAAAAAGTCTCCAAATTTTTAGTTCTAAACGGCAGTTTGCAGGGGCATTTTTATTCATAAAATCTCAATATAAATGTTTTTTTTTAATTTTAGGTAGTTGCAATTCATTTTATGATGTTATGATTTGGCGTTACTAAAACAAAATTATGTATATAATTCTAGTGTGCTTAATGCAGAAAACCTACTTTTTAATGTTTTTTATTTATGTATTAAGCCTAATCATGACTGAATTGATTACATTGAAGGTATTTAAAATTTTCTCTTCAACTAATATACTAATAGAGTTTTTAAAAAAAAATCATTTTTATAAGTTATTGAATTTTAAGCAATAAGTTAGTTCCATTCATCACTTATTAAAACAATTTACATATGATTTCAAAACTGTAAAAATTTTGTTAAAATTATATATTTTTTTCAAAATCATGTTTTCAAAAATAGCACAAAAAAGAATAATTAGCTTTAAAATCTATTGATGACCATAAATTAAGATAATTATGATTATAAATAATTAATAGCTGCTTAATTTTTCATTCATATAACAGATTATAAAAAAGAGCAATTTCAAATTCCACAAATTACAGAAATTGTATACTTCATCGCACATTTATCTTATTTTACATTCTATCTTTACAGGTTACTGAATTCTTAGAGGAAGAAGTCTATCCTCTTCTGGAGCCTTATAAAGATCAGCTTGAAGTAAAAGCTGTACTTAAAGTGTGAAAAAATTAATTTAATTTCTTTTTGAAGATTAAAAGTTTAATTGTGTGCCTATAATCAAGAATTTGATTTTATCAGTAATTTTATGAAGTTTTCAGTTGCAAACAACATTAATTTACTGTGTTTCCTTTAATGATTTGCTTTTTAATTGTTGTTAAATAAAAATAAAGTTTTATTCTTTTGCATTACTTGTTCTTTATATGCTGCATATTTGTTATTTTTATAATGATGATTTAAAAGCATTTATAAATTATATCTTATTTTTTCTTTATTTGTACACACACACATTTATTGCAATTTAGCTTAATTGATGTTAGTACTTTTTAATGTTAAAAAATGTATTTTACATAGTTAAAAATGTAGTTAATATTATTAGCTATTATACATTAAATGTTCAGTTTGACGTTTTAGTAAAGGTATAGTAAAGTAAACGTTAGACACGGTAACGTTAAGACGTTTTAGTAAAGGTTTTATAATTTGTAATATTTGGTTCAATTGATAAGCATACCAATTTTATAAAACCACTTCAATAATTAGTTATCCTAATCACTGAAAAGAGATGGGCATTATAATATCAATTCATAGTTAACATCTTTGTCATTCCTGTGTAAACAGTCTATTTAGCATTTTTCATTTTATTAATTTTAACAGGACGAGTGCCATATCCAATTTTTTTTCTATGGAATATGTATCAGAGGAGGACTACATTTCAAAATGTAACGTAACATTTCACATCAACAAATCGTTTCCCATCAAGATGTCCAATCATTTACCATTATATTTGAAATTCCTGGTGGAATAATATCGAAAATTCATTCGAAAACCTCGAAGAATAGTTTTGCCCCAAAAGTCACAACTCTTTTGGATAACACATGTATCACCCTGTCAAATAAAACTTCTCATATTTACAGATCTTTTTCAAGCGACTGTCTCATTGTCCAATATTAAATCAATTGGGATATTCCTATAATTGCATCGTTTCATCCAAAAAAAAAATAACCTCGCATTTCCTGTTAAGTGATGTGCCATTCAATGTAAAACTATCTGAAATAACTAATGAACTCGTGGAAGAAAATATATTTTCTGTTACAGAACTTGACGATTTGTCAGCAATAAAAACTCCAAATTATCCTCCTGAGTTTTGGTAACTATTCTAGTCACTATAATGCCATAATGTACTAAACTATGGCTCACTAGACAAAAACATGCAAAAATTCCTTTGTTTGTGATCAATGCAATAATCCTCATGCTCTCTCCTCTTATACTGCAGATTTCCTTAATTGTATTCAGTATGGTGATGCCCATAAAGTTTCAAACATAAAATGCTCAAAGAAAAAGGCAAAGGAAAAATTTTTAAAATTCAAAACTCTAAATCATTTATCTTTCATTGAAGCTCGCCGGTTACTTCACCCAAAAGATAAGAAACATTCTCGTCAAAACTCTGAACTTAATTATTTAATCAACATACATCGGTAACGCACAAAATGATTAAGGACATTTTGCCAAATTCAAGTAGCTTCTTTCCAAGAATCCATCAAAAAATCTAACCGCAGCACTCACTTCACTCGGTCAATCATTAAAAAGATTCTCTTACCCTACAAATATCCAGTATCAAAGATAAAAAGAAACCGACAGAGAGAAAATCTCAATCCGGTTTCTTACAAAATCTTAACTATACAGTCTCTAATCAGACAGGATAGAGCACTTTGTCCAATGTACTCTCTTATTATTATAAAAATATTCTTTACGCAAACATTCAGACCCATTTGATCGTGTTCATTCACTAACCCACCTGTCCTTCCAACTCAGTAACCAGCTAAAAAATTATAGTCAGACCATCTATTGACCAAATATTCTACATTCTGTTCAAGAATATCATAATTCCTGCATACTTTAGAAACTTATTCAGAATTACAAGATTTCATTTCAGCTGTTTTGCATTATAACCAACAGGGCCTGAATTACCGAGTGGCTAGCGCTCGGTACCACAGGTTTTGAGTTCGAGACACGGTGGTGCCATGGATGTTTTTAGTGGTTCGGAATCCACTTTAAATTGTAGGTCCCGGTCTAACATGATCGTAGAGCGTTACTCGGCGTCCGTATTTTATCTTCAAATTACACACACCTGGGTAATGGTAAGTGAGTAACGTCGGTGCAGCGCTTGCCTTAAAGCATCAAAGACAATTGTGTAAGTGTTTGCCAGCTACACTAGAACAAAAACCATTATAACAAGCAAACCTATGCTTCTTTACATAAACCCTCGCAACCTTAGGGGGGCAGTTGTGATGGACAACCAGTAGATAGAAGTCTGACTTGCCTCCGTGACGCTGAAGAAGGAGGGCGGTGCCTTCCGAGGAGGACTTTTACGGGGAACTACCCCTCATTTGCGTATCGTATAGGAGAATACCCGAAAAACTCCCACCAGGTAGTCCGACTAAGAGACAAGATGCTGAATATCACAAACGCCATCGTGTCTCCTCGTTTTTTGAAACAAAGCCGCCAGTGGATTGAACCTCCGCTCCCAAGCTGAGCGCGTTGCCACTGTGCCGCAAATCGGTCTGGTCTAGTCTAAATAACCTAATAATCCAACATTTTTAATTTTAATTCCACTAATAGCTTAAACATTAATTAAAGCAAACGTTAAATTAATTATTAAAAGCAAACGTTTGAATTAATTCCTAGTGTAATTAAATCCGGAAGGCAACTCACTTTATTGCATAAATAGATATTTCACGAAGAAAAAAAAACTCTTATCTCTGCTGGGTAGCAACGATATGATTCTCGCCCCGCTTGATAAAACCAATTTCTTTGCCTAATAACCTGAAGATTCACTTAAAGAGAATATGGTGCCGTATGACAACATCCAGATTGAGACGGTCGAAGATAAAATCGCAGATTATTTTCGTAACAATATTTCCACTCCAATTCCACCTCTTATCAGTCCTAGTGATGTCATTTCTATAATCAGGAAATTAAATTTTAAAAAATCAAATGGACCGGATAACATTCCCAATCGTTGCTTGGCACTTCATGGCGAATCCGAAACGGCGAGATACTGGCAAGCTACAAAACTCTTAAGGCAATGACTTCGGTCAACTTTGTTGAACACTGTGTGCATTTTTTTTTTTTTTTTTTTTTTTTTTTTTTTTTTTTTTATCCTGTATTGTCCCCCTTTTTTTGTATTTGCTTTTCCATAGGAAACAAATAAATAAAAATTAAAAAAAAAAAAACACTCCCAATATAGCTCTTCAGTGCCTCCCCATTAAATCTATCACGAACGTAACAAAAATATTCAATAAATGCCTAATTTTCCATCATACTGGAAACACGCAATAATTAAAATAATTGCTGAAACAAGGCAAAGACCATAAATTACCACAGCATTTCTGTTCAAGCAGTTTCCTCTGTTGTGAGGCAATGATTTTTGAAAAGATCATACAAAAAAGAATGTACTCTTTTTGTGTTGAACGCGTTATTTTCCCATCTGAACTATTTGGGTTCCATCCTAAACACTCCATTCTTCACCAACTTTTAAGAATTAACAACATTATAACGGAATATATGAATAATAAAATTATTATCGGAGGGTCGTTTTCCTTGATGTGGCTAAAGCTTTTGACTGATGGTCTATTTAAAATGATTCCTCTCAAATTTCCAAACGATATCACTCTTATTATCCACGACTGTCTCCAAAATAGAACATTGCAAGTTAATATGGATGGAGTTCTCTACACATCGATCAAAATAAGGCTGGTTGCCATCAAGGAAGCGTTCTCAGCCCTATTTTATACATCTATACATATGACTTTCCGCAAGTTGATTTGATGAGTTCTTGTTTATTTGCTGACTATCCCGCTACCCTGGCGCAGGATATTACTCTCAAATTTGTGACAAGAACTCTCCAAAAATTCCAAGATATATTCGAAAAAGGACTAACTCGGTGGAGAATTGCTGTCAGTGCAGACAAAAACCAAGCTATAATAAGAACTCTCTAAAAATTCCTAGGTATATTCGAAAAAGGACTAACTCGGTGGAAAACACCTATCTACACCTGAGCCTTCTCCTAATAGGCAAATATTCATCTCTGCCATTATAAAATAAAGTATTACTCTACAAGCAAGTTATCCTATCAATATTAACTTATGATGCACTTATCTGGGGACTCTCTTGCAAAAATAATAAACTTAAAATTCAAATCCCGAAAAATAAAATCATTTGCATCATCATTGGGGTCCCTTGTTATATATTCAATAAAGTCATATATAACGATCTTCACATTGATACAATAGATAATTATTATCATAAAACTTGCTGGAAAATTCTTAACTTAAGGTTATTATCAAAATGATGATAATAACCTTATTGAATCCCAACTATTCTTTGCACACAATGAGGGGAATCATACTCCACCACAAAATGAATGGGGATATAAGACCTCATTAAAAAGAAAAATAATAAATTCCTAAAATTCTCCTCCATCTATTGATTTTTAAATTTCATTTCTAGCTTTTTCATTTCACACGGTTTTTTTTTAATTATCCAATGTCTATTTGCTTTTATATCTGGATATTTTTTAATACTATCATTCGTTTACTAGAAACCTGTAATTCTGTTTTACTCTTGATACTTAATTATTGATACTAAGCAGATGCGCTTTACGCGCTCAGGACTCAACCCTCAAATTCAATCTCGATACAAAATGTTCTTGTATTAACCTTTTGTCTTCTTTTTAGGCCACAGAGGTTTAACTCAACACCACATTTTTTCTGTGCTCCTCTTCATTTACTACCTTTAGAAACAATCCAACTCTGATCATTACCTAGGATATTTATTATTCTTATTATCTTATTTGTAATAATAATAATATATATATTTTTTGTATTTCTTCTGAAAAGCAATTGGATAAATTCATCATTATTGAATAAAGATGTCGAGTGCCTGAACGCGAAGCGTTCATCAACTCAACGGTATGTGAAGGCAGTAGGAAAGAAAAGTCATGATAAATAGATAATAGTAATCGTATGATTTGAGAGAAAAAAAAAGAAGAAAGTAAGGAAAATGTAAATCATCGGTAATGGAAACGTAACAAGAAATTTATGATCAGTAAATATGCGTTGAAGTAAAATATCTAAAAAGCGATAAGTGAGCAGGTAATTATGATGGTTTAAGGCTTCGATTCAATTTAGAAGTAGAGAAAGGATACTTGTATTTTCCATTCAATTGCATAAATATTGTTTATGCCTTGATGAGAGGGTTTTCGTGAGTAGCAATGGTATTTAAGAAATTTCTAGAAAGTTTAGTAATATAGTTGTCAAGAGAATCAATTTTTAAATCTTGATGAATTTTAGAGTTGCGGACAAACCAGGGTGCACCAGTGATGATACGAAGAAGTTTTTTTTGAATAATTTGTACAGATTTCTTGTTAGATTGTGCAGCTAGACCCCAGATTGGGGCAGCATAGGTAAGGATAGGCTTAAGAACTTGTTTGTACAGAAGAAGTTTGTTTGACAAAGTTAATTCAGAAAATTTATTAACGAGTGGTAGAGTGAGATAAAATTTTTCCCAACATTTTTCTTTGATTTTTTGAATATGAGCTCGAAACGTAAGTTTATTGTCTATAATTAAGCCAAGATATTTAATATTAGTTGCCCATTCAATTTGTTGATCAAAAAGGGAGAGATTAATATATGGTTGTCTGGCGTGTCCTTTTCGGAAAATGATGGCTTGAGATTTAGAGACATTAATTGCGATGCGCCATTTAGTTAGCCGATTCTCTAGTATATTCAGAAAATTTTGAAGAGTATTGATGACATAAAGAATAGAAGCACCATGGACAAGAGCAGCAGAATCGTCAGTAAATTAGCAAGTGGAAATGTTAGTGCATTGAGGAAAGTCGTAGGTAAAGATATTGTAGAGAATAGGACTAAACACGCTTCCTTGAGGTGTACCAGCACTAATACGACCGATTGTGGAGAATTCATTATGAAATCGAACTTGAAAGGTTCTATTTTTAAGATAATTTATAATGATAAGTGCGATCCAAGTTGGAAATTGAAGTTTGATCATTTTGTAGATCAGTCCATCTTGCCACAGTTGATCGAAAGCTTGTTTGACATCTAGAAAGATACCTCCTGTAAAAAATTTATAGTTATATCCTTCAGTGATGATATTGGTGACACGTAGAAGTTGATAACAGATTGAGTGATGTTGACGGAATCCAAATTGTTCTGCTGGAATTATGGAATTTTTATCGCATAAAGAAGTGATATGTTTCACTAAGTGTTTTACGTAAAGTTTACCACACAGCTAAGGAAACAGATGGGCCGATAATTTTGAGGAAATTTCCTATCTTCGCCAGGTTTAGGGAACATGATGATTTTTTGCTTTTTTCCAGATAGGAGGGAAGTAGTGATATTTAGTACAGCTGTTGTAGATTTCTGCAAGATGAGTAATGGCATTAAGGGGGAGACACATTAAGGCTTTATTTGGAATGTTGTCAGGTCCAGAGGATTTCCGAATGTTGAGATTCTTGATTAAGTTAATTATGTCAGATGGAGAAAAAAATATTGTTATGATAATTTTGATGATCAGCAAGAAAGGAAGTTACTGTATTTTCAACATGCTCAATTTATGAGTAATCGCAAGGTTCAGTGTTTTCTTGAAAGGAGAGTTCAAGGTTTTCAGCAAAAGAATTCTCTTTATCAGAAGATGAGAATATAAGACCTGAGGATCCAACCAGTGGAGGAATTTTGGGATATTTTTTGGTAAAATGTTGTTAATTTTGAAGAGAGAATTATCTTCTGGATTTAGGCCTAATAAAAATTCATTCCATCTTGCATTTTTTAATTTGTGAATCATTTGCTTTATTTCTTTTTGAAGCTTGTTGAGGGATTGCTTGAACGGAGGACACTTGGTATCTTGCCATAATTTTTGAATTTTTTTTTTTTTCTGCAATTTTAGAGGTGATTTCAGTTGGAAGTTTTTGATGTGGTGTACTGAGTTCTTTAGATTTGCTAGCAAGGTTGATAGCAGAAGTAACACCATAGTTGAATTTGTCAATTATTTTGTGAATATCTTGAATATTGGAGAGGACTGGATTACCAGGAATGCTTTGAGAGAGAATTTTAGTAAAAATATACCAATTGGTAGTTGTGATTATGCTATTGAGGACAGACGTAAATGAATTATGAGAGACTTCAACTATCACAGGATTGGATAAATTAAGATGCAGCAACTTGCACGAGCATAAATCTTAAAATACCTAATAAAGTCAAATTTAGTTAAATAAATTGCTATTGGCAACAGTGTAACATTGTTATTCTCGTCGATTCCATACCGGTTCTACTTTTTAGTAAAAATGAGTATTTCGTTTCAAGTTTTTAGATCAATTTTGTTGAAAAAATTAAGATTGTATCGTAAAGATTGCGAAAAGTAGCTTTTTCATTTCATTGTATTGATCTATTATATGCATAATGATAATGGATCTTGATAATGAGACTTTTAATACAAACACCCCAAATGATTGTAGCTTGGATTTTAATAGTGATGTAAATTCTAGCCATAATTTAAATTGTAGTATAAATTCTAGCCTTAATTTAAATTGTGATGTAAATTCCAGCCATGATTTTAATTTTGATAACTTTTTCGCGGACCTGGATAATCATTTTTCAAATGAATATCAAAATGCAGTTGAGGTTAACTCGCAACCCAATTCGGTAATTATAAATTGTTTTTTAGTGTCTTGTAACATTTTCATTGAAATAAATTTGCTTTAAAAATGATTTTAAAAATTTTATTTCTAAAATAGGGAATTATAAGAAAAATATTTTAATCATGCATGAATTGTAATTTTGAAACATCAATTTCTGTGTTAATTTAATTATGAATTACTATAGTGAATTATATGTCCGAGAATGGAACATATTAGGAATGAGTCTATAATTTCTCAAACATAACAAATTTAAAGTTGTAAGAAATCTCACTGGATAGTGTAAATACTTGTGATTTCAGCTCATATGAAACTTGCTACTTATGTGGAAGATAAATTGATTTTGTCTTATAAAGTGATTTTTAACTCTATGAATTTTTAATTCTATACAATCCATTACCACTCCTGTTATTAACACTACTATTATCCACTAATATGCCATTCTTTTCTAATAGGAGTAAAATAGGTACATTGGAATTGTAGTTATGTGTATAAAAATATATATATAATAATCTATTCAGAGAAATATGGAAGATTAATTGTAGATTGAATTAGAAATACATAATGGCATTGGCACATTCTAAAAATTGAAGATGTTCACTACCCATTAGTGGATAATGTGGAAATTTAATTTCATATGTTTTCTATAGAAAATTCTACTGCATATAAACCCTTGTATGTTGTACAAATTGATTTAAGAGTTTTTTTCTCCTTTCTAAAAAGAAAGAAAAAAAAAACTTGGACATTTTATTTTCCCAGGAATTAATTATGTTAGTTGAGTTGATGCTATAAAATGTTGTGATAAAATTTCCACTACCAATCACATCACCTGTGACATCAATACTACCCTTCCTATAAAATACTAAAACTTTGCATTAACTTATGATATTCTTTTAATTATAGTTGCAAATTTACTGCACATAATTATTTTAAGATGATTCTTCAATCTTTGAAGCCCCTTCACCAAACCTCAGTTTCACTCCAAGTTGGCATTCGCCAATTTGGCAATAATAATATTTCCCTTTAATATTTATTTATTATTATTTAATAGTTAATAAAAATATGAAAATTTATGATTGAAACCTAAATTCATTCTTTTAGCATAATTTCATAATCCTTTAGCATCTCTATTCAATTATTAAAAATCGAGTCTAATAAATTATTATTTATATATATATTTAATATATTATGCATATTTTTAATCATTAGTATATTAAGCCTAGAATTTGTGTATTTCATTACTAGAAAGTATCTTGCTTTGATTAATTTCTCATTATTATCATTAAGTAATGTATCAGTATTAAGTTTAGTGTGAGTGGTTGTAAAAAGTGTTGCTTTATGGGGATATTTCTTGTCAATTTGTGATATTTATAAAATAGTAAAATTATTAAGTAAAAATGTTAGTTCTATTAGTGTAAATCAAGGGTTTACTGGGGTTGTCCCCTATAAGTTTGTAATAATTGAATTTAAATAATATTAAAAAATAATAAAATTCTCTAAAAAAAGCTTTTAAAATATCAGTATTTTGAGGTCATTGACCATCAATTAGCAGAAAAAGAAATGAATGTACAAGGTAGGATTTTTTTTTCAAATTTACCAAAGTAGTTATTTTTCTCCTTCCCACACTTCTCCTTTCCACAGTTTCCAGGAGCAGAAGTGTGTGTGTGGTGGGAGGGAATTGATGAAGGCTGTAAAAACTCCAAAATTGTCAAAACATGGAGGGCATTAAAGATAAGACTTCCCTTTGCAACTACAAATTCTGCAAATAAATAGTAAATTATTCTCTCTCTATCACACTCACACACATATATGTATATTTGGAGAAAAATTCCAAAATGGAAAAAAAGTTAATCTCGGTGGCATCCTCAGAGAACTATTTCTTTAAGCAAAATCTCATAACCACTTAGATATTAGACAGTCAAACATCTTCCGTGTCATGTAACAAACCGTCTTTTTTATGTAGAGACCTCTAAATAAAGCACATTTAACAGTTGACAGTTATTTGACATTTAACAGTCAAGTTTAAAAATGTAAACACTTCAATCTGATGAACTACATCAATCTGTTATCTTTTCTAAGAAATTTAACCAACAGATGAAAACCCCGTAATTGTAGTTATTTTTATGCAAAATTATTGAGATAAATATTAATTCTTGCTTTTCTTTTTATAGACTGCAGTTTTTCAAACAGAAAGTGACTTGAGGTTGAACACTTTGATCCTAAATAATGATAATGTGCAGTAAGTTTTACTTTAAAATCTTTATATCTACATATTTTTTTATGCTTTCATTGGAATTCTACATTATTAGATTTTAAAATGTATTTATTTATAAGAAAATAATTATTAAACTTAATAAATGCTGCAAAAATAAATGATCAAGAAATGGCTCATTCATGTAAAAAATATGTTGATGTAGCATCTTGTGAGGGGCCTGAATGGCCGAGTGGCTAATGCTCGGTACCACAGGTTTTGGGTTTGAGTCCTGAATGGTGCCATGGATGTTTGTAGTGGTTCGGAATCCACTTAAACCCGTAGGTCCCAGTCTCATATGACTGTTGCCGTAGAGCTGACAACCCTACCCCGTAAAAAAGAAAAGCATTTCAAAATCTGCTAGCAGGTAGGCTGTTGTGCCAATGATAATGAGCATCTTGTGAGAACTATTCTTTTTTTTTTTAGGATGTATAGGTCATTTCTAAATTAATTAATACTTGTTGTTATTATTGAAGTTATTTGTCGTAGTTTTTGTTTGAAGTTATTTGTAATGCATTTCTATAAAGCAAAATGTTTATCTTATCTGTGGTGCTTTAAGGGTTAGAGGGGGGAAAAAAAATTATTCCACAATTTTAGATTCTATTGTAGTATGAAAGTATAATGTTTTTTAATATTGTTAGCTATTGTAAGCATAAAATAAATTCAAAGTTTAAATCTGAAACAATAGTGAATGCAAACATAAATTGTTGTTTATTATATCCTTTTATATATCCAATTATTATTCATTATGAATTAAAACAGCTGCATTTAGATTTCTTTGTTAATCAAATTTAGAGTTACTTAATGTAATTTCTAGCCAAAAATAAAAAATTAATTATTTCAATAATTATCAAAAGTAACGTTTCTTAATTTGCCATACAACTAACATTCTATGTTAGCTATGGAAAATAATTTAACTTCAATTTAAATAATTTTAATTTTAGTGACTATGAATTTGATATATTCTGATGAAAAGTTGAAATATAAAAAAAATGCATTGTAAGTTATAGTGTAGCAATCTCAACCAGGAAGTTTAAAAGTTTTAATAGATTAAATATTGATCTTAGACTTTATGTATATACTGGGGATCATGGATATTTTATACCAGATGTATCAAATTCATTTAATGTGACTGGTTCATGTGGGCCACATCACACTTACAAATTTTCTTAAAATGTTATTGAGAATGAAGTAATATGGATAGGGTAATTAAAACACTTTATTTAGTTTAGGGAATTCAGTTCAATAATATACAATTGATATAGTATTCCTTTTATTTAAATATTTATTTTATTTACATATTTATAAAATTAAAAGTTATTGTTTTACTGAAAACTTGCCGTCACTTTCCTCCTACTAGTTTTCCAATATCCAATTTCAAAGACAGAACAAACTGTCTTCATTATGACAGATAGATAGATGTTTATAAGTTAATCTGTAAGCTGTTTTATTTAACTTTCGAGTATATTTCACCTAAATAGGAATATATATTTTGCAAGTTCCTTCCTCTCGATACCTGTTTTTCAAAACTGAATCATACTGGAATCAATTAAAGTTGTAACTTTTGGATTTTAAAAATAAAGGCCCTATAAAAAGAAAAAATTTTATAACTCCTCAAAATCATCAAAATGTTTATTGAATTTGTTGTAGATTTTTTCAATATTAGCTGAGTATTGTGAAAATGAACAACTTTGATGTTGTGCTGTTAACTGCTCACACATAGAAAATATATGTCAAAACATTCTTTTCAAAATGATTTTTAAATAAATTGTGTTTACAGAAGCTTACAACTACATCATACCTGCTTTTATCAGACATTCCTTGATTGAAAAACAATTAATGAATAATTATGAATATCTTGCTAATAAATAGCTTATTTTGTAATTAGCTCTTGTTCCTAATTTGTTACTTTTCTTGAAATTTGTAGGCACTTGTTTCTGGCTACTTAGTGAATTCTTCATTGTTTTTAATTTTTGTTCTTTTATTTTTGCTTCAGAGCACAAAAATTATTCTTCATAATTAATACTATATTGTTGCTTAATGTTATATTATTTAGCAAGATTAATTGATTTTTGACAAAATAAATATGTAGCCTTATTATTCATTTCCACTCAAAAGTACTCTTTCATTATCATTTTTTCTATTTACTATTGGGAAGTGACTGATGATGAAATTTGATGTGACTGAACTAAGTTTTTATTAGATGTAAATTGTGATTATGTTAATAATTCTCTATACTTCTTGCATCATATAACTTAGATTGAAAGGTTAATGCTCAAGTTTAAAGAATTACACAGGTCATTTGTGAATCGTCCTTTCAAAGTTGGTTATTCTTTACCAAGCAAAGTTCTTGAAAGTGAAATTGTTGAAAATGATTTAAAGATTGGACATTGATAAGATTCATTTTTGGCCGATAGAAGTAGACTGGATGCAAGTTGTTCAGTCAATTTAAAGTCATAGTTTTTAAATGCTTACACTTTTTCAGCCCAGAAAATAGTTTAGATAGTTTAAATTATGTGTTTTCTACTAAAAACTATAAAAATCTTTCAAATGTCAAAGGATTTGATTTAAAATATTATTCTGATGTTCATTAAGGAACACATTTAACTAACCTGTCATTCAACGAGTGGTTATATTTTTTATTTCTGGAATGTACCTTTTGCTGACAATTAAACATGCAAAAATGTATTGCTCTTTTGTCTATGGAGTCAGAATTTGTAGCTCTGCATAAGTGTAAATGAATATAATTGGTTTTCCTGAATCATAAATGAATTAAATTTGATTCCTAATTGCGTTACTGTGATAACAATGTATATTAATATCAGATATAACTTCATTCGAAATTTGATAAATAATAAATTAATTGACTGATTGATTCAATTCCTTTATTAATAAAGAACCTTCAATATGCATAGAGCAAAATTTTCCAGGAAGATTGATTTGTGTGTTAGTACAACAAACTTGCTCGTTGGATTGTTTGTAGAATATTTCAGTCACTCTCGTTTCCAATGATGGTTATGATGATATATCATTTTGTATTATTTTTTTAACTTTGAGTAAGGTAAATTTTTTTAATAAATTTTCTTTAATTAATGTTGTAAATATTTGAATCTTTGCTGTTTTTACGCATCAACAACTAATCATACATCATCATCATCATCATAAAAGCCTTTGTCAAAAATATTTTGCTATGTGCAAGAATTAAATTAGCTATCTATGTAATCAACTATTTTATCCATTTTAGTTCAGTTAATTAAATATTTACTATGTTTTTTTAAAAGTTTCAATTCATTTATTGTTTGCAACATATTGTTCTGTTTTCATTTTATTGAAGAGCGTCTTGACCATAGACCATGCAGAATTATGAATTATGTTGTATACACTCAAACCATCGTAATCTTGACAAAAATAATCTAAAAATTCCATCCATTGTTGTTTGTTTTGCATGAATTCGAATAGTGTACAAAAAAAAAATCTTATAAATATAAATTAAACTGACAATTGTTTCATAGATCATAAAATAGAGGATTTGAGTTGTCTCTGTGATTTTGTACAAATCAGTGAAGCCTTTTTTTTATAGAAAATCATGTGCTGTAAAATCAGTGATCAGGATTTATCCTAGATAATTCTATGTAATAGAAAGAAAAACATTAAGGAAAGTAAAAGTTATTAATTGCTATAAAATTACACTTCATTCACATTTTGAAATTAAAAGTTACTATATTCATAAATGTACTAATCCAATGCATTTTCCTGTTTTAGGAAAGATGACAAGTCAAAAGAGGATCATACAATTCATATCCTTTTTATGCTTTTACTTATTTTTCATTAAAACTCAGAAGATCCAAATATAATTGATGTCCTGTTTCTCTCCCCAAATAGCTTTATATAACAATACTATTATGGCTGGAATAAATAAGACTGCAAATAAAAGTTACTGAGAATATATATAAATTTAATGAATAAAATTATATGTTATTTATTTTTTTGTTGTTAAAATTTCTTAAAATATAATTATTTAGCATGTTAATACACTTTTAAAAAATGCTAAAAATATTAATGTGTAATTATTCATGTGCGAGAAAATTTTATTTAATTAACAAATTATAAAACTGTAGTTAATTTGAAGGCAATCTTTAAGTAGTTTAACAATATTGTGAGCATAAAGGGAATTAAATAAAAAAATAAAATGAGTAATTTGCCTTCGACTTATAGATGTTTATTCTAAAAAATTAAAACGAAAAGTAAATTGATACTGTAGGAACTTAATAGCCTGAGACTTTATTCACCAATAAAAGTCTTGTCTTATATATTATTCAACTAATATTTTCTGCGGGCTGTAAATGAAATGTTTCAGCATTATATTAATGTACTACATAAAAATATTACACGTCCAAATATTTGAAACTAATATTTTTAGAACAGTAGAATATAATTTAATGAAGAAAATAAAATATATAACTTCGGCATAGGATTTAATGCATCCATTCAAAAAATTCATCTGTGAAAAATTATTTAACTGAATATTTGTTGAATATAATACCATGATCTACCCAAATAAACCCAAAATTTCTCAAAGATAAACCCATTATAATTTTTAAATTTGTTATTATAATCTTGTGAATTGCTGCTATTATTATGTTTTTAATAATGAATATTTATTACTCATCATTTCTCTCAGTCTGTTTTTAATTTATTTACTCTTACCCATTCTTTTAATTTTTCTATATTAAAAATTTTAAGTCCTAAGAAACAAATTAAGATATTGACCTATTAAAATAAAATTTCTTAATCTCCATCAATTAATCTTGTTAGATATTAGCATAATAGTGTTATTTCTTAACTAAGCTTACAGTTTAACAAAATATCCCAAGAAAATGAAAATCTAAAGAAGCAAATCAAAGATCTGAAGTTAAAAAATATTGCTCAACAAAGGTAATTGATTTTTTTTATTACTTCATTAAAAATTATTGCTGGTTAAAATATAGCTTTTGTTGAAATTTTTTAAAAAGGGTATCTTGAAATTTTATTCAGGCCTGTATGAGGTTTGGAAATAGAAAGTATTTGTATTGTTTATTCTTAATTTTTCTCAGTAGCTATAATTTTTTTATATTTTAATTAAAAAACTAAATACACTAAGATATAAAAGTAACCATGCTATTGTGCAATATTGGTGATTGTGTGTCTTTTTTTCTTTTAAATACATGTCTATTTTTCATATTTTGTTAATTTTTTAAAACATTTAATGTAATTTTATAATATATATTAAAAATGCATACCATTACAAAATATTTTATTGTTTGAAATTTTTTTTAATACATTTAATAATAGAAAATTGTTTCAATTTTTTATATGATAAATCTTTAAATGCTATGCGATTTAAAGTAGTAAGTTTTTTTTCCTCTTAAAATAAATGGGATTTTATTGATATTTATTAAATATTCATCACTAGAGAATTATAAATAATTCTTTGGTAACTGTATATTATACAGTTTATTATTAGATGTAAAATTTTATTAACATTCTTGAACTCATTTATTAATGCTTCAATAATAAAATTTTGATTTGAGAAGAGAAATAAATACACATGCAATGCCTGTTTTTTTAAGTTTCCACCCCTGCTCGTTTTATTCTGTACTTCTATGATGCATTAATATATATATATATATATATGCTCTATTTATGTACAATGTTAATTTTTTTTTTCATTTCTTTTAGATTGCTTGCAGATTGTGAAGAAAAATTGGCTCATAATATGAAAGATCTAATTATTGCTAGATTAGTATGATATTTTTTTATTATTTGGTATATTAATTACGGTCTTTTGGGAAAATAATTATTATATTTAGAAATTAATATTTTAAGCAAGTAGAAATTTTTTAAGTTATGGATTAATAAATGTGCTGAACCTATTTGTGTCAGGGTTGTTTAATCTTTTAATTTCCTTAGATTATATTTAGAGGAGAAAAATAATTTAATTAATTATATTACTTAAAAATTGATTCATTAAGTTACATTTGTTAAACAAAAATAATAAATATTCTGAAAGTCTAAGAAATTCACAATTGTATTAATATTTGTCCATTTCATGTCAGCTTCATTTTTTATTTAATCATTGAGCATGTCAAGAAAATAGTAATAATTAAATAAAAATAAAGAACGTCATATTAAAATATATCATAATAAAATATATGAAATACTTCATATATTTTAAAACGTTTATTTATTTTTTTATATATTTAACTTTATATATTTTAAATAAAAGTATTAATTTTTTCAATGAATTGTAAAATTAATTATATATATATAAATGTGTATGCATGCTTAAAATTTCAAAAAAATAATATATATTTTTTCAGTGTTCAAAAAAAAAATTTGCAATTTCATGTTGGACAACTTGCTGGCTATGATTTGGCCGCCCTGGTCTATAGATAAAAGCTTATTACATTTAAACCCTTAATAATTTATGTTTAATGCTTTTATTCATGAATTGTTTAGTGTTTATTTGATTATAAAATTAATTTATATTTATTACATCAAAATATTCTCATTCTTTTATAAATTTTAGTAGAAATTATAAGATGTAAAGATTATATTTAATATTAAAGCCATTTTACTTTAAAAAAAACATCTGGTGAATAAAAGTTTTTTTTGTAGGTTCTGTTAAATTTTGCATATTATAATTGTTTTGTATTTATTTAATTATATATTTCTCCAGGGAGTATGTGTAAAATTTGTATTTTTCAGAAGGTATATTCATAATCCATATGAAGTATCAAATAATTTTGTATAGGATAAATTTTAAAAATAAAGTTATAATAGAGAAGGAAATTTAAAATGAATTTTTAGGTGTATTAATGAGTTCGTTTGCAACAAACTGATTATGTATGCATTAATGTGCTTCATTACAACAATACAAATAATCGAGATTTCTTTTAATTTCACTGAAATAAACAATAATTTGTTGTTAATTTACGTGTAGAAGATATTATCTAAAGTAAGATGACAAAATAAGTATTGAAAACAGTAAAATTGGAACACTGATAAAAAAGATAGTTGGCATTGAAAATAGCAGAGGAAATGAAGAATTTCTGATAAAAAAAAATGTGGTTAAAGCTTTATTCGTTATAGGATGGTGAATATTTGTTATGAGTCATTTCTTATAAGTTTTAAGTTAATTCACTATTATTTAATGTTAATAGCTAATAGAAATCCTCTTGTTCAACAGTATTTGATGTTTTTTTAATACTTTTCTTAAATAACAGAGCTGGTTTTTTTATTCACTTAATCAAACTCCTATCACATCAAATTAGAATGTCCAAGTTTGTTTATTATAATTTCTTAAAATACATGTGACACCAATATTGAAGGTAATTTTATATAAATACATTATTTTTATTTTAGGAACTTGACAAAATAAAAGAACAAAATGAAATTAAAGAAACTGAGAATTCCAGTTTTAAATTTCGCATTGAAGTACTTGAGGTAATTAACTAATTTTAATTGTATATTAAATATTTTTTACAGATATTATTTATGCTTCAATTTAATGTTTTCATTTCGATATTCATTATAATAAAAAGGGAATTTTACAAACTAATAATTTCATCAAATAAAACATACTTAAATTTTTCATTTTGAGAGGTTTTTATTTTCACAATAACCTTTATTTTTTTTATGCCATTTATTTAATTTTTTTTTCTTTTACCCAAACTTTCTGCCTATTTTCTGTTGATTATATATTAAAAGTTCTTAAGTTTTTCAGATTTTCCCCAATCAATCTTTGAACATTTTTTCTCAGAAGTTTTATAAAAATCCATTCAATGAAATTATTACTTAAATATACATTTTGTCTGGAAGAAAAAAAAAACCTGCAAGAATTTTAGGTAAATTTTTTATAGAAAATTAGACGATGTGGAAATTTCTAAAATCCATATATCGTCCATCTATTATCCTGATATGAAGATATACCAACTTTATACAAATTTAAAATTTCAATTATAGAACTTGTTTTTATGGGCAGTTAATTTTTTGAAGGGGAGGGGGAGTAGGCAAAAATTAAGTCTGTGGATCATTGGCAAAAAGTTAATGATAATTTTTATATATTATGAATCATGCTATTTTACATTAAAGTAAAATTGTTTTACTTCTACTTTATTTTCATTCTTAATTTTAAATATCATGTTATCTCATACAAAGTTATGAAATTTATTTTAAAATGGATATGAAGCATTTAAAAATTGTAAATGCCAAATTTCTTTAGAATCCTAGGTTTCAAGACAAGATAAACGTCAAGATCGGTATTGCAATTCTTCCGATCTTATCCTGATTATTATCCAGTCACAGTAGGTATTCCTTTATTTTTAAGGGATTTGATTCATTCGTATTATTTATCATGTTATGCAAATGCTCACATTTTAAGGAATCAAAGAAAATAAAAGTGGTATTTTTTTTTTTTGTGTGATACAATCAAAAAAATTTTTTATAAGGTATAAGTTTTTTAAATGATATATGTCTTATTGTATTGTTTATGTGTTGCATTTTCTTGTTAAAAAAAAAGTTAATATTTTCAATGTTGTAAATGGAGTGCAAAATCTGCATTATGTTGAAACATATAATTTGGTATCTGAAAATGTTAAATTGATTTAATTTGACAATTCTGGTATGTATAAGTCAGACTCTTTTGTAAACATAATTTTTATTTTTCCAAAATTCTTGGAATTAATGTTAAAATCAAGTGTTAAAGAGGCAATTCAATTACATCCTTTAATAACACAGTCAGTAACAAAGACAGTTGCTGTTTTAAAAGCATACCAAATAAGTATTGAGAGACTTTTCTTAGTTTTTAAAAGGCTATCTTGGAGCAACATTAAAAGATCTTGTAGAAGTTAGTATATAAGGAAAAAAAAATAATAAGATTTAATGTATTACAAGTATAACCTCTTTGTACTTAAAATGCATAATTGTCTTTTGCATGTTAGCTATTCTATAATACTTTGCTACCTTTTAATTTGATAGTGTGATTTTTTTATAGGATATGTGCATTGTTTTGTATATTATTATTTGAGCAAATTTAGAATACAAGAATGTCTTGCAAAGAAGTCAGTGCAAATATTACATCTTGAAAGTTCTTCATTTTTGTTTTTGAAAATGCATTGTTATTCAAAAACTGCTTTTATAGCTATGTGAGTTAAATAATAGCCTAAATTTATTTCCCAAATTCTTCTAAATCTTTTAGTAAAGGTCATAGTTTATAATATTAAAATTGCAAAAAAGATTTGGGAGTCAAGTTCTTTGGCTGATTCTCCACCTTTGCTAGTGCTAGCTATTAATAAATCCAATATGCAGGATAAGATAAATTTGAGGGAAGTAAAGAGGTCAAAATCTGCATTCCCCTAATACTGATAATATGATCCTAGTTAAAATATGGTCAAAGCTGCTAGTATAAAAGCTTTAATGGTCATTTAAAAGCATTTAGTAGGTATATATTTCATGCGAGAACAGTTTGTATCAATAAAAAATGTTGTTGAAGAGCTAGATCAAATATATATATATATACACATTCATTCATATTTTGAATAATAAATTTTTTGATATTGTGAAATTTTGTCTTTTTTAGGCTGAAGTTTATCAGTATAGAGGATTGAAAATAGAAAAGGATAATGAAGCCAAAAAATAAAAGATCTAGAAGGAACATTGTATGATTGAATCCTAGTTTCATATATTTTTAATCAATATTTTATTACTGAATTCAAGTTATTTCATGTTTATTAATTATTATAAGAAAAATCTTTCTGCATTTGTATTTTATTTTTATTGTGTGCAATGTATTATTTTGTATAAAGATTATTATTATTATTTGCTGTATTAAGTTTTATTTTCACAAAATTTTGTATCAATTCCTACTTAATTAATATTTTTTATTTGTATACTTTTCAGATGTAATAAAATGAAGAGCATCAGAACTTTAAAACGTAAGTTTATTACTTTTTTTGTTTTTAGAATTGTAATTCAATTGAGTTAATAAAATATTTCTGTGCCTTTTTATTGTTGTTAACTTTGCAAATAATTTTTTAAAATGTGCTTTAATAATAATTCAACATCATAAATTTTAAAATTTTGTTAGTTTTAAAAAGAGTTAATGCTGATTTCCCCCAAGGTTATAATGTTGGTTACCGTTCCCAAATAGCAGAAAAAGATGATTTGTTGGGCAAAATGGTTGAACATATCAAGCATATTTGGGTAAGATAATTTTTTTTAAAAACTGCATGTAAAATATTCTTTAATCATGATTATATAAAAAAAAAAAATCATCTTGTACCTATATCTTTATTAGAGGATAAAATATAACCAGTATAATCTGAAATGTTGATAAAACAGTTTTAAAAGTTTGCTCAGTAGAAAACCTTATTTTCTTTGAAAAAAGATATTTTTATTCCATTCCTCAATTGCTATTCACTTTTAAATAAACATTAGACTTTTAAAACTTTTTTCTTGATTTTTTTTTCAGAAATGCTCTACAATATTTAAATAACAACACCAAAAAAATGTTTTTTTTTTTTTTTTTTTTTTCTTTAATTGGAAATTTACTTTGATATTTTCATTTTAGATATGTGTTAAATTCCATTAACACATATGCTTTAATATTTACTCATTTGTTTTGAGTTCTTTCCAAATGCAAATGTACGCACTTAGTATGAAATAGTTAATCAAAATTTATATTTATTAAATATAAATCATTTTAAATTTATAAAAAGTTGTAAAAGAAATTATTTAATAAATATTAAATAAAGTCTTTTTATTTTAAGTTGACTTACTATCCCTATTTATAGTTATTTTCTCTATTTTTTTTTTTTTTTTTTTTTTTTTTTTTTTTTTTTTAGAGTACGCTTATTAAAGTTTGTGGCAAACTAGGAAATGCTGGTAAGTAACATTTATTCAAGTAAATTTTTTTTTTGTTTTTTTTCTGTTTGTGTTGCTGAAGATATTTATTTAAACTTATTTGTCATAACTTTTTTTGTTGACTATTTTTTTTTTTAGAATTTTTTTTTAAATTCTATAAAACATGATTTATAGTTTTTACTTTTTTTCTTTTTTTTTTTTTTTTTTTTTTTTTTTTTTTGATACTAAAGGGCTTTTGACTGAAAAACAACAAGCTATGGTTCAAAAAAGATATAATGAAGAATATTTGCCTTTAAAGAACTCTCAGATTAAGGGTAAGAGTTATTCATTTTTATTTGGCATGGGAGAAAAAAATCACCCAATAGTTATTTTAAATTTTTAAATAAGTAATTATAATTTTCAGTTATATATATATATTCATCTTTTTTTTTTTTTTTTTTTTTTTTTTTTTTTTTTTTTTTAGGTGGAAAAAAACTTGAGACAATTTTAAATTCCTTACCTGCATTAACTTCTAGATTATGTAAAATTTCTTCAAATAAATCCAGGGAAATTGATGCTGACATATTTTTTAGTGATCAAAATATTATTTCTATTGATTCTCCTCCGCCATCTGTATCATCAAATGATGAAGTTTCAATTAAAATCAACAATTTTGTGGACTCAAATGAAAATAACCATTCAGTAACCAATCAGATTAAAACTACCAAAAATCAAATGAATTTAAACTGCAATTCCACTTTTGATTCATTAAATTCAAAGTTAGACATCAATATTTCTAATAATAGAAGTGATTCATTTAGAGTTAAAAAACTTCCTATCAATGAAATTCAAAATGAATCCTTAACAAAATCAAATCAACAAAACCAATGCAATCACACAAAGCCAAATGTTGAAGATACACTTGATGTGATAAATATCACTAAAATTACTGATCTATTGCCCAATGTGTCCATGCCTGTTTTAGAGCTTTCATCAGATTCTGATGAAGAATTAATAACTGTTCCTGAATTAGACATGCTGGAAAGCAATGCACTACCAAATTCTATATTAGTTGAACCTGTCCTGCAGGAAACTATCACAAATGAAAAAGAAATAGAAGCTTGCAAAAACAAATATGTATCTGACAGTAATTTAGAATTAGAAAAATTAAATGATAGGAGTTTTACTAGGAATAAATTGTCAACTGAAAAAGAAATTATTCATTTTGATGAGGGCCCAATGAATTGTCAAAATGTATATCTTCAGGGTGATCTTTCAGATAATGGAGATGAATACCTAGAAGTTGAAATGCAAAATAGTGACTCTGACAAAGGTATGATTCTTTTTTTTTTTTTTTTTTTTTTTAATTTTTCTTAAAATGTGTTTTGATAAATGTTTATTTCTTATTTTTAATCAATTAAGGGTCGATAAATTTATTTCTTTATAAAATTGAAAATTATTGATACATTTCCCAGAAAGTTTTTGAAACTAGTGAAAATATATATTTTAAGCTGCAGTGCAGAAAATAGTTTTTTTTTTTGTTCCTTTTTTATCATTAAAATTTTATTTTATTTTGTATAGTATTTAAAATATATTTTGTATACAATTTGCATGTATATTTTATGTTTTCATTCTTATTTTAAGTATAGCATTGTCATTGACTTATAATTATTTTGCATTTCAAATAAAGCAGTTTCTGTATTGCTACTAATTGCTATGATTTTTTAAAAAAACTTTGGGGTTAATTTAATAGCCATATTTATAATTGAATTTTTTTTTCCTAAAAAGTTGTTACTTTCACTATGAATTAATATAAAATATCACGCAAATGTAGGACATTGTACTTAATATGGTTCCAATAAATTCTATCTATTTATTTAAATATTGAATTTTTAAATTAACAGAATTAGTTAAAGAAAAAGAAATTAAACTTATCTTTCTATATATTATAGGGAAGAAGATTCTTGGATCAAATTCTTTTCATGATAGTGTAGAAATATCAAGGACTTCCTATTTTGAGACTGATAATAAAAATAAAGATTCTACATCTAATTTTTGTCTTGTAACATCTTTACCATCAAATAAAGGCAAAATTAATGATAATTGTTGCATTGGAGATGCATTTAAAAATTCAATAGATAAAAAAGCAAGGAAAAGGCAGAAAAATACTTTTTCCATTATTCAAAGAGATGCTCATTCTAACTTGACACCTGACAAAATGAATTCAGTTAAAAAAATTAATCATTTTAATGAGAATGATTCAAAAATAAATGATGTTTCAAAAAGTGAGAAATCTGACATTAATAAGTTACAAAATTCACTTATTTCTGAAGTGTCAATATGCAATGATAGTTGTGAACTTTTACTTGAATCAAAAGAAGAAAAAAATTGTGTTACAGAATCGTTATGCTCCAAGGATAATATTGAATTTCAAAATATGTCTCCTCTGTCCGAAAATCATGATTCTGATATAAATGAGTTGATATTTGTTCCTGAAAAAGCAGTGCTGAATAGCATTGATAAAAATCCTGAATCCTTTGAACTTATTCAAAAGAACCATAATTTAGAAAAGAAAGAACAGAAAAAGCAAAAAGATATGTTTAACATTTTTCATAATGTTCAAGATTTCTCAACTGTAAAAACAATATGTAATAAAGGTAATGTAAAAACTGATTCAGATGAGGAAAGCAAGATTTTTAATTGGATCACACAGATTGGTAACATGCAGTATGAATACTCTTCTCCTATTTCTCCCATTTGTTCTCCAGAAAAAAGGGAAGCTTACAAAAATCATGAGACTTTAAATGAAAATACTAAACAATCATTTCCTACAAAAAAAATGGATATTGTTAATCTCTTTTCAGAATTATTGCATACTGAAATTAAATTACCATATATTCATAAGAATGTTGCTAATATTTATAGTGAAACTCCATCTAAAAATTATTCCAGTTCAAAACAAAAAAGTGATGATGAATCTTTAAATATTAATTCTGATTTGGAAAAATGTAGAAATTTTAGAGATTATAAAGTTATTTCAAAAGATAAAGTTTTGAATTCCCAAATTTCAGATTATTTGACTAATATTAAAGACTCAAAAATGTTTGAGGGAGTAAAGGAAGATGACAATCTGTTAGATAAAAATATTTTACAGTCAAATTTTACAAGAAATCAGGATGTATTGAAAAATCAAGAAAGCTTTATTATTAGAGATACATCCATTTCAAATGAAATTGAATCTGCAATGTGTAAAAAACAAATATTTTTAAAAGAGAATTTTAGTACAGAGATAAAAGAATGCTCTGTACTCCTCTCTAGAAATGATATTCCAAATTATTATTCTAATCAGTATAAATTAAATAGGAAACACTGTTTTCTCCAAATTGTACCTGAAAGAATTTCCAAAAGTATTGTGTTTGAAAAAGATTCAGCTTTGTGTTCTAGATTTATTTTGCCTTCTAGTAATAATTCAAATATAACAGAGAACATTAATCAAAATTCATGTATGATTCCGAAGTCTCAAGGTTTTAAAAGCAAATTGAAAGTTTGTCATGAAGATTTGTCTAAAGATCCTGGTGAGCCATTTATAAACAGTCATGATTTAGAAATATCTTTATTTCCAACTGGTAAGAGAAAACGAACTGAATCAAGTCCTCAGGAAGAAATTCTGGTTGTAGAAAAGTCTAAAAAGAAGCCATGTGAATTTAATTTTGTTACGAAATCTTTATCAAAAAAAAGTACTATTCTTTTACCGGGACCCTCTGTATCAACTAACTGGAAGAAATCTATAATAAATGGAAGTTCATTCAGGAACTTGCAAAAAAGAGTTCATTCAGAAAAAAAGTTATCAAATAGTTACACTCTCAAGCTGCCGAAGATATCTACCTCTGCTGAAAAAGTTCCGGCAAAAAGAAAAATTGCTGCCTGTGAAGCTTCATACTCTGCTCCCATTCGTATAAAAGGACGAACAGCACAAAGCAAAATACTAAAAAAATCTATTTGCCATCAGTTAGATGAAAGTAATAAAGCAAATGAAAATTTAAATGATGAGTGTGGTAAAGTAATGCCTACTATCCATGATGATATAGAAAATTATCATACTCTTAGACCTGCAAAAGTGCGCAAAGAACATAAAAAGAAAGACCTTGAAACTGTAACATTAGTAAATAATAAAAGAAAATCTGATGCACCAATATATTCAGAAGAAATTGTTTCTTTTTTGCCTATAAGTATATCCAAATCAGTCACTAAATCTTCTGTTTCAACTTCAATTGAAGAAACGCCTTCTATAATCCATGATCTCAATAAAAATACCAAATGTGCAGATAACCAGCTGATATTAAAAACAGAAATAAAAAACAAAAACGCATGTGAAAAAAGTTCAAAAACCATTCTCAGTGCAGAAAAAACTGTTTCTCTTTTACCAGTAATTCCAGATATATCTAAATGGAACACTAAACGTAAACCTAAATCAATCCTAAACCTAAAATCTTCTGTAATCCAAGATCTCAATAAAGTTACCAAATCTACTGATAACCAGCTGATTATAAAAGAAAGCATAGAAGAAATAAAAAGCAATAAAGCAGTTGAAAAAAGTGCTGTATCTTCACAATCTCCTAGTTGTATTATTTTTAATGATCAATGCTTTTCTCTGAATTCTCATAGGGAAGATGAAAAATCTCATGAAATACCTGTATCATCATCAAATGAAAGGAGAAAAATTCCGAACAGCAAATCTGAAAATCTTGCACAGACAAATAATATTAGGGGAATTCTTAATGGTGTTGAAGATGTTCAAGTTGGTGATTTAACTAAACGTAAACCTAAATCAATCCTAAACCTAAAGTCTTCTGTAATGCAAGATCTCAATAAAATTACCAAATGTACTGATAACCAGCTGATTATAAAAGAAGACGTAAAAGAAATAAAAAGAAATAAAGCAGTTGAAAAAAGTGCTGTATCTTCACAATCTCCTAGTAGTAGTATTTTTAATGATCAATGCTTTTCTCAGAATTCTCATAGGGGAGATGAAAAATCTCATGAAATACCTGTATCATTATCAAATGAAAGGAGAAAAATTCCGAACAGCAAATCTGAAAATCTTGCACATACAAATAATATTAGGGGATTTCTTAATGGTGTTGAAGATGTTCAAGTTGGTGATTTAACTAAACATAAACCTGAATCAATCCTAAACCTAAAGTTTTCTGTAATCCAAGATCTCAATAAAGTTACCAAATGTGCTGATAACCAGCTGATTATAAAAAAAGGTGTAGAAGAAATAAAAAGCAATAAAGCAGTTGAAAAAAGTGCTGTATCTTCACAATATCCTAGTTGTATTATTTCTAATGATCAATGCTTTTCTCTGAACACTCAACGGGGAGATGAAAAATCTCATGAAATACCTGTATCATCATCAAATGAAAGGATAAATATTCCGAACAGCAAATCTGAAAATCTTGCACATAAAAATAATATTAGGGGGATTCTTAATGGTGTTGAAGATGTTCAAGTTGGTGATTTAAATTTCAAAAACTTTGTGCATTCACTAACTGAATTTCTTATCAATCCTGCAAACTCTCCTGATATTTCAACTCTGATCTTTCTTGTTATTAATTACCTAACTACTCGTGTAAAAGATCCTCTGTTTAATTTCATTGAAGGTCAGGAATCAAAAGTATTTTTGCGAAATGATGAGAATTGCATTGTTGCATCACTTTTTGAAATTGAAAAGAAAAAAACATATTTGCAAGATTTGATAAGAGTTGTTTTGTCCAACATCTATCAAATTATTTTAGTAAAAAAATCAATGAAACTTTATCGTCTAGCTTCCTTATGTAGAGTTTTTACAGAAATATGCAAACGTATTGGAGATAGATTTAAACCTTTATCATTATGTTGTGATGTATTGAAAAAAAATCCACATCATGCACCATGCTTTGTAGCATCAATTGCAGGAGTATGGAAAGAATTGTTTGCTATTGCTGATGATTACACAGGTAATTGTTATAAACTAATAATATATTTAAATTTAAAATACCATATAAAAATGTTACAATTTGCATTTATTTTTTTAGTGTTGTGATCACTAAAATTTATGACAATATGTATAAGGTTTATTCATTAAGTAAACTTTTAATTCTTATATTTATTAATAAAAATTTATTTAACTTGAAATAAATTTTAAAAAAATATAATTTACAGTCCTTTCAAGAAACTATAATTAGTAGCAGGAATTGAATTAGTCCATGTATCATATTCAGTGTCAGCTGTAAAACTTGAAAAGTTCTAAAAATAATCTATTTTTGCAGTACAAATAAAATGCCTCTTGGAAAAAAAATCATGTCTAACAATTCTTATTTTAAAAAACATGCAATAAATGTATTTTAATGAGTTGATTTGTTGGGTTTATGAAATGTTTTAAAATACAATTAACCAAGATATTATGCAATCATTAAGTTTAAAAAAAAAAATACTGTGATTTACTAATTTGGTTCTTTTCCATCAGCAGAGTGCTACTTTCGGTCAAATAAAAAATGTTGCCAAATCATCAGCAATCATAATACATGAGCTGCAATGTTTGGTGTGATTCATGTAAATGCTTTCCACACTTAAGTACATTTTGTCTGATGTCAACTAATAAAAAAATATTGCTATTTTTCTCATGAAATTGCATATAATCTTATATAAGATAAATATATTTATTAAAATAATAATTAATTTATATATCAATATTATATAATGTTTTCTTTGTCAAGAATCTGGATTAAATGAGATAAAAAAAGGACCAATAATTGAGAGTTAATTCTTGAAAAGTTTTAAAATGAAATCTGTACAGGAGTTAGCTGTATCTACAAATATATTATATAATTATTATTAGAATCATTAGTTTTAAAAAACTTAATGAAATAAAATTTTATACTTCTAAAAAAATAAAAGTCAATTCTTTTCAGTAATTGGTAAATAAACTATTGTTTAACACGATAGGAATATTTATAAAATATATGCAAAGAAAATAGTAAATTTAAATTTTCATTTATAATCACTTTCACTACAAAATTAAAAGTGAAAAGATTTAATACTGTTAAATGTGAAATTTTTTAGTGGCAGATTGTCTTGTGTACTTTTTATATAACTAATTTTCCCAAAGCAATAAGAAAATATCAATATATTTGCCTATCTTCTTCTAGAAAAAACAATGTTAATTGTTAGAAGCACTTCTGACATGATTATTCTACTGAACTGATTTGTTGAATTTATGTAGACTTTTTAGCTATAAAAGAGCACAGCTTTTACCAAAAACAATTTTATTAACAAGATAAAATAATCAGCAAAAGATTTAGCAGTAAGGCATACTCATATTGTTATGGAGGCATGTTAAAACTTTATAGAAATTACTTAGTGTAATGAATTACCAAAGCAGTATTGTCATTATATTAAATAACCAGAAAATTCCCAATTTTTAAATATTATAAATTCTGGAAAGGTCAATTAAATCTGGTTTTAAAACAAAATTTCTACAAATTAATAATTTAAACTACAAATAATTGTGAAAAATATTAATTTGTTAATTTTTCACATTTCATAACATTAATATTATATTATAATATTAATATAATTATTTACATTATTAATATTATATTATTATATTAATATTATTTACATTAATAATATTATATTCACATAGATTAAATGCTACCAAATTAAGAGAACTTTTAGAAGACTCAGATATATAGAATATAGATAGATATATAGAAGACTCAGCTTTACAATTCTAAGCAGTTAGTATTCTTGAATTTATAATAAAATTGTTATTGTAAATTGCACTTTTTTTTTTTTTTTTTTTTACCCATTGGCAACATTAAGAAAACATGTTATACACATTAGCTATAGTTATTGCTATATTTTAGTAATTATTCTTCTAAAAAAAGGAGGAAAATCAATGATAAAAAATATGCTCGATTTAACCGAAGTGTATACAAATAAATAAATTTAGAACAATTGCTATTCAAGTATTATATCCCCTCCCCCTTTTTTTTAAATAATTTTTTTAGTTTTTTGTAATATTCTTATCATTATTTACTTCCATTTTAGATGAAGACATAATTCTACTAGGCTCTATTGCTTATGGAGCTCTAAAAAAACCTATAAAGCAGATTGATTACTGTTGGGAATACTGTTCTACATTATTATTGGAGTATTTTACAATTCCTAGTATACCAGATACTAAGAAAACCATTGAGCTTATAAAGAATGATATTCTTTCTCAATGTACAAAAAGTGAGTAAACTGGCATGTTTAATTATAATGAAATTATTTTTATTTGCTTCAAAATAATGCAGGTATTATATGATGTATTGTTGTAACTTCCTGCTTATTATAATCTGTGCGTAAAACATGAAAAAATAATTTCTCACTGCATGCTATAAGAGTCTGCATAAAAATTTTTGGTTAGTGCGGTATCATTTTGCAATAAACAAATGTTTGCATCGAATATTGCTAACATTTTATTAAAAGCAACAAGATTATAGAAATAGAAAGAAAAGTAAAATATAATTCATATTTTTATTTCTAAATAATGTTATTTTTTCCTATAAACTTTAAAGATATGTGTTAGTCTTTTTTTTTTAAATTTATTATTTTTTTTAAATCAATTTTGTTCATTTTCTAATAAACAGAAGAGAAAACTCATTAAGTGTGTTTATCAAAAAGAATTATACTTTGAGGTTTCTACACAATTGCAACTGACTCTCTGTTAGTGAAAAAATATGAAAACCTTTCTTCAAAACACATTTTCACACATTGATTTACAGTGATACTGATCAAAATTTTTTTTCTGATTTTTTATCAAGTGATTCTTATATTCTCATGTAGAATCCTTTGTTTTATTTTACCTCTATTTGTTTGTATTTCCATGGAAGATGTGTAATAAATTTTAATTTTTTATCGCATTGCTTTCATACATTCTTTTGCCATATTTAATGCATAATATTATTTTTACATCAATAGTGTTCTTTAAATTTTCTAATTATTATGCTAATTTAGGATCTCAAATTCATTTAGAAAAAATAGTACTTTTTAGGTACAAAGAATGTAAGCAACATAAAGCAATTAAACAAGAACAAATCATCATGTATTATAGTTAAAAAATTGCAGTAATATGTGTGTTATATTAAATGCTATTAAAAACTTTTTACACACTTTTTATAACTTTGTCATAGTTTTTTCATTTTTATTAATAAATTTGATTAAAATTTTGTTTGCTTAATGTTATTCAATTATAGCTGGTTCTGTAAATATGTTTATGGTATGCTCTGATTTTTTAAACTCATATAAGTATGTTTGTAGCATGTAAATCTTCATTATATGTAAACATAATTAATTAGGAATATTTTGTAATTTTTTGTAATTATAAATAAACATAAGTCCTGTAATACAACTTTATTTTCATAAGAAAAATTAAAACTTTTCCTATTAACCAGACCAATGTCTAGTCAAATGTAAATATCTCAAGATTATCAAAGCCTCAGTAATATCACCTGACTTATACCACAAATGATTAAATAAATGCTTCATTATATTTGAAATTATACAATAGCAGATAGGAAATGAAAGTTGTTTAAATATATTAAAATATTTACTGAAGAGGAAGTCCTTCTGTTACTATAAATTTTTGGCAGTTTATGTAGGGAAACCATAAGAAAATTAATATTTATCTTTGTAGAAATTAAATGCAAGACTCTGATAATATGAGTCCTAGTATATTTCATTATAGTACATTTTAGTTATTCAATACATCTTCTTAAGTGCATTTTATTATTCTCTTTTAGAATCTTTCGGGAAATCATGGCAATTAACTTCATCTTTATTAATAATTGCTGTTCATGAACCTTTGGACTTTTTCGAAAAGAACCTGATAGATGAGTATATTCTACCAAATTTATTAAAATTTTCTAATCAAGATTCACATGAGGAAGCATTTAATTTATTCTGTAATTTCTATGGTGAGCAATTTTTCATTTTTACATGTTTATGAATTTTTTTTTTAATTTTCACGTTGCATATATATAAATTTTTCATTCTACTTAATTAAGATATTTTATTGATTACCTATTTTATATTATTTTATGAAAAAATATATTTATATGTGAAATATTCTCTTTAAGATGCTGAAGAATTTTACTATGCTATTTATTAAATTTTTGTTTAAAATTTATATTTATCCTGTGTATGTATATGATTACATAAATTTCAACCAAAGGTTATATAAGCATGTTAATGTTTCTAATTTTTAAAAAGTTTTCAGAATTCCTGATCAGATGACAAATTTTTCTGATTTTAAGGATCATCTGTAAAATACTTAAGATAATCTGATATCTGGCTTTTTAATATTCAGCTTTAATGAATGTTAAATTATAAGTAGTTTGCATTTAAAAAAAAAATTTTTTTAAACCTTTATGTCACTTGTCAAATTTTGTACAAGTGGGTGAAAAAAAGTACTTTCTGTCAATAAAGATGCAATTTTCTTGATTGTGTTTTTCCCTATTACTTTACTTATTTTTTATTATTTTCTTTTGAAAAAATGAATGTTGACAATAGTGTTACAATTTGGATTACAGATCTTTAATTTTATTTGTTTTTAATTAAATTTCATAAAGCTATATTATTTTTGTTCACATTAAATAACTAACTAGAAAAAGTGTTTTTAATTATGTATATTATTTACATACAGTAATTCTGAGTAAGGGAAATGTTACAAGTTGAGTCAGATAAAGGTCAAGAAAAAATTTTTTTTACTCATTTTGTAGCCATTTTGCTAAACTATCTGAAATCATGTGGTTATAGGTTTTATATTTTGAAGTGACGAGAAAGTGATGGAAACTATTTTGTCCTTTTTTGTAAAATAGTAAAAAAAAAAAAAATAGCATAAAAAATATAATCTTTTGTAGTATTTTCATCTTAGAATCTTGAGCCTTTGTCCCTTCATCTTTTACTTATTACAAAAGTAATAAAAAAGGCCAGTATTTTTTAATTGTGACCAAGTAAATTCATAAAATTGCATTAAATTCCATTATCATTTATTTAATTAAATATTCTGTAATTACATATAAAAAAGAGTAGTTTTAATCCAGAATTACAGGTGCTAATGCAATTATTTTTATTGTTTGTTGTGCATTTTTTTTAGCTTGGTAAGCAATGTTCAACTTTTAATTTAAGATTTTTTTTATATAAGTTTTAATAATTCATTTAATATCATTGTGTAAATCAGAATGCCAAATGTAGCTTTAAATAATAAGTAAAGCATATTTTAAACAAATCCTAAATTAACTTTAATGCTATTTTGAAAAATTATTGTTTGGGAATTGTTTTAACAAGAGTTCTGATTAGGAAATCTGTGAATGTTCTGAAAAAGAGTCTCTAAGCTAAGAAATGATCCTGTCAAACTTCTTTGATTCAAATTAAAGAAATCATAAATTTAATATATTTAACAATTCTTTTCTCTTGCAAGTTTTAAGTAATGTTAATTTCCATTATTCATTAAAACTTCAATCAAATCTAGCAAAGTAAATAATATTATATTTAGTAAATTAGTGATTAATGTAAACCATTCAGTGTGATTGCAATATGACTTTTATTATATCTAATTATTTTTATTTATTTTCAGTTGATGTTAGTCTCTTGCATCCTATAAAACTTCATAAAGTGTTTATCGAATTTGTTTTTGAAGGTAAGAATTTATTTATGGTGCCTTAACAAATGAAAATAATTAACCTTTTAGGAGAATAAATGAACTGATGCATAAAAGAAATAACAAATTTTGTAATACAGTAGAACCTCTTTAAGTCAAACCTCGATAAGTCAAAAACCTCCCAACTTGAAATTTCAACCCTCTATAAGTCAAAATAATTAGTCAATCCCCACAAGTAATTTTGGTATATATTTTCCCTCTGTAACTCGAAAAAAAAATTGGAACTCTGTATCTCGAACATTAGCAATGTTTGATGTTATAATCTTTTTTCCAACCTTTACAACTCGATCATTTGAAACTAATTACCTCTATAGCTCGAAGAAATATAAGTTACCGACTTTCAGGATTTTCCGACAATGCACGTCATTGTTTCTTAGAAAACAATGTATGAGTATATAGTAAATAGAATAACCAATTCTATGAAATAGTAACTCGGAAGAAAAATTAAAATAATAAGAACGATCAAATTGTCTAAAGCAAAAAAAAATAATAATAATAATAACTGACTTTTTTAATACATAATATTTTTAAGGTTGTTTTGGAATTATTTTGATTTTTTATTGTAGTACATAATATAACTTTTAAGTTGCAAATAAATATGTTTATTACCTCTGTAACTTAAATTTTTATTTATTTTACTTGTCTAACTCAAAATAAGTTAGAAAGAATCTAAACCTCTACAAGTCGAATATTTCCTTACAAAATCCGCATAAGTCAAAATCCTCCATAAGTGGAAAACTCTATAACTTGAATTATTTGGCATCTCCCTTGAAGTTCGACTTACAGAGGTTCTACTGTATTGTGATTGAAAACTGTAAAAAATGTGCCTTTAGTAATTGAAGTATTAAATTGATCTAAAATAACAACATTGAAAAAGATGCTATTTGAGGAACTAATACAGAAATGTTTTTTGTGGAATTGAATAATTTTAACTTCAGGCAAATAATACAAAACTTAAGCAATTGTGAGGAAATAAAATAATTCTCAAAAAACAGTTAAAAAAGTAATTGTGCTTTAGATGTTTCTTAATAGGATGTCAATAATACAAAATATTGGTGATCTATTAATGCTAATATACCTAATAAACTGCCTTATAGTTGTAGCCAAAAAAAAGTGTGAGGATTAGTCTTGTATTTAATTTGTCAAGAAAGAAATGAGACTGAGCCTTTTTCATGTAATTGATGAGTAGTGGAGTTTTTCATGTAATAAAATTGCAGTTATTGGTATCTATTAAGTAAGAGTTAATATATTTAATGTTGAATTTTATATGCGCAGAAACAAAAATTCCTAATGTTTAGTCTAAAAATATAAAAGATTTGCTATTGTTTATAGACGAGAGAATTAATTCAAATATTACTTTGAACTCAATATATTTATTTTAAATAATATTTTTGTAAATATCTTTTTTAAGCATAATTGCTCATAATGAACATTATTTTTATTGAAAAAAAAATTAAATATTTGTTGGTTAGTTTCTTATTTTATTTCGATCTGAGGAATAAGTGTGCAGATCTTTTTTCAATTTGCTTGATGTGTATAAGTAAAAATTACTGTACTTTTTTGAATTCAAGACACCTATTTTGATTTCTCTCTAATATTACCTTACATTCATAGATGACTGACAAAACTTTTAATTTAACTTTATACTAAGTTCACTAACAATCGTCAACCAGGGCAAAAAAGTGTAATAAAAATCACTATTTATTTAATCCTAAATTTATTTCATCAATGCACTTACACCAACTTTTTTTCCAATCCTCAATGCATGCTAAAAAGTCATTGGCAGGGATGGCCTTCAAAGTGGGCGGCGATTCACGTTGAATCTCTTCAATCAACTTAAAACTGTGTCCTTGGACTGGTCTTTTGAGTTTAGGGAATAGCCAGAAGTCGCACGGTGTGAATAGTGGATATGGGTTTCATTTTTGGCAAAAAAAAGTCACGAAGAATCAATGCAGTGTGAGCTGGCACATTCAGTGTTTTCAAAACCAATTGAGATTTGAGGCTCAAAATGGAACTGAGCATTCCTTTTGAAATTCCAACGTCATGAGCAAGGTTTCTAATTGTAAATCGATGGTTTGCAAGCACCAAATCTTTACATTTTTGTATGTGAGCTTCTTGGTTGATGGTCGGGCAGAGCTCTCTTCGTCTTCAATGCATTCTCTGCCTTCTTTGAACCATTTATACCACTTCTAAACATTTCTTTCCAATATAGGAATGCTCACTGAATGCCTTTTTCAACATTCTATACCTTTCCGCAAACAAAATTTAATGCAAGCTCTTTGCTCAATCAATTCAGACATTTCAAAAATTGCCGGAATTACTTTTAGCATCTCCCAAAGCCAAGCATAACTCAAACATTAATGAATATTTTAACGTCAAATTTCACACAGATGTCCAGGATTGTGCCAGCAATCTAGAAGAAATTAAAATTCCACAAGCCCCGGGAATTTTAAATTGAAAATTGGTCTTACTTTTTGGGCACAGTAGTGATATCAGTTTATAAAACATCAGCTATTTCAGCATAGTATGATTTGTTATATATATGCATTGTAGCTGTGGTGGATCATCATCTTCCCATTAAGCAAGTGCAAGCAGCAATTGTAATTTGCCTGTGATTGGCCTCTTATGATTGTAAACACATATGTTTATCAATTACAATTTTTTCAATGTTAATACTTTCATTTTAAATAAATAAAAAATGTATGATGTTAAAAGTCTGAAACTTGTTTTATTTATTTGTGTATAGTATATAGTTTATTTGCAAAATAGATTTTCATTAATAACTATTGACTTGTTTATAGCAATCATCAGAATGACATGCACAGAATCAATTGTTAATATAATTTAAAAATTGCAGTGAAACTGCCAAATTAATTGTAAATGTTTGTATAGGGCAGAGTAAAATATTCAAGAGTGCTTTTTTTTTCAACATTTGTTTGGTACTGACCTATATGGATTCTTTTATGAATTTAAAAAATTCATTTGGTTTGTAATAATGGCTTTGTCAACTGAGTGAAATTTTGCAGATTTTTATATACTTACAGAACAAAGGCATTTTTGAACAAATATTTATGTATTGCAAATTGAACAACATGCAAAAAAAAAAAAATTGTGACTTCTAGTTTCAAAAAGAAATTAAATTAGAAGTAATATTTTTTCTTTTCAGTGTTTTCAAATACAATCTCTCATATAAAAAATTTGAACTAAGTATTTTAGATGTAATTTCTTTAGATATAATCTTTTTATGATACTTGTTTCTTATACATCACATATTTTTATTCAAACGTTGAAAGTTAGCAATAAAACATTGACAATTTGGCAACTTTCATACATTTTTCACAAGTCACTATAAGAAATAATAATAAGAGAAATTAGTTGCCCTAAATGTGGTAGTACAAATTGTCAAAAAATCTTAAGAAAGCTGAAAATTAAAAAATTATTCTAATCCACCCTGGGTGCAAGCAAGGAGATAATTTTCAAAGAAAGTATGATACAAACGAATTCATGTAATTTCAAATGTAATGCATTCAATAACATTTTTTCTTTGAATAGAGTGAAAAAAATTGAACCAAGAATAAATATAAATTATGCTTATAATTTTGAATGTATTAATAAACAGGTATCTATTTTTTAAAGTAACAACTGCTTTATAATATTTTATATGAAGCTGTTTAATATGTTTTTTCTTCATTAGGTAATGGCATTATTCAGGATTGTGCTGCTGCAGCCTACATAAGATACCTTTTGCTACGTGGGCGTCATATACCTGATTTCTTGACAAGATGGTTGGTAAAAAATCTCGATAACCCTAGAGTAAAAGCTTTAGAAAAGTTTCGTGTGCATAAAAAGCGTTCCAATCCAGGCAGCATAACAATAAAAGAGATTATAATAGATTAATCATAAATTTTTTTATATTTGCTTTAATATTTACCCTAAATACTTTTATAAAAATCCTAAATATATAAGAACTATGCATGAGAACATTCTATCTTCATCTTATGTTTTAAAAATTCATATAAATGTTCATGAAAAAAAAAAAAATTAACATAATTTGGGTAGTAGAAATTTTTCAGATAGTTTTTGTAAGCTTCCGGTATGACTTTTTTTTTTTTAACAGTGTGTTATTAAATTTATTAACTGATAAAAATTATATTGTAAACAAACAGATGCTTTGAAATATATTATTCAAATAGTATGAAATAGAAATTTTTTGTTAATTTCTTTTCCAGTGATAAGTGAAGCACAGTCTATAACTATTAATTCTATTTCAATAAAATATTTGTTGTTAGATTCTACTATTCTGAGATTCATGATGTATATGTTCAAAGTACATATAAAATTTATGTCACAAGTCGTTATTTTAGGTGGTTTTTATTTTTAATGGATGTGCAATTATTTTGGATATTTGAGAATAGAAAAAAATAGTTCATTTTAATTGTTTAATAATTTTTTTTTGTTAAATAATCATTTTAAATTACATCTTTGAATTATTTGACAAACTTATTTAAATTCCTTAAACACTTTATTTAACTATAAATGTATAAGTATTTATTTAACAGTTTATAGTATGACTTTTGTGATGAAATATTTTAAAAAATGGATAAACTGGAGACTTTCAGGAAACATCTATTATCTAAGTTTGTGGAAGTAAAATAAATAAAATTTAATGTAAAATAACTTCTGAATATTAAAAAATATCATTTTTTGTATGATTGTAAATATTTGTATATGTATTTGACTTTTCATGTGTTTTAATATATTAGTTGACCTGTAGTCTTGATATTTTGTAAATATATTTACTTGTATTAAATATTTGTCTTAATTTTTAGGTGTTTTTATTAAAATTCAAATCTGAGATTCATAAGGATTTATTTTTAATCCTTAGACCTTTTATTGGTAAAAATCAAAATTGCATGAAAAATTTTAAACAATGATGTAAAGGATAAATATTAATATTCATACAGATATAACCCAGCTACAGGTAATTGTATTCTGCAAATTCCAAAAAACTATTATTTTTATCTCAAAGTACTTTACCAGGATGACCACTCAACCTGTAACTTCTGTCAGAAAATTTGATAAAAAGGCTATGGAATTTTTGAAAAAAATACAAAAATTCCAGAGCCAAATGGCAGAAAAGTGGGGATTCTTGGATGATTAGTCTTCCATTAACCTCAGTCACTTACTTAGTGACCTCAGTGACTAAGTCAACCTCAGTTTTACACAATGATGGCTGTCTCTAAAGTGGCGATGGTTCCATCAATGTGTACAGCGACCCTTTTTTAATGTTTGCCTGCCTTGAGTTTTTTATTTTAATGAGATGTTTGATTTAGATTGATTTCAGTTTAAATGGGCTTTTGACACTATCACTACAAACTTGTGGGTTTTCTTAAATTTTTGGATTGTTATTTTTACTAAATATATAAAATGTAATAATAATTTAAAGCCTTAAATTACATATATGCTTAGCACATAATTTTTAATTTAAATTGTTTGCTTTCATTATCATCAAATATTTAATGGTATAATTAATATTTTGATGAATAAGTATGATTATAATTAATTTTCATATCATTAAAACAAACCTCATTGGTAATTCTGCTATTTTCTCCCTCGCTCTTAAATAAACAATATATATATATATATATTACTTTCGTGGGTAAACAATTCATAAGATAGAACTCCTTAAAAAACCAAACTTAAAACATCTACGATTATTTTAGATGGGAGTATATGAATTATATTTTAATTAGATTGTATATCAAAAGAACATGCTATTATAATTGAAGAAAGAAATTCGTGTATGATTATCTAATGACAATAACCATTCACTTGATCATAATCACCTGAAGCATGTATAGTCAAAACACTTAATATTACAGTAAGAAAACTATTTTTACAATTTTTTAATTAAAAAAAATGTGCAAATAAAATGTACATATCTGAGCAAAATTTTAGAATCAAGATTTTTAACAATGTAATCCTCATCAATCAAAATAAAAAAAACTGAAGTCCTTTCATGAATTTCAATTTATCCTGTGTGAACATACTTTGCTGGACAAATACACGGAGTATACCAATGTTCAATAGCTCAAAAAGACCTAAGGATCTTAAGTTTTCCCTTGTTCATTTGGCTATTTTTTTAATTTTTTTTTTATCTTCCTGTTCATGTTAATTCCCCTCCTAAACAAACAAATTGACCACTGCAGTTACAACATATTGCGGTTTTGGCGATTTCATTTGTAGACCTGGCTGAACTCTAAAATGCAGAATCCTTAAAAGAACAATCAAATTCAATAGCGACAGGAATATAACAAAATTTAATAACTAGAATTTTATGCAGCTTGTTAAATGATGATTAAATTAACTTTTAAAAACAAACTAATCCTTAGACACTTTTGAGGATATTGAAACAATAATCTGTTTATGGTTTGAAAGCCAGACAATTCATAATGAACTACAGAGCACATGACTTGATATTGGTCAATCATTATATTTAGCAACACATATTTCATTCCAGTTTTAAAGCATACATGAAAGTCAACATTTATTCTAAATAAAAGTTTTTCTTGTTCAACAAGGAGATTTAATTTTTATTAAATAATAACTTGTACTCTTATTTTTTTATTTAATAGCTTTACTTTTTTGGAGAATGCACTTACCTCTAACCAGGACATCATGTTCACATATGATTAAAAAAAAATCTCATTAATATTCTAATTACATAAAAAAATATATATAAAGAAATACATTAGAACATGAACCTGGTGACTGGCGTACCACTTTAACAATATTATTACTGAAGCTTTTCATCAGAATCAAAAAGTTAAAATTATTGACTTTTATAAACACCATAATTTGTGATAAAAAAAATAATAAAACAGACATACAGAGTCAATAATCACTTTAAAGTTTACGGGTGGACATTGTAGCAATGGAATTTAAAGAATTTAGAAGATAATTGAAAATGCCATTGGATTGAGGGTTTATCTGTATGATCGGTTTAAAACTGGGACTAAAGTTTAGATGCAGAAAAATTCCAATATACCACATATTTTACATTACTACTCACCTACAATACGCACTGTATGAAAGTAAAAGTTTGATAAATATGTAAAAAGTTTATTAAATATGTTAAAATTTCTATTAAATATAATAACCGTTTACAAAAAAAAAACTTTATTTTAAATGTTTCTTTTTTTTTTGTGTGTGTTTTAATGATATTGCGTCCAGTGTAGGGGATCCTCTTGGTATATTAATCAACAGTAAGGTCTCCTGGACCACGCGCTATATGTGTGTTCAATGCGCTGACCTTCCCTGTGGTCAAGATCAGGGCCGGATTTAGATGAAGAGAGGCCCTAGGCTATTCCACTTATGAGGCCTTTTCACCTCCCATTTTTAATCTGTAAATTACATGAGGGATAATAAAATACATCATTACTGTGATATATATACGTTAAATGAAACATGTTGTGATGTGTACTAATTTTTATAAAAAATGTGGCGCTGATAATAAAAAAAAAAAAACCGAGAACACTTATTTGGACATTTATTCTCTGCACCCTATATAGTACTTGTAACAATAATTAATCAAACATACAACATTTACAAAGAAACAAAATTCAATAATAAAAATCTTTGCCCACGAAAATAAAATATACAATAAAAATTTTATTTTCTAGCAAATAACTGAACGTATGAACTATACTTTGGTGCAATCTAATATATACAAACGAACAATGATCTTAACCAATACATTTTTATGTTTTTGTTGTATTGCTCCTTATTTTCGATTCAGCGTTTACTGTTTTTAGAATAGTGTAATTCTAATTTTGCTAACAATTTGAATGTAGGCCCCTCGATCTTGAGGCCCTACGCTGAGCCTAGTTAGCCTATTGGAAAATCCGGCCCTGCCTGCAATCTTTCAAATTCTTTAGTAAGGTGGATGTTCATACTTTATATCCGTACAGGATATAGATATGATTATGGAACAGAAGCCTGTGTCTGATCGCTAACCTGCTCTTCCAAAGATTAGGCTGCTGAATATAACCCCGCATCAATGGTTTTCGTAACCGAATTTTGGTAAAAATCTAGAGTTCCTTTGAGCCAAATGCATCTCCAGGATGCCAAGTAAACATAATACTGAATGCCGCAGTTAATTTTCGCGGTAAAACGATATTAGGCCAAAATCTATCACTAGGATGTCAAGTAAACAAACTAAATGGCTGCCGAAGTTCGGTGTTGTTATAAAACGATATTTCGCCAAAAATCGCTATTACGTCAAATATTCCTGAAATTGCTTTTAAGCCAAATGTTATCATTATCCAGCCAAAATTTTATCCTTGAAATGCTTTTATGCCAAATCTTATTACTAAGATGGATTTTATTCCTAAAATGCTCTTTCGCCAAATATTATCGCTTTAACGCCAAATTTTAACATTACTATGCCAAAATTGCCTTTACTGAAATTATATCACTTTATCGCCAAAATTTTAATGATTTGCTTCTATGCCACATGTTATCGCTTAAACGCCAAAATATATCACTATTTTCCAAAATTTTATTTCTAAATTGCTTTTACGCCAAATTTTATCGCTTTGACGTCAAATTATTATGTGTAATTTTGTTTAGTTAATTCCCAAAAATATATCATTTTAACAACGACAATAATAATCGCTATTACTATAAAATTACGCCAAAATTATTCGGTGAATACACCAAATTTTTTTTTTTCTACTATGTCAAAAATTTTTTCATATTGTATGCGATGGCGAATTCGAAAGATAAAATAATATTAATAAAAAAATACGGTACTTACGTATTAACGCCACCTTAGCTACAGATTTGGCGGTTTTTAAGTGGCGCCAATCTAACAGCTACAATAAAGTGTAGATTGGCGCCACTTAAAAACCGCCAAATCTGTATCTGCGGTTGGCGTTCAAAAGATAACTGTCTGCGCGTGCGAACAACAAGATTGCTCTTTATTGGCGCAACTGTAGCTAAGGTGGCGTTAATACGTATGTACCAAAAATACATATATAGAAATAGGATAAACTACAGAATAACTTACCTTTTTTTCTAATATATCCTTTGTTAGAGGCAAAAATGATCATTTTGTTGCCTCACTAAACAGCAAAGATTATTTATGATGAGATTATTTTCCAGTTGCAGAATTCAACAAGGCAATGCACTAAATGCTTTTCAATTCACTAACGACATGCGGAATATTTTTGATATCATCCTAGCTCATACTGAATGCTTATTATATGCAGTGGACATTTTTCTTTTATTTAGCACTGATAAAAATGTCGACAAAGTTCTCTTCAAGCAACTCAACGGTGTGAAACATGGAAATTTACCCTTCAACATAAGAAATGCGAAACAGTAAATTTTTGAAATAAGAAACCAAGTTTCAACTCAATACTTGTAGATTCACATCATCAATATTCCTTTGAAGCAGCACACACAACTTCTTTGCATAATTTTCTCTTATGACCTCAATTTCAAACAACATTTTCTATATCTAAAAAAGGAAGCAAGCAAAAAGTTAAATACAATCAAAGCAATAGAAACTAAATGCTGGGTATGTCGGACCTGACACGTTTCATTGGTCGCAAAAAAATGTTTTCTCAGTGTCACTAAGTTTTGAAATCCTGATTTTAGGGATTTTTTTTAATTCTCAATTGGTTAACAGAAGGCTGGAAAATTTTAGCCATCCCGCAGATTAACAAGGAAATTTCTTGTTTCTTAAATATTTAGCAGTTTTGAAGTGGATTGATACTTGGAAAAGACAGCCTTAGATGGTACCACAGTATCACGAGGGCAGTTATCCGATAAAAAGGATTAACTAACAGAAAAATAAATGTGAGAGAAAAAAAATTTTTAGTGAAAAAACTAAACGAAAACGACGCTTTGGCAACGATAAAAGCAGAAATCTCAAATTAAATTTGCTATGTTAAAATGCAAGCTGTACTTATCTAAAGTACACTGACAATTAAAAATTCATAGAAGTACCAAATAAAAATCCATATAAAAAAGAAAACGAGATACAACTTACATGCTTTATACACAAAGAAAACTGTTTCTTATTCCAAAATCAGTGAATTAAAATGTTTCTAGAAGGTCTAACTTTACAGAATGACAAATTACGCTCAGCCTATTTAGTCTATATTGTAGAATACACCGAAAAAAAAAAATTCCCAAATTTCTGATTGTAGCCAGAAACTTTAGTAGCCTAGTATTTTAAAAAATAGAACTCTAGACTAACCAAACGTCACACGTCTTCCACGCATCTAGCTTCTGCATGCAATAACCCTGGCGCCTGAAAAGTCTTGTGTCAGATTATATATTACAAATACACTGAAGTGACAAAAGTCATGGGACAGCAATATGCAAATTTTCAGATGGCTGTAGCATCGCGTAGAACAGGTATAAATGAGCAGAGCTTTCATTTCTGTTCAAGTTATTCATGTGAAGAGGTTTTGACGTGATGATGACCGCACGACGGGAATTAACAGACTTTGAACGCGGAATGTTAGTTGGAGCTAAACGCATGGGTCATGCCATTTCGGAAATCGTTAGGGAATTCAACATTCCCAGATCCACTGTGTCAAGAGTGTGCCGAGAGTATGAAATTTCAGGCATAACATCCCACCATGGACAGCGCAGTGGTCGACCGCCTGCACTTAACGACCGAGACCGGCGACGTGCAACACTGCGTCAAATAACCGCAGAAATCAATGTGGGACGTACAAGGGACTTGTCTGTTAGAACTGTCCGGAGAAATTTGGCTTTCTTGGGCTATTCCAGCAGAAGACCGACTCGAGTGCCTTTACTGACAGAACGACATCGCTTGCAGCGACTCTCGTGGGCACATGAGCATATCAGTTGGTCCCTAGATGAATGGAAAACCGTGGCCTGGTCCGATGAGTCACGATTTCAGTTGGTAAGAGCTGATGGTAGGGTTCGAGTGTGGCGCAGACCCCACGAAGCCATGGACCCAAACTGTCAGCAAGGCACTGTTCAAGCTGGTGGTGGCTCCGTAATGGTGTGGGCTGTTTTTTCATGGCATGGACTTGGTCCTCTGGTGCGACTGGACCGAACATTGACTGGAAATGCTTATGTTCAGCTACTTGGAGATCACTTGCAGCCATTCATGGACTTCATGTACCCAAACAACGATGGGATTTTTATGGATGACAATGCACCATGTCACCGGGCCACAACTGTTCGCGATTGGTTTGAAGAACATTCTGGACAATTCCAACGAATGATCTGGCCACCTAGATCGCTCGACATGAATCCCATCGAGCATTTATTGGACATCATCGAGAGGTCTGTTCGTGCTCAAAATCCTGCACCATCAACGCTTTCACAATTATGGACGTCTATCGAGACAGCATGGCTCAATATTCCTGCAGAAGACTTCCAACGACTTGTTGAGTCCATGCCACGTCGAGTTGCTGCACTTCGCCGGGCGAAAGGAGGGCCGACACGATATTAAGAGGTATCCCATGACTTTTGTCACTTCAGTGTATAACCCTTGGACTAACCAAACATCATGCCCATCTTCCGAGCATATAACTTCTGCATGCAATACCCTGACGCCAGATTATATATTTTTTATACATAAATAAATTTATTTTTATGTATATGTGATGACACTTTCCATAATCTGACTTTTCTTACATTTGAATCTAGAATCTTTTCCAGGTTGAGAGGTTATTCTGAAGAAGAAAACTTCACCTCCTTTAACTTTTCAAATATTGACTATACTTATTATTATTATTTTTTTTAATTCTTAAGTTTTTCAATTGTGCAAATCAACTGAAAATTCATATGCTAGTACCTATGAAAGATATTATAATGAGATAAAACCAATTAAATCCTCTTAATAATTATTTGCTTGGTTATTCACTTTACAATGACTATAAAAACCTCTTAGAAATAAACATAGCACATTACTTTACATATTCACGTAACAGTTACCCTTTCTTAAATAAATTTTATAAATTTAAATTTACTATCACATATAATTAAGCCTTGCATTTAAAAAACAAAATTTATTAACTCCTTTATTTAGATTACCGTCTATTAAAGGTAGTATCTTCACTTTCTTCAGCTTTATCATTGGCCATTTTTTGATCTAGTAAATTCCTACCAATTTTCTGGTATTTCCACATTTTTTATAGATCTAAGTGCTTGCTTGTGCACATAGATCTATTGCTATGCTATGTGCTTACTTTTACTTCTCCGTTTAGAGTCCATTCTAATCTGATTGATTAGTTTTCTTCGCTTAGGTGATATTGCAAATTTAAGAATAAAAATCAATGTAACAAAAATACTTTTTACAAGCCAAACAAAAACAACCCTAAAGAATTTTCTTTCTCCTCCATGCTATATATCTCCCTCCTAAATTCATCCCTGTGACTATCAATTTTTGAGCATTTAGAGATGAGAGAGTGGCAATTCCTTGAAATGAACTATGGTAACCTAATAGAACTGTCAATATACTTTGGGTTGTGACATTAGAGACTTTTTGGGATACAGGAGTCTAAATTACATCGGAACATTTTTATTAGTAAAACAGCAATGCAAATTTTTTATTTATGAAATAAAACTTTAGGTTGTTGCAATTCAGCGGTTAGTATGTTTTACTTATTCATTTTTTTTACTTCAACCTTTCTATGAACAATAAAAAGAGTAAGGAATAATCTCAACTATGAAAAATTCGCCAAATTGACACAAAAATCTAATTGGGTAATTTCTTAAAATATTGATCCAATTTCGAATTTTTTTTTTTTTTAGTTAATCTAAACTTTATATTAAAAGTATCTTTGCCAATTTTGCTAAAATTTGGATCTTAATTACAACCGTGTATAGGTGGACACACACAAACTTTGAGAAACATATACTATATATAGATACAAAAAATGTATAAAACAAAACAATCTGATTTATTTTCAGTACATTCAAAATAGTCAGAATTTGATAAGTATCTATAAAATAATTTACAAGAGGTTCACACTGATTGAGTGTTTACTTTAAACTGACTGTGATGCTTGGTGGACAGTCCTAAATTAACCAGCAGAGCATCTGTACTTGGGTCACGGCCTCTGAATTGACGAAAGATTTCTCCAGGATGACAACCGCCACCCAAAGATAAGAATGTGTCTCTGAATCTATAAAAAGAATTTTAATGTTATTATTGCACCCCATTTGCATGAATTTTTTTTTCATTTGCACATTTTTTAAATGAGAAGGAAAACTTATTTAATGTTTTGTAATCAAATAGAAAAGTAAGAAACAAGTACCTATTCAATTTTGTTTTAAAATAAAATTTGCAATACATTTTTTTGTCATATCTCTATAGAACAGAAAGAAGAAAAATTTTCTTTGAACTAGTTTAATAAAATATTGTTGTAATAAACTGTATTGCTACAATCTGCAATCTTTCAAAATATTTAAATCTTGTGTGTTTAAGATTTCAAAGTTTTGAAATTAGTTTTTTTTAACGTTGCCATAATTTACTTAACACTCATCATAAAAAATTAAAGTTTCATTATATAAACAATAAATTATGTTTGAATATTCTTTCTAATTCAGATTACGCCTACACAAAATTCACTAATAAGTGTATATTTTCAAAACTAACCTGTGTCCCATTATTTGCAAATTTTCGTCATCATCTAATCCAGCTTCTTCAAAAGCACTAAATACATCTGCAGCAATCATCTAAAAATAAATGAGTTCTAATATGCAAATTAAAGTAAATGATATTGATAAACAAATTTAAGCTAGACATGAATTCATTGCACATACCTCTGCCCAAAGGTTTGAAAAATATGCAGCTGGATAATTGTCACTAAATATTTCTGGAAATGAGCAAGGTTGAGCAGTATCTTTTTCATAAGCAAATGGCATATATTCAGCCCAAACTTTCTTTGTTACATTCAACCAAAAATCTTTCCTAGAAATATAATAAATTGCACTAAGGATATTGAGTAGGCAACAGATGCATTATCTGCAGAGATCCTCTTTAGAGACAAAAATTTTATATATAAATCTATATAAAGCCCGATTTGCACCAAATGGCAATGTGCACAGTTACAGCACTAAGGTTTGAATCTGCTGGTGACATTGTTGTCACTGCTTTCAGATAAGAGGAGACTCGATTAAGATTATGACAATATGTACAAAAGCATCTTGCATCAAAAGTCATACTGCATGGTAGTTTTCTAGGTTTTCTCCCATACAACATGGAAAAGGGCACTTTCAGTGGGCTGTTCATGAGATACTTTAGGGATATATACACGAGACTCACCAACATTCAATAAAAAAAAAAGAAATATATATATAATATATACATATATCAAGGTTATTTATTCTTAAATATGAAAAAATAATTAATCAACAATTTTTAAGAAATATCATGATCTATTTTATATAATAAAAAAAATAAGCAATTTGTTCAGAAGAATGTTTTTAAAAATAATTAAATGTATTTTGGGAAAAGAAATTATACTAACCCACTGTACATCTCAAGATCTAAAGCACATAAATACAACTCTTGAGTTAATTTCAATCCATTCATATACATGTCTCCTAAAATTAATGAAGATTATTATATTAGTGAAAATGAATAAAAAAAATATGATAAAATAAGTTTTAAAGCATTAAAATTTAATTTGTTTTTATAAAGAATAATAATAAAGAATAATTAAAGAATAATAACAATAATAATAAAAAATGTTAATATTGAAAAAGTAAATTTGAGTGTAATAATAGTATTAAATAAATGGCATTAAAGTACATTTATATATTTCTTATAGCTAAGGATATATTTTCATAAATTAAAATTTTTACCAGAATACAATTATGTGAATTTAAAAAAAAATTTCTTAAGAACACAAACTTAAAATATATAAAACACACCCAAGAAGTATATGTTGCAGAAACTAAAAAGTACAAATGTATATGTATATACACTCAAGAGCCAAAACATTATACCCACCTGTCAATAACGAGTTGGCCCACCTTTGTCGTGCAACACAGCTTCAACCCGCCTTGGCATGGATTAATACCACCACTTAATACCAGTTAAATACCACTTCCACCTGATCACGTGCCTTCCACGTCATCCAGGCGAGTTCATTGCAAAATGTAGGGGTGGTCATAATGTTTTGGCTCTTGAGTGTATATATATATATATATAATGTTTTTACTGTAATATAGTACCTGATAGTTATTAAATAATTAACTAAAAAAATTATGATGACTATTGTTAAATTTAATATTTTTACATAAAGCAATTTTTTGTTATACATTTTACTTAAAAACTCTCAATGGATATGGTAGTTCCAAAGTAACACAAAATACATTGGAAATGCACTGCACTATATTACTATGAAAGGGAAAGGGATAGAAATATCTCATCAAAAATCTTTTTTACAGGAAGTTGGACACTTTTGTTACACATGAAACAAACACCAAACAGTTAGCTTGATAATGGCAAAGTATGTTATTAAAGTAATTATTAGACTAGCATTTTACATGACACTGTAAATGAAGATGAATTAATTACATAATATTTTCTAACAAAAACCTACATCATCTAATGTCATAATAAACAAGTTTCTTCCAAGATTAATACACATACCAGCAATTAAAATGATAATTTCTTACCAAAAACTGTGCAATACCTATTTAATTAATACAGTAACTTCCCTTTAATGCAGCACATTCAAGACCATGACTGTGTCAGATGGGTGATTTTGCCAGATTATTCAGTATCCATTTATCTTCAGGGAGATATCAAAAATAAAAATCTAAATGCTTAAATCATACACATATTTAATGTGTTTCAGCATATTCTACGCCCATGTAGATGCTATAATTATTTGATGAATGCAAGTAATATTACATATGCATTTGTTGGTCAATGTCAAGAAACATCCAAATCCATACAAAAAAAAATTAAGAAAGCGAAGGCTTGATCAGTGCAGGATTATAGAAAAGTGCCAAACTGATTGAATGTTGGATTAAAGAGAGGTTACTGTATATGAGTAATGTGACAAAACTTTCTTTTTTTTTTCCAACACTTCTGTGAAAATTGAAATAAAGAAAAGACTCAAGTATATTACTAAAAGTAAAATGTTGATAAATAATTAATTTTGTTATTAAATCAACACAAAGTCCTAATCCAATTAGAATTTTTTAACTGTATTACTTTTCTTAGAAATGAACAATAATAAACATAGCTTTTCGACAACAAAATAGGTTAAGTTTAAAACACACATTATAAAAGTAATGGATAAAAAGTAAATACTTTTAATCAGTTGTTCATGTAATTCGGATGAAATCGTTTTTCCAGAATCCACATGTTTACTAAAAGAAGCCAATGTATTATAGTGCTTTAAAAAGTAACTCATAACAAAAGGGCAAACATTCACAACATCCCATTCTAAATTTGTCAGCCCAGCAACTTCATTGTACGGTATAGTGGTCAGAGAATGTTGAAGCAGGTGACCAAACTAGAAAAAAAAATTTAAGCAATAAAATTAAAATTCATAAAAGTATAAAATTTAAGTATTAAAAAATAGAGAATTAAACTTTTTAAATGCAGCATATTTTTTGGTTTAACACGTGTTCTTACATAGCTAAAATGTTTTTGCTAGAATATAATTCTCAACAAATATTTATGATTAATGTATGGATAATTTTTTTATGATAATTTAAACAGCTGGAATATAATTTTATTTTAAATCTTTTTAAATACAATGACATCTACATTTCCTTTCAAATAAAATTTATGGATTAAAAAATGCTATTCTCAAAAAGTTTGTAAATTGATGGTGCCAAAAATTAACTTTTATGCTTAGAAAATTTATGAAATTATTTTTATTAGGACCCAATTCCTAACTAACCACTTTTAAATTATAAAAATTAAATTCACAGCAATATTTACTTATTCTTTAACTTGACAGGAATAAGAAAATCACAATGAAATACTTATCTTATGTGTGCTGCAATAAATCAGCAAGAAAAATTTTAGCAATATTTTACGGCTGATTTAAATATGATGCCCAACTCATGGCCAAGTGATAATGTGGACAGTTAAAGTGCTTGAGAGCTGAGATTAGTATTGTAGACATTGCTTATAGAAATTAGAAGATTCGATTGTGATTGTAACAATATGCATTAAAGCATTTTGCACTTGATAGTTAGGCTAACAAGTGTGAGATATTTCTGAGTTTACTCCCATACAAATAATATACCATAATTCCAAAAAGTCTTCCTCTTATCACCCATAAATGGGATGTTCATGAGACACATAAGTGAGTCCTTCCATTGTTAAACAAAGAAGATTAAAATATATTGATATTTTTATATCACTTTGAATGCCAATTTTTTTTTTGCCAATATTGAAAACAAAATGAAAAAATTATAGATAAAACAGTCATTAAAACAATTTAAAAACTGAAAGTAAAAAAAAAAAATTATTTTTGTAAAATTACATTTTGCCTTATTATTAGAGAAACAAATATTGTAAAGAAATATAAAAAAACAACAGTGAAGAAAATTATTAGATTAGCCACTAAACATAATGCTTATTTGAATGTCAAAACATACATTACCCTTTTCATAAAAAGTTTTAAATCATCAAATGATAACAAAGAAGGTTTTCCAAAGGCAGGAGGATGAAAATTAAAAATTAAATAGGCTAGAGGATCTGATCCTATGACATCACTGCGATCTGCAATAAAGGATAATCAATCCCACTTTCACTACAATTTTGTACATATGATCAAAAAATTAAAAAATTGGAACAACTTTTGTTGATGAAAACAGTATACAGTTATTCAAAATGAATAACCCAATTTCAAAATTTCATATTTTCAAAAATAAATAACACAGAATGATAAGTAGTATATAAATACAAAGGAAAAGTATAGAAATTTTATAATGCGAACAATGGCGTTCATGTGATCTTCATGAAGTTGTTCCACGAAAGGTATTTTAGAAGTTTTTCAGTGAAGAAGTGATAATGGTGTCCATGAAGCAGAATGTTTTTTTTTTGTGTGTACAGCCGTTGTGCAATGTGGTTTTGTAATCATTGTTGAGATTGAATTTTCTAATAAGTACTGAATTAATCCACTTACATCTCAGAGTATCCTAAGGTGATATTATCAGTATAAGGGAAGAAGTGGATGTCGTCATAAGTGGTGGATGACAAGACACATATTTGGAAAATGTTATGAGAGAGATTTTCTATGAAGCCCAAGGAAATTGACAGTTTGTGTCAGTTGCTATTCCCCAGTCCACTGTTTGGCAAGTGTTAAGATGAAAGTTGTGTTACAAGCCCTACAAATTACAAGCATTGAGACCTAGTAATAACAAACATTGATTGCCTTTTTGTCTCCACATGATGGAGGCTATGGAAGACTATTTTGCACCTGATTTATTTTCAGAGATGAGATCATGTTTAATTTGAGTGAGCAAATGAACATCATAATATGGGCATATGGGGCCTCACAAATCCTCATACTTGAACCGAACATGAATAGGATTTACAGAAAAAGTAATCTTTTTTTTCGATGCCGGTATGAAAGATTTATGGGTAATTCTTTTTTATGGAAAAAACAGTCGACGACAAATACCTGTTTGGATATGTTGCAAATCTGGTTTTCTCCGCAGGAAGAGGAAGATCTCTCCAACATCGTTTTCCAACAAGATAGGGCACCATCCCAATGGGTTAAAAGCACATTGTTTAATATGCAGTTACCTTGCAGGAGAATTAATCGCAATGGAAAGGTAACTTGATATTACACAGCCGGCCACCTCGGTCACTTGATATGACAGCCTACGATTCCCCCTTTAGGGGTTTATAAAAGATAAAGTGTATTAGCCACCATTACTCACAAATTTATGTGAACTTAAACAACGAATTTCTGCTGCTATACATTCAATTAATAGTAACACTTTACATGTTTGGCAGAAATTTACATAGTCTTGACATTATAAGTGCAACTAAAGTTTGTATCAAATACTTGTAAAAAAAGCTTACATATTTCTTCCTTTGTATTTATGTATTACTTATCATTCTGTGTTGTTTAGTTTTGAAAATACTGAGTAAGAATATATGGAATTCTGTCTCGATTCAACTAATGTATTAAAATAAGAAATAATGTAACTTCGATCATTTATTCATAACACACAAGTCTTTTTTTTTTCAAGGGCGGAGACAAAATTTTTTTACTATTGAAATAAAATTAAATACTCTGCAAATGAGTTTCTAATATAATACTTTTAAGTTATTTTAGTAGTCAGTATAAAAATATTTGTGCTAATAATATTTCTGTCTTTTAATATTTATTCTTTATACCATAATATCTCCTTTGAACCAAAAAAAAAGAAGGCTTTAATTGAAAGAATAATTTAAAGTTATTTATTTTTGAACTGCATGATTTTATAAATGAGTGCTAGTAATTTTTTCCAAACCAGCCAAATGAACCAACCACTTCCACTAGTCCTAAACCAAAAAAAATTCCAATGAAGACAACAAATATATTTCAGAATGGCCAGTAAATCATTGCAATTTTCTAATTAACAACAATTTATCAATTTTATATGTTACATCAACATCCAATTTCAATTGCAATCATTACTAAATTATAATAACTACAGTATCAACAGCAAATGATAACGACAATGATAATTTAATGATAAAACCCTTACTTCTGCCAATTTCCATCAAAGAACCTGAAAGTTTTTCTTCACTTCTAGAATAAGGATCAAGATAAAAACTAGCAATCTCTTTACCTAAAATAAATAAATTTAATGAAAAAAATGAATAAGATTACCAGATTGCATTGGATATGCATACAAAATATGAACATAACATGTGTGAACGGTGTTTGTGTTCTTATTCAAATTCAAGCATAGTGTTTTTATATAACCTTGAAGAATTTAAAGATTCAGAATTTAATAACCAGATACTTTGCTTTTACTGCCAATAGCATTTTAATTATTTCTTATAAGAGTCGCCAGCTAAAAATGAATGATTGAATGATACACAGAAAGCAGATTTATGTTTTTAATAACTAATAAAATATTAATGTTAAATAATGGAGAATAATTGAACATTTCTCTCCTGGAATTCTTCTGAAGTCTAATCATACAATCTTTATCTAAATTACTTAATAATAATAATTACAAAGATAAATAGATTATGATATTTATTAGTAAATAATCTATATTTCGATGTTTCATTCATTCTGTTTGAGAGAACTACAAGATTTAAATAATTAACTTAATAGCAATACCAACTGAATAATATTTTTTTTTATAAAAAGAAGGAATTAACAAAGTATGAATTCACATAAAATGATCTTTTTGTCAAATTTAAAGTATCCATCAAATTTCTTGTAGAATGTATAAATCGATTTGGAAAGAAATATAATTTAGTAATATAAATTGCAATTACCTGAAGCATCAAATATTTTATAAAATTTTACATCTGCATGCCAGGCTTCAATTTTTTCATCACATTCCTAGGAAGGAAGGAAATAAAAATGAATACCATCATAGATATTCTCTATGTACATTATTAACAAATCAGATTAACATATCCCCATATTAAATAAATTTACAGATTTCTAAAAACAATGTTTCTGTTAACTGAAATTTGATTTAAATTTTAAATTAATATAATACCAATAAATAATAGTCTAAAAAAAGTTTATTTTTGAAAATAGTAAAATTCAGTACAACCTATTTAATAGGGGTGAAAAAAACAACACAAGTTGTGTTAAACTCAATGAGCAATAATTTTTTTGTAATCAGAATATTTTGAATTTTAGTTTTAATTAATTTAAAATAACTAAGATACAGATTGGAAAGATGTGGTAAATTTAAAATATACTGAAAATCAAATCTGGATCAATCCAGGTATTGGATTGCTTTACAAAATAAAACTTATTAGCTCTTTCATTTCAAAGAGATAAGCTGATAAGTTTTATATAAAAGATCAATAATTTATAATTTTTAACCCCATAAGTAAAAATAAAAGTCAGGAAATCCTTTCTCGCAATTATATTTTCAGTTTAAAATAAAAATTAAAACAACTCACACATAATAAAAACCATTAGAAAATTTGATTTACTAAAAATACTTCAGCTCTTCAAACATTAAATAATAATAAAATTCATATTTTGTTAAATACTAATTCAAATTATATTACTAAAAGTTATGCCCAGGTGAATCAACTAATGTTATTTAATTTGCATGAAACTGTTAGACAACAATCTATTTTTTCTATTGCTAATCACAACAACAACTAATGATCTAACTTAAAACCTAATTTTCATAATTTTCAAATGCCAAATTTAATTAGAGAATAATACTAATTAAATAATGAATACAAAAATAAATTTTTTTTTCTCCTGCAAGGTCATGGATCTTTTGAACCAAACCTACTGATTCTGGTCTGATTGAATAATTTCATTTTCTTATAGTGAATTGCAAATTTAATAATGAATCCAAATGCTTTCTATAACCTTAATGAACAACAGTATAAATACTTTCTTTCTTTCTTCCCTCGCTAAATCTCACTACTCCCAAACTCACACCTATGGCATGGCTATCAAATTTCGAACATTGGAGAATTTTTTTAAATAAATTACAGTAACCTAAAGGAATTAGCAATATACTTCAGATTAACATTGGTGACTTAGGGAGTAGAGGAACCTAAGTTTAAAGCAGGACATTTTTATTAATATAATAGCAATACAATTTTTTTTCTTATTTATTAAATAAAATTTCAGATGGCTGCAATTTAGTAGTTAGATGTTAAGTTAATTTATTTATATTACATCCGCCTGTTTATGAACAGTACAACAATATAAAAAAATGTCAACGAGAAAAACACACAAATTGACTCAACTTAATTGGTTAATTTCTTAACAAATATTGATCCAATTTTGAAATTTTTTCTGTTGCTCTATGCTTTGTGTTAAAAGTATTTCTGACAATTTTGTGAAACATGGATGCAAATTATGGCCATGTATAGGCAGATACACATACATGTACACAAACTTTGAGAAATATATATAGAGAGAGATAATAGGAAATAATAAATTTGGAATGCCTGAAAGTTTTTGCTTGATAAAATATTATTAAGTACAACAGAACTAATTATTTCATTACAAAGTTATCATTATTCTCATTTAAAAAAATTAATTTCTTCTTAAATATGTAATGTTTATACAAAATATTTGGTGACAAAAAAGAGGATGGGTTTAAAATTAAAAAACCCTAATATTTTCTTACTTTTATAGTTATATTAAAAAGATTCTGACATAAATTAAAGACACCTTCCAAAACTGCTTGTAAAGGGAAATACTGCCTCACTACATCATCATCAATACTGAAATGAAAAAATATGCATTATAACAGATCAATAAAATGGTGGATAATGAAATTTTTATAATCAAACTTCGTTATCATTAGATAACTGAAAAAATGTAATTGTTTAAAAATTTTTGATAACAGCATATTATTTGAAATCTAAATTATTTCCTGCTATCTTTAAAGATATTCTTCTCATTTTTTTAAAAATAATAATAATAAAAAAGACGCATAGCAATAATCAATATTTCTTAAGTGATAAACACTAGTAACAACAGAAAATCAACAGAATCAGAAAGCCATTGAAAAATCTTGAAATTCATCTGTAGTAACAATGAACAAAAATATTTATATATAAATTATATATATATAAAACAGAACAAGAAAATTTTATCAAAAGAAACAATAATTTTGAGATTAAATAAAATGAATTAAAAATAAAATATTTTTCTATGTCATATTTTTTACTAATACTATACTTTTTATTTTTTACTAATGTTTTATTTATTTGTTATTTTGTTAATGTTATTATTATTTAACTACTAACTTATCATAGCATAAATTTTTAACACATAAATTTTAGTTTTAAGAATGAAGATCCTCCTTAACAAACTCAACAAGTGTCTTCACTTACTTGAATAATTCCTCCTTATGCAGTCTTTGATAATATGGTATATCCCACAACTGTAAAGAATCATGAAAACCATTTTTATTTGCAAAGTCTTGCAACTCCCGAATTTCCTTGAAAGTGGAATCTTGACTTTTAATATGTAGTCTGAAATTAAAATTCACATTTATTTTGTCAATATATAAACTGTTTTGTTAGAAAATAATTGTGAAATATTTCAAAACAATATAAATATTGAACTATAAAGAAACTTTTGATTCTTACGTAGTTAACATTTCTAAAACGTTTTCAATGCTTCCAGCCATTTTTGTTGACATAGACATCTCAGCAAACGATTTGTAACCTAGAACTCGAGCTAGTTCACTCCTAAGAGAAGAAAACAATTTAAGTTTGATCTACATTACTATTATTATTCAAAACTGAATAAGGGTCTATCAATGCATATTCTGATGTCAAACTTTTACTTTAAAACTGTTTTACAATTGAATGAGTCTAAATAATAAACAAGAAACATTACACATTTAAAGTACTGAAATGGAATATAATATTGGCAATAAACACAGACTGGATCCAAGTTCTTCAATTTCATAGAAATCAATTCTTGAAATGTAGGAATCTTCATTACCTTTGATGTCTAATTTCTTCAATTTCAATGCTGTTATTCAAGTCTTGACCAGATGTTGAAGAAGCTCTAACATTATTAGCATAATATACATTCCATCTTGAAAGACGATTATCACAATATTTTAAAAATTGCTCATATGCATGAGGATCAAGTGTTAGTCTCCATGGACCTTTGGATGCATTAGATCTATAAAAAAATAAATAAATAAAATTAGAACAATACATTATTAGAGTTATAAAACACGATATTAAATTTAATTGAAAATAGCGTTGATAAACAAATATACGATGATTTGTAGCAGTTGCTACATCACAAAATATTATTTCTTTGTTCAAAAATAACTTTTCACTACTATATTTTAAAGAAGATTATTTTTTAAAGGCCTTGTTCTATTTAAAACATTGTTATTATAATAATACCTTTTTTCTACTATTGCCATTCGAAGATTGTCCTAAAAGAAGATACAACACACTGTGATGATATAATATAAATAATAGGCATATTAATAACAAAGATATATGGCCTTCATGAATTAAATCATTAGAAATTAACCTTAAAAGTTTAGCACAAAGGAAATGAAAAACCATCGGTTCCACCCATATATACACTCAAGAGCCAAAACATTATGACCACCTGTCAATAACGAGTTGGTCCACCTTTGGCGCGCAACACAGCTTCAACCCGCCTTGGCATGGATGCCACAAGTCCTTGGTAGATGGCCGGAAACAGATTGTACCAGATGTTTAAGCAACGGTCACGCAAATCCGAGATATTTCGAATTGGTGGTCTTTGAACTCTGAGCTGCCGTCCCAGGACATCCCAAATGTGTTCAATCGGATTGATATCCGGTGAGTTAGGCAGCCAGAACATTAACTGGAATTCAGCATCATGTTCCTGGAACCACTCCAACAAAATTTTAGTCTTGTGACAAGGGGCGTTGTCCTGTTGGAACATTCCATTTCCAGCTGGAAAAACAGAGGCCATGTAAGGGTGCAACTGGTCCGCAATGATGTTCAGATACCCTGTAGCATTCATGGTCTTCTCTACCACAACCACGGGTCTCAGAGACGCCCAAGAGAACGTCTCCCAAAGCATGATACCGCCACCACCGGCCAGTACATTGTGGGAGCAACTGTTCGCCTGGAAGACGGCGTATCCTGACAAGGCCATCGGCGTGATGAATGACAAACCGTGATTCATCTGACCAGGCAACTCTCTCCCACTGATCCATGGGCCAGTCACGATGTTCCCGGGCCCAGCGAAGGCGCAGTTGGCCGATGACGCTTGTCAGCAAAGGCACACGAGTGGGACGTTTGCTGCGTAGCCCCATATCCAACAGTGTCCGATGAACAGTATGCTCCGATACTATTCTACTTGGCCCTGCATTGTATTGGGCTGTCAGCTCAGCCACTGTCTGGCTCCGGTTTTGCTGCACCATGCGAGACAGTCTACGGCGACCTTTTTCTTTGATAGCGTGTGGACGTCCAACACCATGTCGTCTACTGCTGGTTTCACCGTCATTCATCCACTTTGCATAAGTACTAACAACTGTAGATCGCGAACAACCCACGAGTCGTGCAGTTTCGGAAATACTTGTTCCGAGCCATTACAATCTGCCCTCTATCAAAGTCGCTTAGATCCGCAGCCTTTCCCATCACACACAGAAGTAAGTGAAAGAATGATTCTTCAGACTCTCCAGCAGCAGTTAAATACCACTTCCACCTGATCATGTGCCTTCCACGTCATCCAGGCGAGTTCATTGCAAAATGTAGGGGTGGTCATAATGTTTTGGCTCTTGAGTGTATTATAAATATGAAAGAGACCTATGAAATTATGAATAACATTCTTGATAAGAAACAATATAAAAGCATATGATCATATATTTAAGACATTAAAAAAACAATATTTATGTAGAAAATATGCAGAAATCTGAAGATTATTACCATGTTGCTTTCATTGCATTTCAGCAAGGATCATTAAGGACAATTCAAAGTTTTCATATGGCGTTTATATAAATCTCACATCTGGTAATAACAGTTTTATAAACTCATCTTGAAATAATCTCAATAACATCTACTCTCAATATTAAATTAGGTTTGATGATAATTTTCGTGAAAGCCATAGGTACAAATGAAAAATTACTATTTTTTATTTGAAAAAGTTTCCTAAAATTAGTCAAGCAAAAAGTAAAGGGGAAACTTTATAAGATTTCAAAGCAGAGAATTAATAAAAAATAAGTTTTTTAAAATAAATTTAACTTGAAAATTGTACATACATTGTTTGCAAAAATGTAGTGAAAAATTAAAAATCTTTATGTGATAAAATGATGTAAATTCATTCTGCAAGTTAAAGAATATAAAATTTAGACAAATAAATGGAATTGAAAAAGTTGGATTTTTTTTTTCAAAAAAAAATCTGTTGTAAATATAAATAATGTAAAATATTTAAATAATTGTAAAGAAAATCCTTTAATGACAAAGAAAAATATTTTGCTTTTCAAATTCAATATGAAAAATACTATAAATATTAACTTATCTTTGTGATAGGAACAAAAATGGTTCTTCATTTGAATCAATGCAATTTTTAATATAAATTTTTAGCTAAACTTATTATTTTTAAATTTTGATTTTGATGATGCTGATTTGGGGGAGAAAGAAAACCAGAGAGACTTACGGATCTAATGCAACTAACTTAAGCAGATCACGAGGAAAGTTTTTGACATCACTAAATTCTAAATCTTGTGAAAACTTTGATGTAACTTCCATTAACTTTCCTCTGTAAATAGAAAAAATTATGTAATGCAATAAAAAATATAAACTATGTTTTAAATATTAAAACCAATATTTTTTTTTTTTTAAAAGCACTTAATAATTAAAAACAAATACAATAACCCCTTATTGCATTGCACCTCAATATATCCAACATATTTTTGACATCTTTTTTTTTAAAAAGAATCACATAACTTAGATAAAATTTTAGGTTATATTATGTTTCTTTTTTATCTCCTTGCCAGTACATATAATTTGGACTGCTATTTAAAATATATAATATATAACTGCTATATAATAATATAAAATTATAGTCACCACCTAAGTAAGTTTGTGTTAATAACAGTTTTTTAATATAAAAAAAATCCATTGAAGATTAATTATTGATATTTAAAAATTAGAAGAAATTCTAAAAATAAGGTACACTTCTTGAAAGTCAATACCTAAATATTTTTAAAAATAGCAAGTTTACAAATGAATTCTATGTAAATGATATTATTATAATTACGCTAAAGATAATTATTGCTTGGGAAGACTCAAGGGAATATATATATATATATATATATTAGCTTAAAAATATTGTTATGCAACTAAAAGAAATTTTAATTAAACGTTCTATGCAGAATATCACTAAAGCAATAGAAAGAACAAATAGTCAACTGCATAAAAATAAACTACTAATGTTCAACCATATGTTTTCCCATAATATTCAATACAAACTAGTATACCATTCATTAAATTTCATTTTCTATTTTTTTAATAATAATATTGATAAATAAACCTACAGCATACGAGTTGTCATTTCACAAGCAGAAATTATACTCACTAACCTGCAATCTTGTTTAAATTTAAAGAGTAAAATTATTTTAACAAATGGCATTAATGTGTTTAAATTTTATCTGCCTTATATTACTCTTCAATTTAAAATTTTTTTTTTTGCAATATCTGCTGCATATAGTATGTTGTAACGATATTAATATTAATTGATCAAATTAATAAAAAAATGTGCATTTTATTTTAAAAGAATCTGATTATTGTGTAAAAGGTTCCAATTTATGGCCATACACACACACAACAACAACAATTCAAAGACTTAAAACAGACATATTCTTTTTTTGCAAAACATATTCTACTACATTTTCACTAATCTAATTTAAATTCAGATCCAAATCAAAACAAAATTTTATTTCCTTTAAGCTTATTGTAAAAAATCATGTATCTGTTAAAAATAAAAGTTTATCCTTTTTTAAAAAGATTAATGAGTAAAATACATTTTTCAACATACAATGTATGAAAATCTAAATTAATTTAATTTTATTAAAACATTCAAATATAAATTTTCAACCAGCAAGTAATTTTATGCAGCTTACTTATAATTTTGTCTGTGAGTATCAAGTTTTCGCATAATGCTTTGAAAATGTCGATAAGCTTTATCAGACAAGTCCATACCAGATAGACGAGATTCCAATAAGTGCTTATTGATAATTCTTTGTACTGGTTCAGTAAATTGTTTTTCATTTTCTTTAAGCTCCTAGAAAAGTACATTCATAAATAAAAATATATCATAAGGGAAACAAACAAAAATGTAAATTAATAACATTTCTAAATATTTTAAAGGCAACTATGAAACATTATTAATACAAATGGAAAAATGACAAATATATATAATATTTAAATTTTATATAAAAAAATAAATTTCAAAAACCTTGGTATTTTGATATATTTTTTTAGTCTAGATGAAAATAGTTTTCTTAAACTTATAAAATATTTCTAACTGTTAAAATCAAGATTTGACTTATTATTTTATTTCATTTTTTCTACAAAACTGAAGTATGATTTTAATGAAAATGAAATTTGCTTCCTTCTTTAACCTCTAGTGTTTTACACTGAATTTCAAACCACTTAAAATGGAAAAGGATCTGATGGCTGAGTGACTAACACTCTGGTGTTCAGTGCACAGGTTTTGGGTTCAAGTCTTGACAGTGCCATGGATATTTGTAGAGGTTCGGAATTCACTTTAAACCATAGATCCCAGTTTAATATGATCATAGAGCATTGTGGGGGTAGTGTTACTTGCATCCATAGTATATTGTCAAGGGCTAGTGCTAATGAGTAACAGTGTTCGTAGGTGCAGTACACTTTAAGCTGCTTACAGGGACATGGTCAATACAACAAAGTTCTCGACACAATTAAAAAAAACAACATAAAATGGAAAGTTGAGTACAAAACACATACAGATAAACACTTATAAACCTAAATGGTTATATGATTTAGTTTTAATAACAAAAAAACATGTTAAAATTTAATTACAATATGTGATAATAGATAAACATAAAGCTGAGTAAATGTTAAAACTTGTTTAAAGAATCATGTAAAAACTATCAACAAATTTTTTCAAAATTAATTGAGGGGAAAAATATAAATAAAATTTTAATATGCATCTTAAAAACAATCAAACAAGTTAAAAAGCAAACCTTGAAAGCTTGATAAATTGATGTGCTGAGAAATTTTTCTCTTTTGGCTTTAATAATTCTAGGATGAAGCTACAGTAAAAAAAAAGTATAAGAAAAATTTAATATGCAATAAGAAAAAGTAAAGTCATACGAAAAATTTTTAAATACTAATTAAAATTAGCAAAATAATATAAAAGTTTATTTTAAATTTGAAATTGCAATAATAAAAACAAAGAAAAATATTAGGGTTAATAAGTTGGCAACATACTTATATTAAAATACAACATCAAAAAATATTATTTATAAGATATCCTGATAACAACAAAAAAAAATGTATATATGTATATATTAATTTTTCATTGAACAATTTTTTTAAATAATTCTGAATACAGCAACGTTTTGAAACACTGAAAAGTGCATAAAATCATTTTATTACTTCTATGTAATGATAAGTAATGTTTATAATTAATTAAAAAATTTGTTTATTCAAAAAAACTAACAAATATAAGAAATTTCACTTTTAAATCACTTAAAAGTCAAGCAAATTACAAAAAAAGCAATATAATGAAAAAAAAAGTAATTCTAGTTTTACTCTATAAATAGAATTCATAAAAAACAATTAATATGAATAATTATTTTATAGAATTGGCTTAATATTATTTGATAACCTTTAAATAGGAAAAAAAAAATATATATATATATATATTTTCAGAATTTTTTTAAAACAAGAAATGCCATGCATAACTAACTAGGTTAAAATTTGAAGTAAATAGTTTTTAACTTGATAAATAAAAGAAAGCAAATATTATTAGATAGAATTGCTTATACATGAAAGTGAAGCTAAAGATATATTACTTATATTTATTATATATAACAGAATTTCAAAGTAATTTAAAATAAAATCTAAAATCTAATTTAAAATAAAATCTGACAAATAAACTCTAAAAAGCATTAATCTTTAGTTTTTATTTAAATACAAAATAAAAAAAAAGTCAATAAATACAATTTATAATTTTCAGTAACAAAATCAAAATTACACTAATTTATTACCCTAATATAAGCATCAGCTATGCTGTCATTTCGTCTAACAGTATATAAAATTTTAAATGCACCCCAAGCGAAGTCAAGTGGTCCTGAAAGTCTGTCCAAAGGAAGGATTATGTTCTGAATATTTCTTTCAATTTCAGAATCTTCAAAATAAAAAATATATAAACTCAAAACTTGTTTTAATACTTTTATATATGTTTCTAAATATATTAATTAAACACATCATTATTTCTCCTTCTTTGAAATATTTTAGAAAAATGTACAATATTTAGCAGACAGTCTCAAATAATTTTATAGGAATTCAAATTAAAAACCACAAGGGTAAGAGAATGATGTAGAAAATATTTAAATCAGTCAAGCAACTCATCGTAGAGCCACCTGGAAAACATCAGCATCCTTGATGTGGTTATATGTAATTACACAGAACTGAAAAGTAAGGATAATAATGTTAAATACTCATAAGAATCTTTGATTATGTAATTGTTTTTTAAAAAATTAATTTTCCCAAAATCACACATCATATGACATGTAGACAAGTTAAATTTCTTGATTTTTGTTTTATTTCAGAAACCATCCTCATTTTTTTATGGTTTCCAAGACAAAAGTTTATATTTAAGACAATAAATATTACTATAAGATATTCAGATATTTTAATTTTTATGGAAAAAGATTTACAATAACATAAAATTATCCTAAAATATGTGCAGTGCCATACACCAATAAGTAAGCAAATAAGTAATTATTTGTCAGAGTTTTTGTTACAATGGTTTAAAATACCATTTACATAAAATATATAGCAATTTCAATTTCCAACAGTCAAGAGTAAAAAAAAATATTATAGGTTATTTGCTTCATATAAACAACTATTCCTTTTCAAAAAAGAATAAACTAATTATATTATGATAAGATGAAAAGAAATAGAGTAAATTAATTAAACAGAATTTTAAAATTTTCAATTCATTAAGTTTTAAATTAAATAAATTTTTATTCAAATATTTTATTGGGCAAAATTTGTCAGTGTTCAACATTTTTATCAAAATGTTTTTCCATTAACATACACATGACTGTTATATTTCTGGCATTCCAGTGGCAAAATAACTAAGTGCTAAGCATTTGAAAAATAGTATTATTATTATTAATTATAAAAATAACTGAAAATATACCATAAAGCTTTTGATCCATATGGTGAATTCCAGATTCATATTCAATGACAAGTTTGCCTATGGCATTAACACATTTTTCTGTAGTTAATTCACTAAATGGAGGTATAGAGCTATTCCGTAAAAGTGGATTATTTTCAGCGGTGTCAGGAGGTATTTCAGGCAAGCTGAAGGGGAAAAAAAGCATTTACTACAGAAGACAAAAAACAAGGAAGATTTATTAATTAAAATTTTAAAACTTTAACTTTTTAAATATAAAAGGCAATCATTACTAAGTGTGCATTTATCAACACTACTATTCTTCTCTTGATTACTTTTTCATGTTTTTATAACAGAAGTTTTAATACTATTTAAAGTGATCTTAATAATTAATCAATAAACAATTTTCATCAAAATGAAATTGAATTTCATTTCAAAATTATTATGAATGTAAACAGAATAAATTAATTTGTGCCTTACTTGATTCCTGTACATTATTGTAAACAAATCAAATAAAGCATACACATTACTGTATGCATATTTCATGCATTTATCTGTGACTTTTAGATCTAATATAATTTATTCATTTATACAATGTGCCTTACATATTGTGTATATTAAGAGACAAAAGAAAAGCACAATATAACTGATGGCTTTAACCAAGTCTTTATATTAGTTGAATTTTAATCAGTAGTAATTCAGAATTATTAATAGGATTTAATAGTAAAGGATACAGTTTTAATTAAAAAATTAAGAACAAAAAATTATTCTTTCATATTGTACATTTTCTACTTTTGCAAATATTGAAATAAAAAGTTAAACTCTTGAATATGAAACTTTTTAATTTATAGAAAAAATACCCAAATATATCTGAATGTACAATCAAAAGAGAGTTTCTTGTAATTTGCTTATAAATAAAAACAAAGCTATTTAACATTTAAATTGAACAGTCTCTAGTTATAAAGATCAGTTTAAATAATTTAATTCTGAAAAATAAATTAAGAAGTACAGTTAAATTCATATAGGTCAATTAAAATTAAAAAAATATATAAGTGTTATATTTTCTAAAATAGAAAACATCCAAGTATAATCTATTTAGTTTCATTTCTTGTCAAAATGTTTACATAAAGCTGGAACACTGATTATAGGCTATCTTAATTATTAATTTGGTTACTCTAAATTAAATTACAAAAAATAATATTGAATAATAATAGTTTTCAAGTAAATTAGAACATATTTATCAAAAGTTTAATTGATAATGTGAAAATAAATTATTAATTAAACTTTTGAAACGTATTTTGTGTCAAATATTAAAAATTTTCATGTGACTTCTTTAAGCAACTATACGAAAACTTATTTCAAAATTCAAGACTGAAATAATTTTCTAGTATGTATAATACATTAATTTTAATATTTTATTTGATTTTACTCACATAAATTGACGAGTCCTATGTTATGTTAAATAAGATTATTTTTTAATAAAAACAAAATAAAATACAAAGATTTTAGACAGAAAGTACAAATAATTAGTTTACAAATGTCAAGTTGATTTAGTTATTTTAAATGAAATTAAAAGACTAAGTGAAAACCCACAACAATTATTATTTATAAACTATTTTTGCAAGAAAGTGCAACGTACAGTACAATATATTTGTTTCTTTTGCCACAAATTTTATGATTTAAAACACGTAAACTGAAAATTTTTCTTGATAACAGTAGCATCCTGACTTCTTTAGCTTTGTTTATATTTCTCTCACATTTGCACTAACTAAACATGGTTACGATTATATAATTTTTCAGCATATCCATGAAAATAAATATTCATGATAAAAAAAAGTAGAACAAAAAGAGTCATAACATTAAGAAATTAAAAAATTATCATGTTATTATAAATAAATATAAATTTTGTTTTTTAAGAACAACTAAAGGTTTCTCATCTGAATCGTGACTTGTTATCATACTGTTTAATAAGAAAGATTACACAGTTCATATGGCATCATGAGAACTCAGTTGTCAAAAATGGCTGGGTTTTGCTTGCGGTGTTCTTGTTTTGAGCGTTTAAAATACGGTCCTGATGAATTAGAACAGTTTCAACGTAGTAGAAAAATAGATAAAATATTAGAACTCGATAAGCGATCTCGGCGTAAGTTGGTCAAATTATTATTATTAGGTGCTGGCGAGAGTGGTAAAAGTACATTCCTGAAACAAATGAAAATAATTCATGGATTGCATTTCGATGATGAAACAATTGCTGAATATCGCGTTACAATTTATCAAAATGTTGTCAAAGGAATGAAAGTCTTAGTCGATGCTCGGGACAAGCTTGAAATTCCGTGGCAAAATGAATCTCATGTGGAGCAGGCCCAACATGTTATGAGTTATGCAAACTCATTTTTGGATAAACAAACATTTTCACAATATGCAGCTTCGGTGAAAGAATTGTGGAAAGACAGTGGAATTAGAATTGCTTTTCACAGAAGAAGAGAATTTCAATTAGTATGTTTTAATTTAATTAATGTGACCGTTTGTGTTCATAATTATCTTATTAATCTAAAGAGTAGGATTGAACTTGTACAAATAAATAATCCATGGGTTCTTATATTTTTCTGAAGAGCAAATTTAAATATCTGGTATAAATTTTAAACAAAACTGATAACTGAACAAGATCCTTTAAAACTTTAGTAAATGGCATTTCTTTAAGAACCACAACTTGCAGTGTGTTTTTTTCTTGTCCATAATTTATTCATGGGAGAAAACACATTTTCCAACAAGTATATTTCTGCCAAACAGACGTAACATACATTCAATATTGTAAGATTCCCAGTATTCAATCAAGTCATTTTTTTTTTCAGTGTAATGTAATTAGAAATTAAAGAATGCTCATCATATACTTTTGTATCATGATTACAGTTGATTGATTCCTTTTGAATCAATGCTTACATTCCACTTTGAATTTTGTCCTAGTAGATAGTTGGGTTAAATTAGCAAATTCAAGTATTCCTAGCACTTCAAAGAATCAAGTCATCTGCTCCAAATATTCTTTGCTTATTTTATAGAACTTGGCATTTGTAATTTTCTTTTATTGTTTGTCACCATCAGTTTAATTACTTGCAATTTTTTGATTAAATTACAAAGGTGGAGAAGAAACAGTACATTTTAAGTTGGTTTATTTTCTTAATAAATTCAATTCCAGAAATATTCTCACCCACAATTTTTAACTCAATTTGATAAATCATTGCTGATTGTGCTTGCATAAACAAAAGCCATAATCCAGTATAAGGGTTTTCAAAAAATATCCTCAATATGATTTGATGTTTGTCAATATTCCAAAAGTAGCTTTTTAATTATTTTTTACCGATACTGTTTTAATAGCATGTTTAAATTGAAATCAAGTAATGTTGACTATATCCAGCAATATGGTTTATGTGAACTTTTTCACAAATTCTTCCAGTTTTCACTTGAGCATTATAGATGTAAAAATGTGCATGTATTTTATAATAACACATTCAAAGTCTTTAGATTGGCATTTTTAATTGCATTGTGAATTATATGACCTTCATATCTGGTCCCTATTGGTGTTTGGTTGAATCGCATTTTGGACTCCCTCACCCAGTATCACCAATTTGCCAAACCATTGATAATTTACAAAAAAGTGCTATGTTTATAAACAGTTAAGAAGATTATAGCTTGATGTTTGCTTATGTATATCATTATGTGTACTGTATTTTATTATTTTCTTCAAGTAGGCATGCAATAAATATTGCAGTCAATTAAAATTCCCCCCTTCTTACTCTTTTTTTTTTTTTTTTTTTAATTTTTGAAAATCAAAAATTTATGATTCAATAATGTATGAATGTACAACAGAGCTAAAACAGAAACAAAGTTATGATTACTTATTCATATAGTACAGTGAACTGTGCATCTATAACCCATATTTAATCATAATGCTAATAAAACGAAACAGCTTCCATAAGTAAAATGCAGAGCTTCCTACTTTATGATAATAAAGAAGTGGCAGCTCCAAGTGATGAAAAAATACAGTTGACGTCATAAAGCCTAGGACAGATGAGCTAGGTCATGAAACTAAAGTGATATGATTATATGTATTTTTTATATGATAGAAGCAGCTATTGCTCAAGTTTCTTAGGTTGTTTATATAAAAATTTATTATGTTAAAATTTAATGTTTCTACTGTTCAAGACTTCACATTTTTAAATGTATCTATAATTAATATTTCTTTGGGGTGGAATTTTTCAAGTTACTTGGGTGATTTTTTTTTAAATTGGTTGTATTGGGTTGCCAAATTATGATTTGCTCAATGTTCTTCCTAGAGATAAATTTAATTTTGTATAAACATTTTTCTCACTTCATCTATTTAAATCTGTCAAAATTGTAGTTAATATTAACTCTACATGATGCCTTAATGTCAGATTATTTCCTGTCAATACCAATTAGATTTTAATTAGATATAGCATCCAATGTTTCGCTTGATTTTCTTGAAATTCTGAAAGTTTCGCTAGTGTGCACTTATTTAGAAAAATGAAGCAAACTACAAAAGGGAATATTTTCTTGGACCTATGATTTGAAGCATTGATTTTTGTGGAAGTACACATAAATTTCTGTTCATAGTTTGTTTCAATTAACTTCTTGAAATTTAAATTCATACCTATAAGTGGAAATTTTATGTTTGTATGGCCCCCAACACATAATTTTTCATACAATAACAGCAGTTGCAGAAATATAGAGATTCCTTAAAATCTGCAGATTGTTTAAAAGCCTTGTAATTTTATGGTGCTGATTATAGGCCATTACATATAATTTGTGAATGGTGTCTCCCCCACCCCCTCCCTCCCGAATAAAACCACTCCTTAAAAATGCTGTAAAAAAATATCACAACTTTGTCCATGAAAAAAAAAAAATTCTCAGCGTAAAATAACAGTTTGGGTGGTGGAAAAGAGTCTAACTTTAATAAATGTTGAAATACTAAAGTATGTGAAATGAAGTTTGAAGTGAAGATAAATGCCTGATAGTCTTGATATAAATATTTTATATAAAGTAAACAATATTTATTTTCAGTTTGTGTCTGGAAAATAACTGGATTATTTTTTAAAATCATGTTATTGTTCCTTAAAGGTCCATATAAATGTTGCGTGCTTGTTATATTTTTCATTTTCACTATTTTTTTAACTTAATTGACTTATATATTATCTACATTTGTTTATTACTTCATTTTATTTATATGAAACTTATTATTGAAACTTATTATTGAACTGATTTTTTAATTGCTTATTTTTTTTCAGGTTGATAGTGTGCAATATTTCTTTGATAATATAGATCGAATTGTGTTACCTGTAAGTATGCATAAATATTTATAATATTTAACCTTCATTAAATTTATATAAAATTCTCACAGCCATTTTAGAAAAATAAGAGAAACCAAATCATTATTGCAAAGATTTTTGAATATCCTTTATCAATTCATCCAAGTTTGCTGATTTAATAATTAATGAAGTTCAAACTTTTTCTGTTAAATTAAAAATATGTAATGAAAATTGTATACCTATAATATAGTGTAGACAATTGTATACATATATACTATAGTGTATGCAATCTTTTATGCATTAAACTTTGACGTTTGTTATTAATACTTTTATGTTAGGCTTATTATTTTCTTTCATATATAGAGGAAACCATAAATTTCCTTTAAAAAGAAATGTTTCAAGATTGATGATAAATGATATATTGTGCTACTAGATGTTTTTTTTTTTAATACAAAATGATAATAAGTTCATTTTATTCAATATAATTGTTATATTCAATTTTAACTCTTGAATTGGTGTAATTTAGACCTGGACTTAATTTCATCCTTTTGATATTAAACATTTTTTCAAAATTCTTAAATAAAATTAATGAGACAAAAGTGGTTTTTATATTGTTTTTGTAATGTGTTTTATTTTTCTTGAAGGACTATACTCCTACTCAGCAAGACATTCTCCATGCTCGTAAAGCAACAAAAAATATAACAGAGTTCACCATTATGATAAATGAAGTACCCTTCTGTTTTATTGATGTTGGTGGGCAAAGATCCCAAAGACAAAAATGGTTCCAGTGTTTTGATTCTGTCACTTCCATCCTCTTCTTGGTGTCTTCCTGTGAATTTGACCAAGTACTATTAGAGGACCGATCCACTAACCGTCTCTTGGAATCGAAAAATATTTTTGAAACCATTGTCAACCACAGAGCATTTTCTGACATATCTTTTATCCTATTTCTCAACAAGACTGATCTGTTGAAAAAGAAAGTAGAAGGCAAGATGGCTGACATTTCTGTGTTTTTCCCTGAGTTTGAAGGTGACCCTTATAACTTGGAAAATGTCCAGAAATTCATACTAAAGCTGTTTGAATCTACAAGAAGAGATGAAAATAAAAGGATTTTCCATCATTTTACCACAGCTATAGATACTGAAAATATCAAAGTAGTTTTCAATGCAGTAAGGGAATCAATATTGCAAAAAAATATCACTCAACTTATGCTTCAATGAAACTATTTAATTGTGAAAATTGTACAGTTTTTATACGAGTTTTATGTATTTGTGTTTGATAAATTATTTCTTTCGTGTTTTACATTACAAGGTATTAAGTCTTTATTCTCTTAATGCGGTTTGTAGATCAGGATTTGAAATCAAACTGATGAGCTTTACCTGATTTATATGTAGAATATGTGAATATTATGTATAGCTGTTAAAATGGTATTTTAAACTTGTACTGTACATAACCATTCCATATAAATTTTATATCTATGATTCTCAACTTTTACTTGCTCTTTAAAAAAAAAATAAAATGTTATTTAAATCAGTATAGTTAAATATTTTAAATTTTATTTGTATTATAAAAGACTTTAAAGCATTAAGATGAAATTGATTAATTAAATCTTACATTTCAATAATATTAAACAAAACTTTTACAGTTTTGTTAAGCCAAAAAAATTTTATTGTACTGATTTTGTGGTTTTAGACTATTTTCATATTTTTCGTTCTGTTTAGTATTCTGTTGCAATTTTCATGTACTCCAGTGTAAATTTTGAAGTTCTTTGAATAGGTTGGGAATCACTGATATACATAAATGCTCAATTATAATTATTTAGCTGTATATAATATTAAGTATTTTCTAGTTATAATATGTAAAATGGGTGCAAACATATAAATATATTTTTATTCCAAATAAAGTGCAATATTTTAAATTCAAATTAAAATATTTCCATTTTTGATTAGAATATTGAATAAAAATATATAAATTGTTGAAAATTGAAACTTTTTTTTATTTTTGTTATTTATTTCAAGCAATGTTATTTTCTACTTAATTAAGTTATTGATTCATCTAATAGCAAATTGACTTCTATTAATAATGTTTGTGTTCAGTTTTTATCGTTTTATTTATATATATAGATATCTTTATTATATATTTTCACTGTATGAAAATGTGATAAAAAAATATTGATATTGAGTAGTGAATCTTTAAAATTGAAATTACAAAAGCTATGATAATTTTACATATAATTTTCCTTTCATATAATATTCTCCAAATTAAAAATACATTAATCTAAACTATTTGCTTAATTTCCTTATAAATTATAATTTACATAACAGTTTGACTTATTGTCTTTTCATTGTACAAAACTTAACAGGGTATTATAAATAATAAAGATTTATAAGATATTAATTTATATCTATAATTTTATTAAGATATATCTTTTCAGTTACATTTTTAAAATGTTAAGTAATTGTTATATTGCAGTTGATATATATTGCTATTTATTTCATTTAACTTGTTTACTGTTAGTAATGGGAAAAATTTACTCCTAAAATGGATTGTGAATAAAAAGTTTTTTCTCATATTAAAAACATTTATTCATATTTAAATTGTTTTGTCAATCATTTATTTTATGTGTACAGTAAATTAATGATAAAAAATTTCTAACTCAGCATTATTAAAAAAATTATATTTAATTTCCATGTTTTTCAGTACAAACTTTTATTGTTTTATGCTCAATTAATTTGTTTAGAGTTAACTATTTTCTATTTTTATGTATTATAATGATTTTGAGTGGTTGAAGCAATGAAAACTGTGATACTGTAATTGTAAATCTTATGAATTCTTGATTACAATACACAACTTTTTTTCATAAATTAAATGAGCTTGCTTTTTGCAATGTTCCATGATATATAATTTTGATAGATTTATTTTTAATTAAGCACAATTTTTAAATTATTGTTTTATGATTCTATATGTATTTTTGTTAATTTATACTTTTAGTATTATGCTTGACTTCAGATATCTTTTATAATTCACTGTGTTCCTACATAGGGAAAAAATGTAAAATTATATAATATTATAAAACTTGCATCAAAAGGATGTAACAAGCATAGAAAATTGAAGAACAGTATTTAAATTTGGTAACTCTTAGAATTCTTTAAAATTAAATTCATTATATAAAGTTTCCTTCTACTCTTTCTGAATGTAGGGGAATTTAGTAGTTAGGAATCATAAGAATAATAAAGTGTATCATAAAAAATCCACCGGTTCCATTATAAGTTTGTGTTCCACATACTTATTTATTTGATAGCCATGTATTTATTTTTTTTAAATTGAAATTTAACTAATAAAGCCTTTTCTTCCTTATATTATGAGTTCACTTTTTATGTAGAATATTTTTATGTTATTTTGAAATTGTGCTGTTTGTATTTCAACCAAAAAAATTTCTGCCCAATGCAATAAGTTTCTTCAGCCATTAGATGAAGAATTAGATTCATCAGTTCTATTAAGAACTTATCTTGTATGAACTAAAAAATAATTCCTTCACAAAAAGAAAAAAATGTCGGAAAATAATTTTCTATTTTCATTTGTTTAATTTGTGTTGAATTTGCTTTCGTTGAAATGCCTGTTGGTAAAAGGTTCCATTAGAATGTGTTACAAGCAATACACCAGACAAAAATCAACGCTATCAAATTAGTAATTTGACATATAATTAGCAGAAATGATTTTAATATCTTTTGTCATGATGATTTAGATAAATTACTTGTGGTTGGTGTCTTAAGTAAGTAACTTAAGTTATTGTCATAGGTCCAGAAAGTGATAATGATGTGGAAGGAAAATTAGCCTCTCCTGTCACAAAATTTATTTGAGAAAACTTTGCAGTAAATTAGAAAACCTTTTTCTTGTTAGTGTCAATTTTGAACAATTCTTTAAAATATAACATAAGCTGCAGAGCTATATATCTGAATGTGAACTACATAATACATTTTTAGAATCATCACAGTTTTATTACTAAATATGACAGGAAAGTAAGCTGCATGCAACAAGAATGACATAAAAATCCATCGCCTTTACCAAAAAGATGTATTGTAGAGACTGTATTTTTTAATGATGAAAAGGATTTCAAACCTAGCAATTCAGGCTATTATCAGATTGCAATAAAGATTATAAAATTATATTATTTTTCAATAAAATAAAAGAAATTATGTTTGAATAGGATATAAGTTTTATATGGATTTTTTTTTTCAGTAATTTTTAAGAATTTTTTTTTTTTTATAACTTGTTACAGTTTTATGCAATTTTAGATAATTACAGATGTATCCTAATTGTTCAAGGTAAGTGCAGCTTTTTTGGGTGTTTACACTTTTTTGTAGAATGTATCCACCGTATAAAAAGAGATTTTACAGTATTTGTATCCAACACAAAAAATATTTTTGCAGGAAATCAAATTATATTATTTATAATCTTGTTTTCAATTTTTTTTAATTCATTGCTATTTTGTTAGAAATAAAATGTTTTATATAATGATGCATATTTGACACCTATTATATAGATTATTTGATATGAACTTGATTCTGAAAAATAAATTGATAGCTATTCATAAGCCTGAACACTAGTATTCCATATGTTTTGTATTTGTACATCCTATTTAAAAGCAGCACTTTACTGCATTTAATTACTTTTATTATGACAAAAATGCTGGTTGAATGAAATATAATACTTATATGTGTAATGAGTGTGGTTATTTATATATGGCCAACTATTGAGCTTGTTTTCTGATTTGTGTATCAATCATTGTTTTATTGTGAATTTTTTTTTACTCAAACTGTTCTGTAGGAAAAACTTATATTATTATTATTATTATTATTTTTTTTTTTACAGAATATCAAACAAAGTTTGAAATTCTCTGAAAAATTACTGTGATTTTTTTAAATTTAATAATTGTTATAAATGTACATTCCCTTTTTTTGTTTCTTAAATTAAAAATAGCAAACAAATTATGTTCATAAGAAGAAAAGTTTTGATTGTTTTATGCAATCAAAGAAAAAAAATGTATGAATTGAATTGAATTTTTAAAATGGATCTTGCAAGAAATTAAGCTTATGTCTTGTACTTTATTTTGAGATAAAGTTGCTTGCTTGTATTATCTGGGTTTATCCAATTGCAGCTTTTTACAAAAGGATGGACGTTCATAGCTTATAAAGAAAAACACAAACTTGGAGTAAATTACCCTTTGACATTAAGGAGATTTGTATTTGTAAGAACTAATATTCTTTTCAATGAGTATAAATTTTCATATAATATGAGGGTAATTTATTTTTAGTTCTTAATAAAGCACGTATATTAATTAATTATATCTCTAAATGTGTCATTATTTTCTGTAATTAAAGGTTGAAAGTAGTTCAATGCAATCTCAAATATTTTTATGAATAGTTAAAAGTATAATAATATTTTTTAAATATTCATATCAAAAAAAAAAATATATTCTAAGAACTAAATTTTAATTTGTTCTATCATAGCTTTAAAGTTATCATAGATGTTAAATTCCTTCATGAGTTTTTATTGACGAGTGATTCATTAAATTCATATCATTTATACAATACTATAGAAGAGTTTATGCCGTGGTAAAATGTGACAAATTAGAGAAGGAAAATGTAATTTAAATCTAATGATAAAATTTGCTTTCTTTTCATAAATTGCAAACTGTAAATCTGATCCCTATTACTATTAACATTTTAAGATAAACTAATATTTCCAATTAAAATAAAAAAGGAAACTTTTATCATAGCATTAATCTAGATCCATTTTGTAAATATGGTAGTTGTGTTCCAAAAATTTCATGTTACTCATATTACTAGTGCAAGATCAGTTTCTTGGACAAGTTTTATAATTTTTTATAAACAGTCTAATTTGTTTTAAAATATCTAACACATAACTCCAAAAAGTTTCGTATCCACAATCGACCCTGCCGCATTTTTCTACTAAGTATCACTTAATCGTTCAAATAGTAGCAAGATCATTCTTCAGGTTGATAAAATTGTAAAATTATTACATAATTTTATTTGTATACCTCTAACAACGCATTTAATAATTTTAATTTATTATATTCTTTAAATCATGCCACATGCTTGAATTTATTTTTGTTTTAATGTATTTTGAATATTGTCAATTTGTTTAAGAAATTTTATCACAAGAAGATATTTGTATTAAATTATGGAATTTTGGAAATAAAATTAGTTGTTTTTAACTACTCAGATTCTTAATCTTGAAAGTAAACTTTTGTTTGAAATGTTTTTTTACTTAAAAATATTATTCACATAATATATAAAATTACATTCTTACATTACAACTTTGATTAACGATAAGAAAGCGTGCTTGTCTCTACATTAATATTTTTAATTAATTAAATTTTAATTTTCAGAAGCAGTAAAAATTTTAAATAAACCTTTAAAGAAAAAATATATATATTCATTGAAAAATTGCATTAAGGCACTTATATACATCAAGCATAGATAGATACATTATAAAAATGCTTACAAACTAGCAAAAAATATTCATTTCTCACTCTTAAAATGTGATTTATCACCAGATGGGTCATTGTTTATATAAGATTTCGTATAGGCTTCGAAAGCTCTTTGAAGTTGTGCAGTTCTGTTCTTTTCATCTTTTATCATTTCTTTAATTTTATTTTGATATTGCTCAATTTCTTCCATTAAATTCTGAATAATTTCAGTTTTACTATTCAATTCTTCTTTGTCGTTATTTTCCATTTCTGCAAATAATACAATGAGGCAGTTTTATATTTATGAAAACTTATTAAACTTATAACTATTTTCACCATACATGCATATATTTTCATTTTTTTTCCCTTAAAAGGCATAGGCAATTACCCTTCATTATATTTTCAAAATTTGTAATTTTTTCATATTCAACAGATGTTTTTTAAAATAATATGAACAAATATTGTTACCTTTAATTTTTTGTAGATAGGAACTATTTTGTTGGTTTAATAACTGAAGGTTCTCCTTTGATTTCTCCAATTCGTCAAGCTTCTCTCTAACTTCAAGTTTGATCTTTGCTTCATTAATTTTCATTTCAGCATCTTTTTCTTCTAAACACTGAATACAAATTTAAAAAAAATAAGAATAAATAATAGTATTCTCATAAAATAACATAATCTTACGAAATAAAACCTGTTTTTAGCTCATTGAAGAATTATTGATACCTCCAGATATGAAATGATGAATTTGTTAATTCTTTCACGATCGCAACATTACTTGTTTGAAATATTATTTGTCCCTGATGCCACCATCATTTCGGTAGGACTCTCCCAGAGACTTTCTAATATACAGATTTAATGATCTTATATGCATATGAAAAATAACTACATTTAAAAATTGGACCATCTCAAATTTCATTTATTTTTTCAAATACTTATCATATAACAATCTGAAATGGCAAAGATATTTGGATATTTATAAGCCTTTTTGAAATTATATATAGGAATATTTATAAGATTATATATTTTTTATTCATGGGTATAAAAAAACTTGAATCATTAAACTAGAAATATGAATTGCAAAATATAAAATTAAAATAAAATACGGTATGCAAAAAATATATATATATACTATAAAAACCTATAATTTTAGAAAGAACTTTAATGTAAATAAAAATCAAGTATTATCTAGCAACTAATAAAAAATTAGTAGTAGTTAAATACTTTTTTTAAATGTAAGATTTCATGCGATTGCTCAGACAACTCCAAATCAAGACCAGTAATATCAGTTTTCAATTGGTACAGGACTTGAAGATCCCTTTGTAAGTGATCCTGTAATAAATTTTCTAAAATTAAAACTTAAAATTGTTTTTATATATTATCTAATTAAAGTATGATTTAATTGCTAAATTTATAAAAGTAAAATATAAACATTCATCATTTTTTAATAGCTAACAAAATTAAATTATTAATTTCATAAATCTATTTACTACTGCAAATTCACTTACATTTTGTTCTCTGTTTGCATCTTCTAGCATTGCAATCCTCTCTTCTAATTGCTGCCGGATGATTTCCTTTAACCAATAATATATATTATAACTAAATCAATGTCAGTACAATATCTGCTATTATTCATGTATCAATCATTTAAACATCTTACTAAAATTTCATATTTATTAATAAATTTAAAAGTAATAAATGTTATATTGTAAAAAAAATAGCATATAACACAAGTACAATTTTTTAATGTTCAATGAAATAAATGAAATCATACATGATCAGATTTTAACTTTTTTTCTAGTTGAATATACATTTCCTCAGCATGCTTTCTCTCTTCAAATACTTGAGAACTTTTTTCTTTAAGTTCCTAAAATAATAATAATAATACAATGATTAAAATTACAATCTTTAAAAAAAAAACTATCTTGTATGTACTATTAAAATAAGAAATTTTAAGAAGAGTTTGATTTGGAAATTGAAGTTTTTACACATATTAATTAAACTCAACTTATTTTTTTTTTAATTCTCTTTAAATTAATAATTTAATATAAATAAAATGCATACTTAACTGATGTAATGAATTTTTTATTGATATACATTAAAGTATTGCAAAATATTAATCCCCACACTTAAAAATATATGTGTGCTGATCTATAATATTAAAATAAAATATTGCTTTTAAAATTTCATAATTTTCGTTTTGTTAACTGATTTCTAACAATTATACTGCTATAGTATTTATGGTTTTATACATTATTCAAAATTAAAAAAATTTGTAATTTAATTTACAAAAACAATCCTTTAATGGTGTATACATGTCATCGACAAATCTGATTTCATTAAATATGCATCATAAAAACAATGCAAAAAAATTGCAGAAAATGTACTATTACTAAATAGAATATTATTATTATTATGAAAGTAAAAGAAAGTAACCTGTTCTAAATCATTTTTATGTGATTCTAGAAGTGATATCTTTTGTTTCAGAATTTTTTCATGCTCCAAAAAATCATCTCGAATCCTTGAAATCTAAGGAATAATAATAAATTAATTAATTAAAAATATGTTCCATTTTAAACCACACAATAATTTTCAAACTAAATATAATATTTTAATGCTCAATATTTAATAATAATATAGTTTAAAGTGGTAATAAATTTTTATAAAAAAATTTTCATTAACATTTGGTACATAACCATTAATCTAGTTTTCTTTGATTAGAATTACCTTTTTCATTGAATATATTGTTCTCTTTAAAGGTGAAAGGAGTAAAAAATGATTTTTAGAGGTCTTCATTTGTATATTATATGAGAAAAATTCTTATTTGAAGTATCGACATTGTAGCAATCACAACCAAATTTATTCTTTTTCAAATCAATGCACATACCACCAAAGAAGAATAAAAAAAATTTTGTCAACCCAAAGTTTTAGTAGCATGCAGTATCACTGAACTATAAATAATATTAAAAATATTGATAAAGTTAAAAAAGAATGACTTGAATGAGAAAAGACAAACAATAGAATGCAATGACTTAATGTATAGGAAAAAAAATTTGATTAAATAAAAAAAATTCATTAAATACAGATTTAACTCAAAAACAAAACCTCACCTCTTTTTGATGCATGTCTTCATTTTCTTGAATAACTTCTGTGTGCTTCTCATTTAAAAAAACTAACTTTTCTGGAAATCCAAATTTTATTATTAAGTTTTGATAAATTTTTTAAAGAAAATATTTTTTAATTATAATTTTACATGTAACTAATAAGTACATTTTATTTAACCTTTAAATGATTCTTGATCTTGTTTTGATGCTGATTCCAATTTGGATATCTGCTCCAAAGAATGAGTTTGCGAAATTTTAAGATCTTGTATCTATTTAGAAATATAAATCTATTAATAAAATTATTCAAAACTACATTTTATATGAGTAGAAAATTAAATATGCAACTTATTACACTAAAGAAATCACAAAGTTGTAGTACAATTTATTTGAAAAATATATTAATATAAAGATTATTATTTCAATTAAAAAAATCTTATTTTATTTATTCTATATATAAACTATATTAATATAAGAATTTTTTTTAAAGAAATTTTATTTTCACCTCTTAATTAAAAAATATATTTTCCGTTTTGTAAAATAGGTAGGTGGGCATAATTTTATGGAATAAGGGCCAATTTTGATCATGTTTCCAAAAAACCACACCCAAATGATTGATTATATCAATTCCAGTTGAAATACCTATTCAAAAACTCCATGGATTGTGGTTTCCAATAATTTAAAACTCTCAAAATATTGAGTGTGTATATACTATAAATATTGTATTGATTCAAATACAATATTTGATGACTTGGACTACATCTGTAAATATTAAAGATTAAATTCCAAGCTATTCTTGGTTCTATCTCAGACTTATCTCCTGCTACATTATAAATCACTGTATTGTCATTTAAACTAGATTCACTATTATTACAGTTCTCTGACATAGATATTGATTCTGATGGTACAGAAGGTATATTGTCATATAAAATAATATTATCATTATAAAATAATGGTATATAATGTTCTTCTAAATTATTTACATATTCAATTCTGAATTTTGTACATTCTAATTTATCTACTATTTATCTTTTTTTTTTTTTTTCTGTTATTGATTTTTTTTTAAATTTAGTTTCGTTTCAGTGCAAGATTTCGTTTCCTAAGGACCATTTATCAAAGAAGAAATAGAAGTTTAGCTATGTTCTGAAATGGTGAGCAAATCATTTTTTATATTTGTATCAATTATAAAAGTGGGGGAAAAGATGTTGTTCAAACTATTGTACTATTTACAGATATTGTTTTTCCTCTATTATTTCAGCATACGAAAAGATGAATTAAGATGCAAGTTTTTGAGCTTAGGATCAAGTAAGTTTATAGTTATTAAGTGGTTATAGTTAGCGATTATTAATTAAATAAACAGCATCTAGTCTCCTCATTTTTAAAAAACAATTATTGCAAGAGATTGTTTTTTTAAAAGTTTCTTATCCTTTCTCTTTTAGATTATGTAGTGTTTGTTTTTTATATAGTTTTTATCCTACATACATCAACGTGCATAAGCACAGATATAGTTTTTGTCCTACATATATGTGTGCTTATGCACACTCATATGTTTAAATTTCACCTCCAAATTTATAAATTGTCTGACTATGAGATAAAAAAAATAACCTGCAAGTAGTATAAAGGAATAATCAGAATCGATTTGTGGCATGCTTTGCATTCATAGCTTTAAGACCATGAAACTTCAATGCTTCAGTGTTAATTAATTTTGTTAATCAACTGCATTGCACCATAAGTTAAGTTTTCAATCATACCACTAATATGAAGATCTAATGATTTATTAAAAGGCTATTAAATATGTCCCATATTTTTTTTTTTTGTTTGTTTGTTTGTTTTTTGTTGATCATACCATCCATCTACCAGAAGCCATAACAAGACATGTGTTGTGCTAGACTAAAAGTGTTCACCTTGATCTCTTATCAATAATTAGGATCCCCTTTTCCTGGGTCATCACATATTATAAATGTAGGTACAAATATTAACATTATTAATCCAATTAAATCAATAAGATTTAAATTTAAAAGGTGAAACAAACGTTAATTTATTAAAGCTTACATTTCAACTTCTAAAAAAATATGACGAAAAAAATTTCAATGTAGAAAAAAAGGCAATTATAAAGTCTGCATTTTCGGCAATAATAAGAGAAACATGGAAGAATAAAAAAAAATTAAGAAAATATCAAAACCTCGGAAACCTGATACATGTACAAATATAGACGAGATATGTCCTTAGAGGGGTTCACTTACAAAAGTTATTTATACATGCAAAAGGAATTATTTAAATATTCTTAAAACATACTTATTCCAATAAAATATTTATATTTTATACGATACCTGAGAAATTCAAAAATGGATTTTTGAAGTATAATTTCCAATTCAATACTTTTTAATGAAGTAATATTTTTGATAACATTCAAATTAGAACTGATTCATATTTAATGACAGTAAGCAAACTGATATTATTTAATCGTTTCTATCACATATGACATGTTCTGTAAATGACTATATGTACTGAAATCAGCTTTTTATTTATAATCAATTAATAGAATTATTTTTAATTCATTTTAGTCACAAAAAATACCATTTCTTAAAAAAGGTTATTTCTAGTTAACAGCATTTAAAAAAAAATCATATGAATAAATTTCTAAAATCTCCAGTGAAAGTTTATATTTTACAGATAAAAAAAGTTTTATGTTATTATTATTTTTGGGGTAAAGGTACATCAAATATGGGCATTTTAACATAATAGAAAGTACTGGATTTCCAGTTAATTATCATTTAATTTGCTTGCATTAATTGAATTTTCTTAAATTATTATTTTTTTTGAGAAAAATTAAAATAAATTCAAAATAGAACAAATTATTTTATTTGAATGAATAAACAAAAATGGAAATTAAATATGAATGTCAATTTTATTGATAAAATATGCAACAATCTAAATTATTTAAGATAAATTATTCCTCACATATTTTTACTTCATCACATCCAATTAAGATAATACAATTTAGAATGATGCTAAAATATAACAATTCAGTACATTACTTCAATAATTTTTCATTGGAGAAATTATTGCACAATTTTAAAATTAATGAAATAGAGAAAATTATTTTATTTATCTCATCAATAATGACTGAATTTTATAGAAACAATTTCAGATATGAATAGCAATGTTCACATTAGAAATATGTTAATTTTCAAAAAGTGATAGAAGCTAATTAATAATTTAATACATAATTTTAAAAATTAACATACTTGCTGTTTCAAAAATATGTTTTCCTCTTTCAATGCACCAACTTTTTCAATAAGTTCCATTTCATGTTTTTCGTTTTGCTGTAAAGTAGTAATGAAGTAGAAAGTGAAATATTGCAGTTTTTAAACATATTTAATGGATAGTTAGAAAAATTAGAAACTAGTTTTAAAATATAAATAACAAAAAATACCTTACCTTTCTCTCTTTAGTTAAGGATGTTTTTAATTCTTCAATAGATTTTTTGTACTTAAACTCATTTGCATTTAAGTTCAAAGCTAATTTATTGTTTGTTTCTGACAAGATATGCAATTCATTTTCTAATTCTCGAATTCTACAAAAGGGAAAAAAATATAATTTTTTTATTTAATACAATAAGAAAAATAAAACATAACTGAACAAATAATAAATGCAATTTTTTTGATTTTGGGAAAATCATGTATGTTTTACAGACAATACAAATTTGTGTTAGACATGTTTTACAGAACAATACAAATTTTTTTATGATAAATAAATTAAATTTAGTTAGCAAAAGGTCATAACATATTCAAAAATAAATAATACTAAGAAATATATAAGACTAATATTTAAATTGAGTAAACTCACTTTGAAGTTAAATTCTCACAAATTTTATCTTTTGCAGTCAACATTTCATGAGTTTCAACTAGCTTTTCAGAATTCCACCTACATGAATAAAGAGACTATAAGATTTTAAATAGAAAATATATATCAAAAAATTAATTAAATTGAATTTTTCAAGTAATTTCTTATTTATATTCTGTAAACATTTTTTTTTCTCTCAAAAGTTTCATAAAATTTTTTTTATGAAACCCTCATCTAAAAATGTTTTTTTTTTTGCCCACAAAACTTTGTGTGAGAGATAATTATGAAAAAAGAAACATAAGATATATGATAGAAAAAAGCTAGTCTTCTACAAAATTAGACCAATTACAATGCTCAGCCTATATTAGTGAATAAAAAAGGCCAGGAATAAAGTTACAGATAGGAAATGAAAACATTTTATGCAAGGCTAAACTAATTAATTGTGGTAGACATCAAAATTTTCATTTTTATAGCAAACATGAAGGTTATAAGTAGCCAGAAAAACATGATCTCTTTTGTTTTTATCATAGTTCTTATCTTATTTCTTAATTATCATAGTTCTTATTAAATTCCATCTAGTTTACACTAGGTTACATTTATAATACAATTTCTTTTAATAATTGTAGAATAAAAAACACTTTTTAAATAGAAAATGTTATAATTAAAATAAAAAATGTTTTATTTAAATGTTTTATACCTTAAGTATAAAAACAGAACTTGATTGATATATGGTACATCAAAGAATAGAACCCATGGATTATATAAGATCTTTTATTTTTTCAGGCAAAAAAATTAAGCCTGTGTGTTATATCGCACTGTGGATTATAGACAGGAAATTATGGCATTTTATGAACAAGTTTGAACTTTTTAAATAATTTGTAATTCAGTTTATTTAATTATAAAAATTCAAAGATTATAATAAATTATTTTCAGGTATATTATTTTTAATTTTATGTGTCTTTTAATTAATTGACTTTAAACTTTCAATTTGATTTTTTATAATTTTGGAATTATCGAAAAGTTTGATATATATTCCTATCTTCAATAATACTTTTCAAAATTATTTCATAAGACTATATAGTTTACAATATATGAAATTATGTAAAAAAAAATTGTCTACATGAATATATATTTTTACTATGACTAACAAAATCAAATTAGAATTTATAAGAAATATATTATTCTTGGAAAATAAAAACTTAATTAAAATAGTGTCAACTTCTTGAAATTTTTTTTCAGCAAAAATTTTTTTTATCATATATATTTATCTTTGCATTAAATTATTTTTAGAGAATTTAAAATTTTTTCTATTAAGTAAAAAAAAAATGACCATGAAATGCTTCTGATAAAGGATATAATGTACAAAAATTAGTGAAAAAAGTATTTTCACTAGGTATTTTGTAAACCCTTTTTATTTTCTAAACAGACTAATTCAAATAAAATTTTCTTTAGTATTTATTTGCTAACTATTGTTATCATGACACTATATAAGTTAAAGGGAAAAAAATATTTAAAAAAAAAAAAAAAAAAAACATTGCATTGTATGATAGTATATAAAAAAAATCAAATTTAAACATTTGAAAGGGAAAAAAAGTAGTCTTAGTCAACCAAGAGTTCTCTGGAAGGAAAATACAAAAACTATTTCAGAAGATATTTTAAATCACTTAAAATAATTCAGAATTATCCCAATTTTGAAGATAATAGCACATTATACTGTCATGTTTCTTTTATCATTTATATAATGCAAAGGACAGTTTAAGAACTTTAATATCAAAATGAAATAAATACTAGCCTTTCACTCATCAATGCATCTTTGTCCATTTTCTCGATTTGTTCCATTAATGATTTCACCTGAAGAATTATATTAATTGACTAATAAAAACAAAATCATAAATTGTAAAAGAATGGAATAAACATGTATATATTCATACTTGTATGTTTCTTTCTTCTTCCTTTTCTTGCAACTTTGAAGCTAAAAATTTTGATCTTGCAAGATATTCATTATTTGCTATGTATCTTTGTGCATTTGCTGAAGTAGCTATTTCTAAAACAAAATATTTTCCATTGAAATAAAAGTATTTTTAAAATAGTCAAAATTTAACATAAAAAAGAAATATCATGAAGAACACTTACGAATTGCTTCAAGGATATCTGAAGATAGATCATTTCCAGAAATTTCAAGTAATAGAGCTGTTTTATTTTTAGATAGAGATTTTAATATAATTCTTCCACCAATCAAACCAATATTGTTCCAACTTAAATCTAAGTAGAAAAAAATATACTAAATGGTATGTTTAAAAAAAAAGACAGTTATGTAAATTACTTACATTTTAATAAATTAACTTTTTTTTAAAAATTATACTAATAGAATTTTAAATTTTCATCTTTTCAAATTACTGAGTTAAAATTCAAAATAGTATACATAGTTAAAAGTTTGTAATAAATATTAGATTTTTTTATAAAAAATAAATATAAGTACCAAGTTTTTGTAAAGAAGAATTTCTCAATATTACATCAGAAATTGCTTGGGCACAAATGTGGTTTAACTGGTTATTTCGTAAATCTATTGACTATAAAAAAAAAATAATAATAAAAAAAAAAAAAATCTTAGCATATTTCAAAATATGTTGAATATATGTTTCTTCTGTTTCTGTTCAATGCATTAAATAAAAATAATGTAATTACTTATAATAAATAATTTTTAGGCATAAATAATTTTTTTTAAGTAATTAATAATTTTTTTAAAATTATTATTTCCAGATAATTTTTAATATGAACATTTGAATTAGAAAATTACTTTAATTGATTAAAATACAATAGATGCATAAAGCAGATAAATTTCATTCATAAGTATATTTATTTAACTGTAATTAATAAACTAAGCAATCTACCATTTGTCTTCATAGATATAATTAGGTAAAATAAATGCCACTTGAAATAAAGTTAATTTTAATATTTCCTTCTATCAAAATACTATACTGCACACTTTTTAATCAATATGCAATGTGTGCTGTCTTCATAAGCTAGAACTTTACTTAAGAAAGAAAAAATTATTCAGTTTATCCCTAAAAAGAACAAAAACTAATTTAATTACATGTTTATAATTAATATTAAAATTAAAATTTAATTTGAAGTTCACTTACTTTCAGTGAATTATTGAAACATAATCCTTCACAAAATACAGCAAATTTTTCTGGAAAAATTCCAAGTCCATTCCATTCTAAATATAAGCTTTGAAATATAAAAAATAAGCACATGAGCAAAATATTACACTGAAAAAATCTAACAATTTATACGATAAATAATTCTTAATACATTATTCTTTTCAATATGAAACGTTGATGAAGTTGTATTAGACTAGTAGTAACAATAAAAAATTCATTTGATTCTCAAGTCTGTTCTGAAAAAAAAAGATATAATTCTAAAAAGGAAGTTAGGAAATCACATAAATAAATTTACATTTTTCATTTATTTTTCTAATAACTGTTTCTTACTAATAATTAGATATTTAATAATTCTTAAAACAATCTAATTTTAATACAACTTTATTAGTATTGCAATAGTCAAATCATTAAAGAAACACAATAGAAAATTCTTTAGAAAGAAAAGCCTAATTCTAAATGATCATAAAATTGTAACAATAGTTTATGATTCTTACTTCTGTAAATGATTATTATGACGCAGAAATTTCCCTAAAACTTGTGTTCCAAAACTTCTAATATTATTACCCTGCAATATAAAAATGATTAGATAAAAATAAATTTAATTATTTTCAAGTCAGTTTTATTCTTATAAAAAGAAAAAAAATACATACCTTCAAATTTAATGATAATAAAAATTTGTTTTTCTCTAAACCCAAAAAAATATTTTCTAAGCCTGTAAATATTAAAAGAATATATAGTAAAGCTATTTTTTTCCTAATAATTTCAAATAATACATTATTATATCTAATGTTTGTATGTACAGTATTCCAACTTTAAATTATTGTAACTTGAAAACTTAGAAATTTAATACTTTTCTCTAAATATGCTATTCTTTTTATCTGATGCATAGCAAAAAAATTATGAAAGATTTCTAATTAAATAAAATCTATGCTTTTCCAATGTAAAGTTGCACTTTTGAAATTTCTTCAGAAATTCTTTGCTTTTATTAGCATAATGTTTAAAATCAACTTCATCATAAAATAAAATTAAACATTCTAAAACTGCAATACATTAAAACAAATGAAAGCTGGCAATTTTTTAACTAATCAATCATTTATGTTGATAAATATTTTTCAAGTCAACTATTAAGTGATTATCTTTTATACCTTTTTTTTCCCTCTACAATGTTGTTTTAATAAAAAAAAATTACAAATTTTTTTTTCATTATTTCTTTTTAATTAAATAAAACTGTAATTTTAAGGTATTTATAACAATTCATTACATTGTTATAACTAGGCATTCCATTGTCACAATGCTTTTTAAAACTATAGCATTTAAATTCAAAAGAAAAATGGGCTTAATAAACTATAACTTTATATGACTTAATAAATGGAATGAATGAATAGTCAAAAGTTATAAAAAAATTCATATTAGTAATATTTTAATTAAATAAAATATTTATTTTTTATTTCCACTATAAGGTACAAACAATTGTTTGTTAAAAAATTGTGAAAGGAAAATAACAACAGCTCTTTTTGCATCTGACACCATTTTGATATTTTGTGTCTGGTTTTATTATCACTTGCATCTATTGTATTCTCACTTGTATCTGCTATTATTACTTAAACATAAACGGTCATTATTTAATACAGTAAATTATCCTGCCAATTAATTATTAAATATAATATATGACATTAATTCTTTCCAATTAATTTTTGGTAATGATTATAAACACAATCTTTATTAAGATTGAATGATTCATAATATCAAACTTATATTTTCATTAGCTTTTCTTAAAAGTTTTTAAAAATTTCTTTCTTAAATTTCAAGAATATACTTGAAAAAAAAACATACTTTAAAAGTATTTATAAATTCTATGGCAAGTTTTTGAATTTCTAATAGTATTAATATATTTTTAATTCTTAAGGGCAGTCACAGTGGCTCTTAAACTTTTTGAAGTCGAGGTGCATTTAAAATCCTAAAAATAATTGTAGCTGCATTACAGACAAATTTCTGAAAAAAATGTTATAATAGTTAAATCAAATATTATAAGAAAAATAATTCAATGAAAAATAAAATAAAATGCACCTTTGTTTATTTATTTTTGCACTTATGAGAAACATGTGCCTGAAATATCCTAGTGTTTTCTTCAATGTTTCGGCATATATATATTTGAAAGGTAAACTCTCATTTTCTTGTGAATACTTTGAAAATTTTCTCTAAGATGATGATTTTTTCTGTGGTGAGAGTACAAAATCCTAATTCAAATAAATATGATGTTGAAAATTGTAATATGATTTTTGAAGTTTTTTTAGATATTGACCCCCACTCTTCTTTTATAGGAATTAAAAAGGTTTCAAGAGGCAATTCCTTATTTATAATCCTCAATACATGACCCGTGAATATAACTATTAGTTCTTCTTCAGTTAAAATTAGATAATCAATTTCACAGAATGCTACTTACAGACAGCAGTGTCACAGTCTACAATGGAAATTTTGTTAACATTGAAAATCCCATAGAAGCTAATGCTTCTAGTAGCCAACCATGAAAGTAACCTCTCCTAGTTTCTCAGAAACATTCTTTGCCATATTAATGCTGTTTGTCAGCTTTTTATGTGAATAAAAGAAGAAAAAATCAATAAAAAAAGTCAGTTCTTTATAATAAAAGCTGCCTTTGAAAGGGAAAAATTGACAAAAAAGAATAACCTATATTTATTTTTTTTATCTGGACACATATTTCTTTGGAATACTACAGGATACACAAGTAACAACTCTTTGAGAACTATTGCAGTAGAGAACAGGTGAATTAACTCATATATATAGTGATATCCATTTTCATATTGAATTTATTTATTTCTACTCTGCAGTATGCTTAATCATTGGTTTGAGTGCTATAAAAAAACTGGCATTATCAAGTTAAAATGGATAGGGTTACAATTATTTACCATAACTCTATGTCCTTATATTTCCTATTTGTTGCATGGTACATGTAAAAATTAATAATACAATTTGTTTGATTACTTTCTATTAATAAACATTTAGAATAGCAGAATTTAACCCTTTTGTATTAAAAATATAACTTTACAAAAAATTCATAATGGTATTTATTTCAGATGCTTTCAATTTTATTAAAAATTCCCAACCATCTTTTAAGTAAATGAAGACAAAGCAAGCTTATTAAACAGCTAAATCTGTTGGTGCTCCTCATTATGCACTTAAAATTAAACACTTATGCTAAAATATAACATTTAATTTAATGCACAATTCAATAAAACCTACTTTCATCAGAAAACATGCAATTACTGCAGTCTAATTCTTTGATATGCACATCTTTAGCTAGAGCTTGTCCAAAAGCTTTACAAGTTTCATTTGTTAATTGAGCACCAAGCAAGTTTAGAGAATTAGAATTCCCTGAACTGCAAAAGAAATATTCCATTAGTAACTATACAACATTATACATAAGTTAAAATTAATAGTCAAAACAGAAATTATTTGCTATCGTATATATTATTAATGAAGATATAATTATTCTCATAAAATAACAAAAACATTTTAGATTTCAAGCAAATATTAAATTACATATGAAATCAATTTTATATTACAAAATTTTGATTTTTCAAAGTTAAGGCTCTATAAAAATTCTAACAAATAACAATAGTTTTGTTATTATATTAATATTTTGTTATAATATTTACTAATAACAATAGTTTCTAAAAATTATCAATATATTATTCAGTTATTGGAACCAAAATTCTAATCATGTTAGCTATAAATTTTGTTAAAGTCTTTTGAAATCTTATTAATAATTAGCTAAATTACCCAGTATGTCCTGTGAACATCTGAAAAGATGTAATATAATAAATATAAATGTGGCAAAAATTTAATAATTAGAAAGTTCAAAAATGGATTTGTTTTTATTAATATTTTGTAAGCAAAAAAAAAAAAAAACTTCAATATCCAGTAAGAAAAAAAAAATGCAATTAAAAGTCTCAGGCAATTCCTTGTAGATACACAATGTATGTGTCAGTCAGGCCCCAATTATGTTGATACCTGTCCCAGTTAATGAATAGCCTTGTGCTTTGCTGATTATCATGGTAAACGCTAAATGAACCGAGAAAAGATATTTAAAATTTCAGGGCATTATTTCAGTGATGATTAGAATTTGTAGAATAAAGACATTTTCCATCTAGTTACAATTATGCTATTGTGAAATTTCTTCATGCTGAACCTTGGTGTGTCCAAACTTCTTAAAAGGATTATAATTAATCCCACCTTAAGGGTAAAGTTGCATTGATGGCAGACCCTGAACGTATAAATAATTCAGAAATTCTGCTCGATAAACTGTTCTATGGGATTTAATTGTTTGTTTGTAAACAGTCAATTGATCTCAATTAAATTGTAACAGTTAAATAATATTTCCACTTACTTTATCTGACACTTCATGTGTGTGTTTATTATCAGTATGTATTGTTGCTATAGCAATTACTTAAGTTGCAAATTCAACTTTCACAACACTAATTTACTTTAATGCTTAGCTACTATTATCATTCCTAAGATGCTTTGAAATTTTTATAGAAATGAATTGAAAATAAGGAAGAGGGTTATAACTATTTAAATATTTTTTAAATTTTCCTTTTGATACTTAATAAATATTATTATAATTATCCAAGTTATTACCTGAACAAATAACAAAAATAATTTTTGTTAGCATACATAAAAATAGATAAATATCAACATGAACTTCTTTTCAAAATAAAGAAAGAATGTTTAAAAACAAAATTAAAAAATATTAATTAAAAAATTTACAAAATGAAAGAAAATTTGCTGCTTTGAATGGCTCATTTTGCTTTTTTATAACGATAAAAAATCTTACTAAATAAGACAATTAAAGCAATTAATAATAAAATACATAAGGTATTTAACTGGTGTTTATTTGAAAAAATAATTTCTATATTAAATATAAACTTACAAGAAAAAATATTGATATACTACATTATAAATTTTTATTTATTTATTTTTTTTTTTATCATAGTTAGGGATAATTATTATTAAGAAAGTATATTCAACATTCTATAAAATTGTTTTTTAATTTTTTCTGTAAAAATTATTTATAACTGATAGTTTTCAGAATTACTCAGTCAATAACTGTTAAAAATGAAGAAAACTTGATTTTTAAGTGAAATTTTTTAAAGTTTAAAGTAGAGGAATCTGTTTATTATGCATGGGGGAAAAATTATTATTCATAAAAACTAATTAAAAGTACAAATTTAGGATCAAAGATGAAAATTTAACTTGAATCCAACAAAAAAAAAAAAAAAAATTATACTCAACTAACAAATATTATCAATTTAAATAAATGCACAAATTATTTACAAATTATATACAACCTAACTGAAATCTAAAAAAAGCTTCTCTGACTCCTTTTATTTTCTTGACCAATAACTAACGAAAAGTTTTTAAAAAAAATATACGAAATGAAACTCACTCCTCAATTCTAGATAGCAGTTTTTCACAGGGTGTTATACTGAACTTTTCACAAACTTCAATATAAAGAAATTTAAACGATTCCATCTTCTAAGATGATGCTTACAAGCCGATGCTGTTACTATGGTAACGTAAAGTGAGAATGATTAATTAAACCCGTTAAACATCCAAACAAAAAAATTATACATATAAAAAATAACTACTTAAAAATATATTTTGAAAAAATATTTCGTTTAATAAACTCTTTTAATTATAATATGTTAGCTATTGAAAGCCTTTAGAAATAACCAGAATTTTTTTTTAAATTGTTAGATTGCGTATCTGGCAATGATGTAGCACGAAGAAAGTTCGAAATAAAATGCATGAGATTTTATAAGTAATATTGTTGAAATTAATTGCAAATAATGTCTTGCTCGGATACAACATCAACAAATAAAACATGGGAATTGAGCTTATACGAATTACACAGAACCCCTCAAGAAGTAATTACAGATTCTACAGAGATCGCAGTATCTCCAAGAAGTTTGCACAGCGAGTTAATGTGCCCTATATGCTTAGACATGCTAAAAAATACAATGACTACTAAAGAATGTTTGCATCGGTTTTGTCAAGATTGCATCATCACGGCCCTTCGAAGCGGAAACAAAGAATGTCCAACCTGTCGTAAAAAATTGATTTCTAAAAGATCGCTGCGTCCTGATCCAAACTTTGACATGTTGATATCCAAAATCTACCCAAGCCGCGATGAGTATGAAGCACTACAAGAAAGAGTGCTTGCATCTTTTAACAAGAAACACAACCATGCTTTAGCTCACAGCATTGAAGAAGGTATGAGAATTCAAGCTCTTAATAGAGCTCAACGTGTTAGAAAAAATGCAGCTGAAGAACCAAATGACAATAACAACAGCAATGCCAGTACGACAAATGCTAGCAATAATGTAAATAACAGTACAGCTTCTATGAATGAAAACAGCAACAGCATGACTGCTCCTCTTCCAAATACTTCAACAACTCCTGTCCCCACTCCTCGCCAAACTCCCACTCCTGGCAGCTCCAGTGATGCAAACTATTCTCAGCCTCGAAAAAGATTGAAAACCATGTCAGAAAATGAGTCGCTAGGTTCAGGTGTTGAACACGATGCTGAAAATGACATGGCAGATGAGAGCACAGAAGGAACAAATCATGAGGCAGAGGCAGAAGGATCTTCCGAAACATCAATAAATGAAATTGAACTTGTTTTTAAACCTTATCCATATGATCGAGATGATACTGAACCTACTTATTCACAAGTAAGATACATCAAAACTACAGCTAATGCCACAGGTAAGCAAAACTCACTGTCTATGATCTGCAGGTTTCATTATTGTTACATAACATAAATATAATTTGTTTGATAATTATAATTTTTTGTGTACATTTTTAATTTTAAAATGTTCTTTACAGAGTTTTGTGTTAAAAATGTGATAAAAGTATAGAACTTGTACTTTTTGACATGATTTTGAAAAGGGACATAAACAAATATAAACATTAGTTCTGTTACTCCAATTTTTAAAACTCTAAAGATGAAGTACATAAGTGATATATTTCTTAATAATTATTCTATTAGAAGTAGAAAATTTGTACTAAGGCATTAAAACTAAGCAAATAATAAAAATAACAATGTGACAAATATGAAAGAAAACAAATCAATAACTTATGTATGATGTACATTCTTATTTAAATATTCCTTTTTGCTTTTTATTTAACATTGAATAACTTAATTTTGATTTTATCCCTGCACTACTAAAATTATTTTAAGATAAATAGTAAAATCTCAGTTTTTAGTACATAAGTATAACTTTTGTCTGTTACATTGCAATGCTAATCGGAGATTTTTTAATACTGATAGCAATGGGAAAAAAAGGATGGAAACCTCTAAAATGAACACATAACAAAGGAGGAAAACAAATATCGCTGAATGAGAATTTAAAATAAGAAATATAACTAATATATTATAAATTGTAGCTGATGAAAGGTGCTAAATAATAAATAAAAGACTTAACAAAATATTACCTTTTTATTAGGGCCTATATGATAAATTGACCATATGTCTTACATCTGTCACAAAATGCTAATGACCCTAGCCATCATTAATTATAGTTGGCCCATCAGAGAAATTGTGTTGTTTTAATAAGGGGTTCTTGTAATAATAAAGAAGTTCAAAAAATAAACTATTGATAAAATTGCTTCATTTGCAATTAAAAGGACTTTAAATTTTTTTAAATGTTTTAAGAAAGGCATTTTAGACCAGTGCCTCTTAAACTTTTCCACTTCATCCGTTTTACTCAAACAAATATTTTTATAGCTCTGAGTGTAGAACTATATATGCATTAGGATTATATAATATTAAAAAAAAAAAAAAATCAATTTGCTGATAAAATTCATGAGAAAATTTAAACAAAAGCAATTATTTCTTATACTTGCAGATATAATTTTATTATGGATTAATGACATATTTAAATATTCATACTATTGTGTTGGTATGCTTGTTTGATTTTGCATATAAATTCAAATTTTGCAGGGATATTTTATGTTGCAGGTTGTAGGACTTGCATCTTTTTTTTTTTTATAGGTTAATGTTGAAAATAACACTTCACTTAATTACATGGTGCAAAATTGTAAAGTATATTTTAGTCCATTTAGAAAGTATTAGGAATTCTTTATTAATTTGGATGACAGTTTATTTAGTAATTTTTTACTATATTCGTATTTAAACTCATTGTTAACTTGACAAATTCTTCCTTGTCATTTAATGAAAAGTATTTTTTAAATTGTATCTCCGGTCACTTCAAATGATATATTATAACTTCTGAATTATAAATCTTTGGGAAGGTTACCCCATCCTTCTTGCTGTTATAAAAGTGCTGTAAATATTACTAAATGTCCATTTTAACTTTTTTATTTAAATTTTCAATTTTAAACATTAGCATTATGCTACAATTATTTAAAAAAAAGAAACTGACATATTTAAATCATTCAATTTTTCATAAAATATGACAGATAAATACAATTATAAAAGTCATAATTTGTTTTGGTAAATCCAACAAAATCGAATTTCTGTTCAATTAAGTTTTAACTATTTCAACTTCTCCAATGTAATTCAGTTTAGTAAAGCTTTTTTTAATCTGGCATGTTTGGGACCATGGCCATACCAGATTAGCAGTTTTGCTGGATTATCAAGCATCGAAATAGTTTTAATAGAGTTACCAAATATAAATTTCTCTAGATAAAAGCATAAATGATTAAAACATGTACAGATTTAATGTGTTTATGGCACTTTCTGAATCTTTATGTAGACAATATAAATAGCTAAAAACGTATTTGGCCATTCTAGTAACTGCAAAACTAAATTCATCTATTCAATGTTAATTTAATTAAATATTCTTGTTTAATTAAATATTCTTGTCTTGTGTTTATAAAAAAAAAAACAGCACAAAAGAAAAATTAATTAAAAACAAGCTACTTTGTGGTAAGAAAACAAATGCCAGAATCTGCATGAATACATTTGAAAACAAACAGCTTGGTTGTAGCCATATTACAGGTGTTTAATGTAATTGGTATAAACTTCACTATCTTGAGAGTCTTTGAATTACTGCATGTAGAAATAAAATTTAGTAATCTGAATTCCTATCTTTTGAAAAGATTTAAAAATAGATTATTATTTAAGGGCTTGACATTTTATGAAATTAGTAGAAGGATAGCATTAAAGTATAATGATGCTTTTATTTGCCATCAGCTTTTGCTTTTAATACAAAGCCCATATTCTTGCCTTTTGTTGTCTCAGCAGACATCTTAATAAAATTCAATTTTCAAAATTACTTCTTCATACATTTTTATGTGTGAAACAATTTATTAAGATATTTTAGGATAAATATCTTCCTGTCACATGCAGCATTTTGAAGGATAGCAAAGTAATAATCCCTTATTTATATTTTTAAATATACATTTTCCCATAAAGTACAATAGTGCAAAATTAGAAATATCAGTTGTTTCATCCAATTGAATTTTAGGGATGTTCTTAATCGAAGTAATAATCGCCTCAATCAAGTCACAAGTAATTTCAGAAATTCTTCTGAAAACTGATAAACATTTGGTAAAGGAATTGTTTGAATTTCATTTCTATAAACTATTTCTGACGTTTTTATTGCAACAGGCTACTCAAGATCTATTGTATAGGTCTTTTTATTTTATTATTTTTTTTAATTAAGTGGAAGTTTGTTAGATACATGTTTCTTGAAGACCTTAAAAATAATGCATGCCAAATTTTATACCAAACAATTCGGATTAACATAATTCATTGCCCAGAAACCTGCTACCAAATGTCAATAAATGTGAACACAGTTTAAACAAGGTAATTGCATTTATGACAAAATCTTGTTCTTTTTTTCTGACCAAATAACTTTACCAAATTCCAGGAGCCCCTTAAAGTCCTATAATAAATAGGCCATATGATAGAAAGGGCCTAAATGCTATATAGATTTATAAACTAACTTTTGTCATGTGTTGCTCATGAGTGATTGTGCTTTAAATTTTGTTGAAGCTACACTTTCTACTGCTGTACTGTCACTACCATAATTACCCTCATTATTTTGTTGTTAAGTTCTAGTTTTGTTCCCAAGTTACTTTTACCCATCCATAAATTTCATGTTCACATTCTAAAAAAAATACTTTTCTATCTGTAACATAAATATGCTTAAAACATTCATGATATGTGTAACATATTAAAGGCAGCATAATACAATTTATTTTAATTTTATATTGCACTTTTATTGGAAATGTAAGAGAAGGATGGCTGGTTTCATGCAGAATTTTCCCCAATGACTCTTAATATTGTTTATAAAATCTTTTGTAAATAAGATCCATCCATAATTGATAAAAGGAATTCTATGGGCCTAAATTTCAAAAATTAAGTTCAAAATTCAGCAGTATAAATATTGACCATTCGACTTTTAGTGAAAACTCTGAAAATCATTTTAAAAAAAATTGTAAACTACTAAAATTCTAAGCAGCAATCTAAATTAACATTAGAAGAAAGAAAATCAAAATATTACTTTTATTGTAAATTAGATTAGATTTATATTACAAGTAATAATCTCTTTATAATGTTTTTAAAAGATTAAATTACTTTAAATTCTGTGATTTTAGACACAAATGAGTAGAATGTCTAATTACTATTCCAGTTTAAATTAGACTAACTTAAATTATTATTACATAAATATAATAATAAGCTATGATGTATTAATTTTGCTTAATGCATAAAATTTTTAATAAATATTTTTAGAATATTATAAACCCTCATTAAAATGTATGTTAGGAAGCAAAATATAATATAAATTTACCTAGCTTATAATCTTAGATAAATTTATAAGGATTAATACAAAACTATTAAATGGAAAATTAGAAATATAGTTTTTAACTAAGATATTACAGATGGAGAATTGCTCTTATTTGCTGTACATTATTATTTAATTGCATTAACATTAAAAACAAATATTAATTTAAAACTTTTTTGTGTGATTTTTTTTTCTAAAAAAAAGCATAATATAATGATGTATGGTATAATAAAGAGCTACATAATTGTTATACTTTTATTATTTTCTATATTCATCATCAAAAATCATTTATCAAAGTGGAAAACAATTTTTCTCAATTCTTCAGTTAAAAATATAAATATGCTGAACTTAAACTAATTTGCTGATACTTATTTGTATTTAAATTTTTATTAAAACATGCATAATTTTAAGTTTCAAAATCTTTGCAGTGGATCATTTGTCTAAATACCTAGCCATGAGATTTGCTCTCGACAAGCAAGATGAACTTGGAACTGAAGTTCCAGCTGAAGTAACGCCCTTTATGATCTACATTGCTGTGACACCTGGACAATTTTCCTTACTTGATGGAAATACCACCCTTGATCAAGTTAATGAAAAGTTTTGGAAAGTCAATAAGCCCCTTGAAATGTTCTATGCTTTCAAAAAGACTTAAACTCATAATATATAACTTTTTTTTTTGTACAATATTGATTTTTTTTTTTTTTTTTTTTTTAGTATTATCTGTTGTAATGGTATATATTTTATTGTTCAATTTATGAATTGAATATTATTTCTGTAATTATAAAATTTTGAATATTCGGTGAACTACATGTTACTTATGATTACTTATTGATGTTGTATTACGAGAATCATTTCTGTTTTTAAAAGTACGAGTATGCATGGTTTAATAGAATTTGTTCATTTTTATCATTATGCACTTATTATTTTAATCATTGAAGTAGTGGGAATCGAATCATACTGTTTCATTTTAAATCATAACTGCATTTCTATTAAAATTATACTTGCATATATTTATTTACTAAGGCATACTGTGCATGAAAAATAAATTTGTTTTTTTTTTTATGTAAATTTATAAAAAGGAAAATGCACTGTCTTGTATTTGTCACAGTTAAAATTCCAAATTTATTATCAATCTGTAGAAATGAAACATTTGTCATTAAAACATTATAATTGATATATGTATTTATTGTTGTCATTTTAAATTTCATATAAATCTAAACTCATATTAATTCATAAAATAATATATATAAAATTAGTAACACATTAAAATATATACACGTTTAAACATGCTGTTTATATGATTATCACAATCAATTTATCAATAGTTCTTAATATTTTTTTATATTTCCAATGGCCGAGAGTACATACATATAAAAAAAGAACGAACAAAAAGTATCAAAACATAGTAGAAGAAATAAAGACTAAATTCATCTTCCCAAGAGTTTTCTGACATGCTAGTACCTTGCAATCTTGGAGTCAGTTCCATTGAGTGTCTTGCAACATTGGGGTATTTTCTATTCATAGGCTCTTTTAAACCATAAAGACGCCAGTAAGGATGGTCATATACATCTATATGATATGAGTGATATACCCGGACTGTCATGTCCTGTTTTAAGTCTGAAAAGAGCTACTGCATTTCGGCGAGACTTGTCTGGTATTGTATCTAGCTCTGTCTCACTTCAGTTCTTACTCTTTATTCTCTCCTGTAGCTCTGAAAAGGTCCTCATTTTTATATATAGTTTTACAGAATAGTATGACATTCTAGAATAATTTGGTTGAAACAATTTAGTGCCAATTATTTTATTTTTTTTTCTTTTCTTTTAAGCAAAGAAATCAGCATGTTCATTACTGTAGATTCCTCAGTGGCTAGGTATCCACTAGAGAACTATCCTTTTATTCTTCTGCTCTAGAAGTACAATAATTAATACATTTTTGTATCACTTATATAAAATATAATGCAAAATCAATATATCAAATAAATAATATTGGAACAAGATATATTTCAACAATATCAGATATGTCTGAACAATGACTAATTGATCTAAATATTTAAAAGTTATAGAAATCAAGCAAGGTTTGGAACATCAATTTTATTTAATGAAAATTATCCGTGATAGTATTTTTTAAAAAGTATAAATAAAACAGTAACAGAATTAATTAACAAATTCCAATAAATGAATCATTTTTTTTTTTTTTTTTTTTTTAATATTTCTCATCTAACTTCCATGTAATTACTAATTTTAAATTAGTAGAATGAAATAAATTAATATTCAGTGAATATTTGAGTGCTTTATTATGAATAAAATGTATCAAGATGTAAAAATTCATAATATTTCTGGTTAATTTAATTTTATATCTATTTAATTCCTCAAATTTTGAATATATTATAATTATTTCTAATAATATAAACAAAGCTTAAAAAAGATCCAAATAATAAACTTGGTTTTCCATTGAGAAAAAAAATATTTTGATCTATTTTTAGTTTTTTCGATAGTCATTCACATTAAATTTATTATTTAAAGTATTAATGTATTTTTTTTTTTTCCTTCCTTCTAAAAATCTGCCATCCATAATAAATATCTTATCATGGTTTTATTTCTGGCAAACATTTAATAAAAATTAAATGTGACAAGCAATGTATATATATATTGCATTTGTTAAAATAATTTATCCGAGTAATTTTAAGGCCACATTTTTTTTTTCCTGTAAGAGAATCTTTTAAAGCTGTGCTGTTATTATTGTATCAATATAATATTAAATTTGTTTCTTAAGTTCCTGATATGTAATTCATACTAATATCTGAAAACTTTTTTTTTTTTTTTTTTTTTTTTTTTTTAAGAATTCACAGAATAGTTTGAAATTTAACTTAGGGAATAGTTAAATACAATTTTTAAACACATAAACATTGCATTCTCGAAATATCCTGTCAAGTTTATGTCTTATTTTTTTTTTATGCTGATTTACAATGTTTTTAAAATCAAATTAATGTCTAGAATCTTAAAAATTCATGAATAACTTCAATAAATCATTTAATTTAATAATTTTTATAAAATATATAATTCACCAATACGAATATCTATCTCTATAATCCAGATTATATTGAATAGTAAATATATAGTCTATCAATTAAATTGTACTTTCCTCTAAAAGCACAACCTTAGCCAATTAATTATTGAATTGTGAAACTACTTTCATGAAATCATAGATATGTGTGTGTTGTAGTAATTATTTTTATTGCTTAATTCTCCTTTGATGAATAATCAAATATTGTAGAAGATAATTTATAATATTTATATATTATTTAAGAAAATTTAAATAATTAGAAACACTTAAAAATTTATAATTGTAGTAATAATCAAATTTAAAATTTAATATAATTAGAATTAAAATAACAATATTAGTATTGATTTAAAAAAAACATCTTTATACATTTTGATTCAAATAAAAATTGTTTTAATTATGTAAAATCGTAAGTCTTTACCAAAACACTTCTGCTCATCTTAACATAGAGATTTTAAAACTTGATATTGTAAAAAGATTTTATTTTAAAAATATATTTTATATTAATAACAATGAAACTATGAAATGATTTAAATATTTTTTTTTATTTCCAAGTAACAAAATAAACATACTATTAAAAAAATTAACAGAAAAAAAATTTCAATGAGTAAGCATGCAAATGTTTAATTAAATCATTTTTCTCCTTCGAAATTTGAGGAAAATTTACAAATGAAAAGTGCTCGTGTGTAGGTAAAAGAACATTTAATAAATAAGACAACAGTAAAATCAAATAAATAAATAAATATAATAGTAATATTCAATACATTAATAGAAAAATTCATTTTAACAATTTATAATAGATCATATCTCTTTAAAATATATCACATATTCATAATCTAAGCAAAACTAATATTTTGAAATATCTCAATATCAGTAAATTATAAACAGTATTATAATAAATATATTAACTTATACTATCAATCAATCTACTATAAATGTATTGTAAACATAGTTTGATGTTGATAATATAAATTTGATCTATCAAAATATCACATCCTCAATAATACAATGCAAAATGATTATTAAACTTAAATTATTTAATTAAATAATATATTTAATTTCATTACAACTTGTTATGGATACGTACATGGCGTTTAAGTAATCTTTTCTGTGAAAATGTTTTTCCACATATTTCACATAAATGGGTCTTTTCACCAGTGTGAGATGTTTTATGTCTCAATAAATCATTTTTTCGAGAAAATTTTCCATCACACATATCGCAAGAGTATGGCTTAACACCTCTATGTATCATCTCATGTGTTCGAAGAATGCATCTTTGAGAAAACATCTTTCCACAAAAGTAGCAAGACCAACCATTACATAAATGTATTACACAATGATCTTTGAAACGATCTTTTCTAGCAAAATCTTTTCCACATACAAGACAAACAAATGGTCTTTTACCAGAATGGATGATAAAGTGTTTCTGTAAGTGATCTTTTCTTCTAAACTCTTTTCCACAAATACTGCATACATGGATTTCTTTAAATTTTAGTGCATATTTATTTCTTTCAATATCCAAGTTAAATTCGTCAAGCAAAAGATTATCTTCTTCAGAAAAAATAAGATTTTGATCTTCAAAATTAGCATCAGTAAACGATTTTGATGAATCCAATTGGAAGTTTTCCATTTTATAAGTGTGATTCAAAAGATGTATTTTCAATACATCCTTTTGCTCAAATTTCTCATTGCAGACTAGACATTTATGAATTTCTGGACTAAATTCCCGTTCCATAGACATAATATATCAACTATTTTCAGTGGTTAACTTTTTTTAATATTATTAATGGTTATTTTTGTATTATTCTAATTTGGTAAACATTTATTTCATTTATATCCTTTGCTTAAGAAGAAAACTGCGAACTTTCCATTACATGACTTTCATAAATGATTTTTGATAGTTAAAACTATAATTTCGTAAGCCGAAAATTAGATATTGTTGCAAGTAAATTTAAGTAAAATAACGCATTTCAAATTTCCCCCCATGTTATTTATTTATTTGGTGCACTTATAAAGTTGAGAAGTAGAAATTGGCTTCGCATGTGCCGTAAAATTTTTATGTAAATTGATTATTCAAATGATATTAATACTAATATATTACGTAATGAAATATAGTAATGTGTCATTTTCAACTTATTCAATTTTTCTTAATAGTTTTCTTTTGACTTTATTTATTTTTCTGTATGTAAAAATTTAAAATAATTTTAAACATGTAATTTGGCAACAGGTTTCAAGTAGCAGACGGACGAATTTAAAGTTTGTAAACAAAAGCATGTTTTAGTGCTTTTGAATGTTATAAAGTCTATATTTTCTGACGTATTGATTTCAGCGAAAAAAGAATAATCTGGTATTATAATTATTATAAACATCGGTTGAAATTTCTTTTATAAAAGCATTTAGTTCTTTTTTATATATTTAAAAAAAAATTTAATGGAAGAGAAACATAAAAAAGTATTTGGTCTTGCTGTTGTTGGAGTTTGTGGAACTGTTGCTGTAAGTCTTATGGCAGGATCAATACCTTTTGTTTTACCAGCGTTTCGACGAATATGTCTCCCATATGTGCCAGCTACAGATAATCAAATGCGTAATGTTGTAAGCCTTCTAAAAAATCGGAAGGGTACTTTAATTGACTTAGGTAGTGGAGATGGGAGAATAGTAAGTAATTTCAAATTTTGCAAAAAAATTTATCATTTTTACCCTTATTATATATTAAAAAGTAATGGCACTTATAGTTGCACAATTTTGATTTCATTTTTAATCCATTTATATCTGATAATATTTTTTAACTCATCGAATGCAAAGTGCTTAAATTTTTTAGCTTTATTTTTTGTAAAGTTCTTCATAGTAAACTTTCATAAGTATATTATCGTTAATAAATTGCACTAATTTTCACTATTCTGAGTATAAGCACTGATGAACATATGTGTTGTATCAATTGTTCTGAAAATAAGGATTTTTTTTACTGTTGGGATAATCTTAAAAAACACTGTAACTCTATACATTGTAAGAGATTTCATTGCATTTTTTTTATTTGTGATAAATATGAAAAACTTTTTAATTTTAGAGAAATCTGAAAAAAAAAATAGGACAATAAGAATTAGAATGTGCCAGTGCTCAAGAGTAATAACGACTTTGGGTATAATATTATTTTAAATGATTCAACAAAACACTAAATTATGTTATTTCAAAGAAACACTGATACACACAGAACTTAAAGAAAAAAAATTGGATTTTTTTTTTTTTTTAAAAAAGCTCCTAATAATAAAGAATATTAAAGGGAGAGAAAATCAGGATCCATAATAAAATTTCTGTTTTTTTGTATAGTAGTGGTCTAGTATATAATGAAATTATTTTGGTGACACTTTAAATAGGTCACTGGTGAGAGTATATTATAATTACAAATGGCATATTTTTATTAACATATTTGTTCTACTACAACCACTATAATAAAAATGTACAACCAATGTCCTAGGGAATACTGAAATACAAATAGTACCATAACAGAAATCGCATATCATATAAAATAATTTTAGTACATAAAAAAATTTATATTTAAGTTTATATTTTTAAATTATTCATGAATGTTTTACTTTCTTTTTACTGAAATGAATGTTAAATGATGATTAATTAAGATTAAGATTGTTATTTGTATGATAATTAAGATTGTTAATGAAATAATGTAAATGATAATTAAGATTGTTATTTGTATATAAATGGCCAATTAATGCTTAGCTGGATAGCTCTTGCACAATTTTCTTGTATGAGAAAGAGCTTATTAATACTATTTTTTTTTTATTTGTAAATTAATATGTTGAAATAAAAGTTTTGTTAAAAAATGCATTACAAAATTAATTTGGAAACAAAATTCCTATTGCTTACTATACAAATTTACAGCCAACGGCCATACCATGCTGAATATACCGGTTCTCGTTAGATCACCAAAGTCAAGCACCATTGGGCGCGGTCAGTACTTGAGTGGGTGACCACCTGGGAACACTGCGTGTCATTGGCATTCACAAATTTGGGACCTGAATGGCCGAGTGTCTAGCGCTCTGGCGCTCAGTGCCACAGGTTTCGGGTTCGAATCCCGACAATGCCATGGATGTTTGTGTAGTGGTTCGGAATCCACTTTAAGCCGTAGGTCCCGGTCTCCCATGACTGTAAGAGCGTCGCGGAGCCAAAGTCAGACTTCTACCTACGGGTGCTCCATCACAACAGAAGCTGCTTCCTTCCCCTTCAATCATGAGTACGTATGGGCTCGTGGGCTTGGCCAACCAAGTGGGATAAGAAACAACAACAACACAAATTTACATTTAGAAAAAAATTATTTGTGTATTGTCATAAAGAAGTCATTTTTATTACTATATTTTTCTTTAAAATTCCGAAGGATCATTTATATTTCACACTGTTCACAATATGAACAGTGTTTTAGCTTTTGAATTGAAATCTTGGCAGTGACTTTTATCTGAATGGTTTATCATATAAAAGCTTCAAGAAATCTATTTTATAGATCCACTGAGAATTGCTATTTAAAGATATATTACTTAGATCTAAAACAAGAAATAATGTTTTAATTTTAATTTATAATTTGTAAATTCATCTCCTGAATGTAATGCTTCTTGGAATTAATAAAAAATTCACAATCTTTTCGTCTAAAATTAATACTCATTTAGATGATAATGAATATTTTTTTTAATGTTCCAAAATGAAGACTATGAAATCAATGATATTGTTTTAAAAATTATAATCAAAATATGTGAAATCCCCTTATATGTACATAAAGTGTCTAATTTTTATTTTCAATAAACCTTGAAAGTCCCTAAATTAATGAAATGATTTGTTATGGAACAAAATAGAATTTCCAATTTTTTGTTTGCTCTGCATATCATATTTACCTTCTTCCTTAAAATAACTTTCTTTTAAATTATTATTCTAGGTTTTAACTGCAGCAAAAATGGGTTTTCCTTCTATTGGAGTTGAACTTAATCCATGGTTGGTATTGTATTCCAAAATAAAAGCTTCTTATCTTGGTTTAAATAGACAAGCCACTTTTAGAAGGCAAGATATCTGGAAAGTAAGGAAGATTATTTTTTATTGTAGAAATCTTTGAACTGTTTTATCAATAATTTGTTAAATTTTATTTGCAGCCTTTTAGAAAATTTTATATCTTTTTTTATATTTTTTTTCTAATAAGATCACTTAAAGTAATTATTTTGGGAATGTAACTTTCTGTCACTTATTTTAAATCAATATACACGTGTAAAATTTCAAAACATTGTTTCAATTTGCATAAAATAAATTCTATCAGAATTACACTCTTACCCTAATAACATTTTCTAATTTCAACATTTTACAGATTGCATCTAACTTATTAGTGTATTCTTTTAAAATCATAGAGAAATATATTTTTATTTGTTTCTTTTTTATGTATTTATGTGATACATCAATGCATTTTTAGAATTTAAATTAAAAGTTGCATATAATTTTAATCATTTCAATTTGATTTATTTTTCTTTCAATTTCTGGTTAATGTTTAATAAAGCAGTTTGTATAATGCAGCAGGCCCTGCATCTTGAGTAATTTTTCTACTTATTTTGCCTTATCAGTAGTAAATGAAGTGGTATTTAAATCAAGTGAATAACATCAAATAAATAATAACAACAATTCTAATCAAAGAATTCTTATTCTAATGGCATTCATGTTCTCAAATTTTTTTAAGCCAGTAAACTTCACAATTTCTTATCTTCATAAAATTTATATTACTGAATATTCATATCCATATTACTCAATTGCATTTTGTTCTTGAAGAATTTCTTAATGATTGAACATTGTTTACTTTATTATTTTTTTTTTTTTTTTTTCATCAGTTAAAAAATATTTTCTTTTAGACAGACTTGAATAGGTATGATAATATTGTCATCTTTGGAGTTGAACAAATGGTAAGGATTTCAGTTTTCTTTCCTAACTTAAATGCAATAGAGGAATTTAAATTATTACTTGTCTGAATCTTTTTTCCCCCATTAAGATGTCACAGTTAGAAGAAAAGTTGTCTCATGAACTGAAGGATGATGCTTGTGTCATTGCTTGTAGGTTTCCCTTACCAAATTGGAATGAGTTGTCATCAGAAGGATCTGGTATTGATACAGTATGGCTGTATAAAAAATCTTCATTTCAAACCAAAATATAATAAATCAATTGAGATTTTTAATTGTAAATATTATAAATGCATTTTATTGTATTTTTAAATAATATATTATAGTTAGTTAAATAAAAAAAAGTGAACTTTAATCAATATATGTCTTTTTATATAAAATGCAATAAAATGATTCTTTTCCATTATCAGAATGGCAAAAAAAAAAAAAAAAAAAAAAAAAAAAAAAAAATCACAAATTATTCAAAGGTTCAAAGTACTTGCTGTGAATGATATCAAACATCATTATTATTAGCTACGATTTGGTGTTATTTTTACATTTGGCTTGAAATAGTGTGCCATTAATGGAAAAGTACCAAAAAAATTGTATCAAGGTATTCCATTCATAGTTTCTCTTGTATAAGAATTTTTATTTTGTTCTGTTAATTAATAGAAAATATCTTTAGAATTTGTGTTTAATATATTCTTCCGTTCTCATTTCTATAGTAAGTGATTGAAAAAATTGTCTTAGAACAGAATTTTTTAATTTAACTGTATTAATAATTAAAGCTTGTGTATTGAAAATAAATTTCAAAGCAAAAATGTAAAAGGATATTTCTGGTGCTTGTTATTGTTCTATATTATATTCACTAAAAGGAAATAGAAAAATAATAAGAGTAACTGCTCCTTATTGTGTGTTGCATTGAAGAAAACTTCAACTAAGTGGTTTGACTGTGGATGCAAGACTTTCTAATACAATTAGCTTACTCCTTTTCCAGTGCACTAACTGTAACTGCCCACACAATCGGTGAACCCCTCGTGCTCTTACATATTAGGCAGAGTAAGCTGTCACTGTGTTGTGAGTTGTCATTTTCCTCATTATTGATCATGTTAACTTTTTTTCAAAATATAATTATTTACTTGATTCAAATAAAATTCTCGATGGTATTTTTTTTTTCTTCTTACCATAGGCTATAAAAAATTATTGTATAAAAATGCTCTTTATGCTCAGTTAAAATTAAAAACAAATTTTTTTATAATTTTTAGCAGCAATTTTTTTTTTTTTAATATTTTATTTCTAATTCTTAAATTAGATTTACGTGAATATTGTTCTTCTTTACTCATCATCGAAAAGTGTTGCAATTAATTTTTTTACAAACACTATCATGCTTCACTTTAATAACAAAGAAGTAACAAGAATATATTTTTTAGCATAGGGAATATGCTTAAAGTATCTGGAAAGTTCACCTTCCTTTGGAAATTAAAAAAAAAGAAAATTGTAGTTTTTCTCCTTTATGTATACACTTACGTACAGGATGGCCATAAAATAACTTCCCCTCTTTGGAGGCATCTGCAACTAAAAATGAACAGGATAAAATCAAATTTCATATACAATATAAAAGACATGGGGAGATGATTTCCACAAAAGGAAAAAAAAGTTCCAAAGTCGCCAACAGTGGAGATTTTAGTGCTGTTGTCATGTACACGCTGTGAAATTTCCACAATCTAGACAGATTTTAAATTTCCTAGTGCTTATCTGACAGCAGCACCATTATTTCCTTTTAAACTGGGGACGTTCAGTCAGCATATATTTGACTGACTGTTGCATGCCTACCTTAACTGAAGCTCTTTTACATTAGATAATGTAATTTTGTAGCTTCTCTTGTCAGAAGGAAAAAAAAAAAAAAAAAAATTTAGGAGGCTTCATAACTTGCATAAAGGTCCAATGTTTATTGTAGCACTGAAAGGCATGATAAAATAATTCGAGAAAAACTGTATCTCTAGGAGTTTGAGCTGGAGGAGGACGAAAAGCAGTTTCAGACGATATCAGTAACAGAAGTTGCCACTGCAATGTTCGACGATGGACAAGCAGTGATCCAAGTACTTGTTCAGTAGCTCGCCAAATAAATATGCCTTGTGCTACCGTCTGGAAAATCCTACTGAAAATGTTACGTTTCTATTTGTATTCGATGGGTCTTGTACAAGAATTGAAAGTGACAGATTATTAGTAGCGCCGGACTTTAGTGCTAAAGTTTCTTGCCTGAATGGAAATCGACAGTCATTAGCCGTGAAAAATATTGTGAACAGATGAGGGTTATTTTTTATCTGAATGTGTCAATGAATACTCTCAATTGCCCTTCACTGCATTCTCACAAAATAACCGTGTGAGATTGTTTAACTGACGATTTCATAATGGAACCATACTTTTTTAAGATTATCACTCCTACAGATCCTATTACTTAACTTACTGGTGAAAAATATCGGCAAAGGCTGGAAACTTTTGTCATTACTGAATTTCAACAAAAACAATGCTTGAACTCGACAATTATTATGCAAGATAGAACATGACCTAATATTCTTCATTCAGTACAGTACCTTTTACGGCTGTAGTGAACGAGTGGCCAACAAAATGTCCACTCGTTCCCCATGTGACTTTAGTCTGTTGAGGTACATTAAATCTATCGCGTATGCCCTAATGTTGATTAATAAAAGATTATTTTCCATGAGTTTTGTATTGCTGTCATTCTTTCAGCATGTGTATTTTTTAATAAATCGAACATTTTACTGAAACTTCACATAATCCATTTTCCGTGCATTCATTGTAATTATTGACTTTTGTTTTTTCCAACAACTCCAAAAATCATGTATGAAGTAGGAAATTTGAAAAATTTATCTAGACTGGGGAAATTTCATAGTGAGTACGTGACAACATTGCCAAAATCACCCATATCAGCATTTTTTCTTCCCCAGAAATCATTTTATGTCTTCCACAGTCTGTATATGAAATTTGGTTTCATTCTGTTCATTAGTTTTAGCTGTAGATAGATGCCTCCAAACAGGGAAAGTTATTTTATGGCCACCTGTATATATATATATATATATATATATATATATATATACATATATATATATATATATATATACATATATATATATACACAATGAATATATATATATGTATACACAATGAAACTTTTTGAACCGTTTACCCTGTGCCTATTTCCTGTAGTAGATGCTCTGAATATAGTCACTTTTATGAAAATTAACAATATTTTTTTTATACGAATGAATAATGAATATGATTATTACTTTTCCAATTACTTCATTTGTCTAAATGTGGCATTTACTAACATTTCAAAACAGATAAAGGCAATTTTTTTTTCCCCCGAACAAAAAAGTTTATATATATGCCTCTTGTTCCAAATGATAAATTAAGTTTTAAAAGGATTTTCAGTGCTCTACAAAATAATTTTTTACATACACAGTTACCTTTGTAAAAAAAGTTTCTCAGTCTGAACCGTCTTGATACAGCTGGTTTTGAACTATTATATCTTAACTATTAAGTATTTAATTTATCACACTAGAACTATTAACTGACAAGTTTATTGATTTGGGGGAATTTTCGCTGTTTCATTCGTTTGAAAAGATTATGCATTCTTTAATAATTTTGTTGCTTTTGGTTTCCCGCAATTGAGCTGTTTGACTCTTTCTAATATTCTTATAACATACAAGTTAAAACATTCTAACATTCTTACAATATACATTCAAACGATAAATAAATAGCTTCCAAAAAAGTATCTACACACGTTTAAAAATTCGCTAAAAATTTTTTTAATATGCACGTATGTTTTTTGATTCACAAAAAATGTAAAAAAAATTATTTTTTCGATGGTGTTTACAATTCATCAGTGTGTATATTATTAATCGCTTGCAATATATCTAATCTTGGACTTTTTTTTTATAAAATACATGGGTATTGTTTTGGAGAGCAAGGTCTTTCGTGTCCATGACCACTTTCAGTTTTGAACATTTTTACTGAAATCTGTAACTTTCTTTTAAATTTTTTTTGCTATCTATTTTTATGCAAAATATTTATTTACAAAATAGTTGAGTAATTATTAAATAATTTAATAAAAAAATTAATTCAGAAAAAAATTTAATTTAAAATTGTTCTAAAAGATTTTTGGTGAAAGCAAAGACAATTTTATTTTAAAGGAAAAATAGATTTAACTAAGAAAAGAAAATCGTTTGGAATTCTATAGTTTATTTATTCAATTCCTTCTATTAGCTCACACTCTCCCTATATATATATATCTTGTTCAAATTTTCAATCGTTCATAAAATACTTTTTATTCATCCACTCAAGTTCAAATACATTTTTTTTTTTGAACTTGTAGTGGATGACACTGGATGTTAATACAGTTTTTTCAAGTATTAATTCAGTAATTAAATTTAATTAATTAATTTTAGTTTTTTTTAGATTTAAGTTTCATATATCTACCAATAGATGGCGCCAGATAAACTTTAAAAAATGAATGAAAATTATTTATAAAGGACTTTTTTCAATATAGTGAAAAAAAGGAGGAATTGACTTTAAATTTTTTTTTTATATACATATTACTAGTTTTAAAGGGAAAATAGATTTAACTAAGAAAAGAAAATCGTTTGGAATTCTATAGTTTTTTTATTTTTTAAGGATTGCAATTAGACATTTGGTTCTTATATGATTAAATTTTATGGTAACCCTTTATGGACCTTATTTTTATACACTTGTGGAATAGGTTATTTTTTATGAAATTATTGAATTTTTTGTAACGGAAATTCTTCCCAATTCCCAATACCGACGAAATGAAAAGGCGATTTACATTGGCAACAACAGTCATACTTAATATGCAGAGTCGGTAAATGAAATTTCCAACCAGTTTTCCTGTGATCTATGACCCCTAAAATTTGACTTTTTAGTTTTTCCGCGCTACGAATTAAGGCTTTTTAAAATGTTTTCAAGGCTTTAAAAATAAAATAAAATCTCGTTGTATTCGTGTCATCAATTTTTGTGCACACTTAAGTGTTAGAAACACTGTCAAAATAAAAGAACGAAACCTTTGATGCTTTATTGAAAAAAAAAGGCTGTATATGTCTTCGTGATTTGAATGAATTTTTCTCTTAAATGCAAAGTCATATTTCAAATTGGATGTTAAAAATTAAACAAAATTCGATTAGCAAAAAAATTTCAATTTCAAATGAATTTTTTTTTTTTTTTTTTTTTTTTTTTTTTTTTACAATTTTATGCAATTGGTTCATTAATTAAATATACAGCTAATTATAATGCTATCTTTATCTGTTTAAGGACGTTCAACAAGTCAGTTGTTTTAATCTACAACTTGAATAAGATAAAAATTTATAAACTTGATCTGATAGTCCCTTATCCAAATGAATCTTCTTCTTTGATTGATTAGGGCCTGAATGGTCGAGTGGCTAGCGCTCTGGCGCTCGGTACCATAGGTTTCGGGTTCGAGTCCCGGCGGTGCCATGGATGTTTGTAGTGGTTCGGAATCCACTTTAAACTATAGGTCCCGGTCTGTTTAGCCCTCGTGCGCAGAAGATGACCGTAGAGCGATAAACCAAACCAATCTTTGATTGATTAGAAGTTTAATTTGAATTTTATGCATGTTTGTTTGAATACATGTATGTTTTAAAAATTGACACTTAATAAAAGTGTAGTCATTTAAAAATTATTAAAATGTTAAATTTTATATTCGTAATTACTTAGTTCACTTCTAACAAAGTTTCTCAAATACATTAATAGTATTTTAAACATCATATGGCGTAAAACATTTTCGAATTAATTTTTTTCTTAATTTTGACTGGAATTTTTCTTCTTTTTTTTTTTTTTTTTTTTTACTATTACCTTACTTTAACTTAATTGGTTTGGTTTGTCGCGGTACGGTCATTTTGTTCACACTTTGGGATAATTAGACTGGGATCAACAGTTTTATTATTTTAAGTGAAGAATTTTTTTTTTTTTTTTAAGCGATGTATTTAATTTTATCTGGACTCTTAACAAATATATTTGAAATTTCTTAAAAGTTTTTAATTTTAAGATGTATCTGAGATGGCGTTTTCTGTTTTTGTTACCGTTGTACATTCATATATGTTTCTAAATTCACAGCTCAAAAAAAAAAGTTATTTTTAGAATTTTGTTGTTGTTATTGTTATTATTATCATCTATGGGCCTTGCGTTTTATTTATATATGCCATGAACGGACCACCAAAGGGGCAATGAAAAGAGGACACTGTCTTCCGAGAACGCTTTTAAGAGAAATTGCCCCACAGCCTATATTTATTTTCTTCATATCTCACCCTCTTATCTAGATCTATTTAGGCTCCTACCAGTTAAAAAAGTGATTATGCAACATTGGCTACTTCATATTTACAACGAACAACCCCTGTGAAGGGGTGGTGGACAGCGCCTTCACAAAGGGCTTTTAGGAGTAACTGGCCCGCATTTGTATGTCGTATGAGAGAAAATCCCAAAACCTCCCTTTAGCAGTCTGACTATCGATGCGAGACGGTTTCACAAACATTGTCACAATCACCATCGAATCGCCTCCTTTCTGAAAAGCTTTAAATGCAACAGTCTCCGTCGGTGGATTTGAACCTTTTTGAGACATTTTACACTTTAGCTGCATAAGGGAATTAGGATAAGATCTAATTTAAAGGGAATTTCAGTATACTAACTTGCCAAATTTAGTTCTGTTGTTTTTGTTGTATACTGTTTATAAAACCTTGCATTTTGATTAATTTTCACATACTCTTATATTTGTGCGTGCATGCGTAACAATAATTAAAGTACACAGTCCAGTCACATTAATATGACCACCACCTACTTTCGACGTCAACGTGAAATAAACAATCACAAAAGGCAGGTGAAAGCACATTGCAGTGGAGTGTATATAAAGGATGTCCTAGGGCATCGGAAAACATTTAAATCCTAATTACCTTGATTGAATTGCAATCGGTCCGCTCTGCCAAAGGTGGTTATTGTGGGTTTTGACAGGTGGTCACATTAATGTGACTGGACCGTGTATATAATCTAGCAAAATATATCACAAAACTATTTAAAAGAGATTATCCTATGGGTTAAATATAAAGCCCATCCAGATGAGGAGCGAGCTGCTTGTGCTCTGAGCGTCTCCGTCTGACCGCGAAAAACAACCCTCGTTATCTCTGACTGTGAATGACAGTTGTTCCTAAATGGGGTCTCGTTGATGTGCAGAAAAAAAACGACTCTTGCCGAAGTGAGGTTGGGACACGTGATTTTCTGGTAGGGGTTCTCTCAAACCGTTTTTAATGGGATTCTTTCCCGTTTGGACGGACATTTAGAAATAACTGTCTCGCATTGTGTGACTTAAGAGAAAAAACATGAAAACTCCCACCATACAATCTGATAGGGAATGTAATATACATATCTACGTTGTCACAATCTCTACAGAGTATTCTCGTTTCTAAAAGCAGTGACTGCAACGCACATCCGTTCAGGAATCGAATTTTGATACACGAGGCTTTCATTTTTTGCGTGTCATAATCAGTTTAAAATAAAAGTTTGGAACAATTCTAGAGCTCTGTATAGAAGCTTAATATGAAGAAATCTTGTAAACTGTTTCATCATTTGAAAAAGTTCATTTTGTCTCGTTATGCTATAAATGTTTGTAATTTTATATATTTTTTCAATTTGATTTTTAATACAACTTGTTCTAGCTTAATACCTTAAAAATTCTACAAATTATTGATTTGCAAAAAATCTCTTTTTTTTTTTTTCAATTCCTTCTATTAGCTCACATTCTCCATATATATATATATATATATAACTAGTTCAAATTTTCAATCGTTCATAAAATATTTTTTATTCATCCACTCACGTTCAAATACATTTTTTTTTTTTTGAACTTGTAGTGGATGACACTTGATGCTAATACAGTTTTTTCAAATATTAATTTATTAATTAAATTTAATTCATCAATTTTCGTTTTTTTTAGATTTAACTTGTATGTATCTACCAATAGATGGCGCCAGATAAACTTAAAAAATGAATGAAAAAAAACATCACAAAAAATGTAAATTTAAAAAAAAGTAATTAAAATTTTTGAGAAGAAGTTCTAATAAGTGATCAGAAATGAAAATTCAAGAAAAAAAAATTATGTTACTAAACTTAATTTATTCCTATACTTGATTTTAAATCTGCAGTAAACACAGGTATGTAAACTAAATGTACAAGTATGTAGATATAGTCCAACCACCGTAATATGGAAAATTGTCAAGAGGCCAAGAAAAAGAACGGCGTCATAGGGGAGGAAACGTCATTTAGGAAAGACTTTAATTGTAATAAAAGAATTTTAATTTTTAATAATTAAAACTTTAAATTATACGAAATGAAAAGAAAATTAGATGAATAAAATTGTACAAAAACTATTTTACTTTTTTTTTCTTTCAGAACTGCTTTACGCTTTGTATATCTGAGAAGTACTCTTAATAAGTAATCGATTCGTCCGTTACAACCATTAAACTGCATGCTTATCATTGCACACAATCCGTGTCACTCGCAAGGGATCCTAAACTTGCGTCTTTAGCCACGTCTAGACGAGAGAAAACCAATTATAAACAGGCTAGTCTCAGAGTGAACGCAACCCTCGGAATGAATCAACTGTCTCATTCCGCTCAAACCATAATCGGTTTTTATTGTACGTTAAATGAATTTCTAGCTGACTTTACTGTTTTATTTCTAAATTTTAGGAAACTTTACATTTTATTTTAAAAATAAATATTTTTTCTTTCATGGTTACTAACTCTTAATTAAACAACCATCTAAATTAAAAAAATTTCTATTCGGATGAGGAGATCTAGAGACATAATTGTCTCATTGGTTCTCCGTAATCGATGCAGAAATGGTCCGGATAGGGATAAATGAAATACCGCTTTGCTTAAATTCTGTTTTGAGTTTCTTATCAATGGATTTATAAACTGCTAAATAACGTATGAATGATTATTAAAGAAGATTTATCTTTTCTTTTTTTTACAATAAAATAAATATAAATTATTACACATTGTGGCAGACGAACGTTTGATATGATGTTCACGAATAACTTTAACGCATGTTGTCTAAACGCATATGTGGATCCTTTACAGTGGATGGAGATTACGAAACATTTTATCACAAGCATCTACGACCCAACTTTCGTTGACGCAAATACTAAAGCTAAGATTTGATTTGTAGTTTTAAAAAAATTAAATTGTCTGAATTTTTAGCGAGTAAATTTATAATGAATATTTTAGCATATTTTAGTTTGAATAGTAACTATAAATTGCTTATAATTTTTTGTTTATTAAAATTTTTTATTAATTATTCGTAATGCGTGAGACACAAGATTTTTCTCTTGTAATGAAATACATGTGTTGTAGGAATAAAAAAAAACTAAAATTTAATTAATAAATTATTAATTATTTACATAGGGAAACTTTCTAAATTCACTGTAACTGTGATGAATAAATCAAAACACGGAAGAAAAGTTTCAATCGGTATTTACATAAGTTCCGAGTTATTTTATATTTTTATAAAATTCTTCTAATTTTTTTTTTTTTTTTTTTTTTTTTTTTTTAACTTTTCACACTAAGTAATTTTATACAGACGTACTTCTCCCAGTTAATATTTAAGATCCAAAATTCTTCTTCTGAATAATTTAGAATTGCAAATATATATTTATTTATTTTACGTTTGGGATTTGAATGTAAATGATACAAGCATTTAAAATTTTAATTGGCAGCATTATGCTCAATATTTCAGACCTAGTGCAGAATTTATGCCATATGAAAATAACTGTTCGCAAGAAAGCCATGAGTCGAGTTTTTATTATAGCAGTAATTTTTTTCACGCTGACAGCCGTAGTGCTCATGAAAATGGCATTGCAACGTTATCACGAAGTCAGGAAATATTTCCGACTTCAAGAATATGCTTCTGAAGTGCATGATATTTCTGAATCTTTGAAAACGCTTGAAGCGAATTCTTTGACTTTAGAAGATGAAGTTCAGCAATTGAAAAAAATTGCCCAAGAAGCTTTACATCAGTTTAATTCAAGTTTAGTAACACCCACGTAGTTATTTACTAAATTTCTATTTCATATGTTTATATAAGATTGTAATCATATCCATTGTTAACGGATTATTATTATACTATTAAAGAATATATAAATATAAACTTTGTGATTGAAACGAGGAATGGTTGAAAGATGAAATGTAATTTTTCTTTTAAATTATTAGATTTTAAATAGCATGTTATTTGTTTAAATCTATCAACTAGACACAAAATTGTTAAGCTGAAATTGTGGGTAGAACAATGTTTCTAGTTGTGTTATTTCATATTGATTATTCATGTTTTTTTTTTTTAGCATATCTTTGGTATGTTAATAATATTTTTTTCTGTAAAATTACATATTTTTTTAAACATAAAAGTACATAACTGGATAAAGAGCATTAAGAAATACTATACTATATAAATAAGCATATAAAAGTACAATGTATATAGAACTCTTTCCTTGTGACAATCAATTTTTAAAAAAATTATACCTTTCCATTAGCAGGTAACTGTTCCAAAATGCATCCTAGTAACCAAGGATTTAATTTTGTTTTCACAAATCATGCTAAATATTACTATTTATTGTATTATTGTTAGTAATGATTTGGTGATATTTTCACATTTGATGCAATATGGCTCCTTGCTGATGGAAATGAATCACATTATTTACTTAATGCTGTAAACATGTTGACATTTTAATATTGTAAAAGTATATTTGTTTACTTTTAGATTTGTTAATTATGCATCATATAAGAAGTATATATCGATTGTTACGTGAAAATAATATTTTATTTGAGAGAATATTTTGTGTTTTAAGGTAATTTTATACTAATATAACTGTTAATTCAATTGGATGCAATTTAAATAAAATATCTAAATTGAGCTTATTATTACTAGTCAGCACATGCGAAGATAGCTATCCATAATTTGTACGAAAAAAATCCTTTTGGATATCACCAATATTTAAAAATCGATGAAATTCTCTCTAATTGGATGTTAGTTTAAAATATTTGTTACTTAATAAAAAAAATAGTAGAATTTTATGACATTAAATTTATTTTTAAATATATTCATAAGAATTGCATTTCTAAAAGTATAATCAAAAGCTTATTTATTAATTTTCTAATCAATATTTAAAGTAAAAATTTAGATTATTTTTATAAGTACTTAAATCAAATGTACTTATTTTATTCTTATGTTGGTATATTTCCTGACTATCGATCAACTTTTTAAAATTTTTAATCTTGAAAAATATATATTTCTAATATATTTAGTATCCATCCATTTTTTCTTTCTTTTTTTTATAATTTATGTTATATTTATTAGTAAGCATTGGATTGGCTTAGTAAAGCTGCTTTAACTCATCATCATGCTGGAATAAAAACATACTCTTCATTTGGGATAATTCTTATCCTTATCCTTAAAGGATAACTTTTCTTTAAGATTTCGATAAATTAAACTACATTTATATATTGTTATTAAAAGTTCTTTATTGCTATTGAAAGTGCTTTCTAATATAGTAAGTCATATCTTAATATATGTCATATATTTAACAATTATTACAACCAGTATTGCCATATTTTGGTTAACTATTAAGTTTAAGTTACCATTAATGGTAATGATTAAGTTTAATTATAAATGGTGCTATAAAACTCTGAACTAATAAGAAAGTATCAAAGTTTTTGTATGTCTATTATAAAATTACCTTTGTCTGTAAATAAAATTGTTTAGTTATGGTATATATTTTCAAAATTTATTTATTATATTTGCAGAAGTAAAAATAATCATCACCAGTATCTTAATTTAAAGTACTATAAGAATATTAATTTTGAATATATTAATATTTAAAAGTCCGAATGAATAAAAATTATCCACGATTAAAATTTAAAATTCAATGTTAGGAAAAATATCTGTTTTATTGATTATCATTAGCATTCATTTCTTCCATACTTATATGCTTAGTTATTTTAAATCATTTATGGTACGTAAGTCTAATGATTTCATCATGAAATTTTTGAAATATATTATAATATGCTTATGCTATGTAGAGATGAGAATCAAATATACAGAGTTAAGTCTCATTATTTGATTGATATGTATAATATATTGTTTATGTCTCTTAAGATATTTTATAGATGTAAATATTTTTTCTCTAATGAAAATGCAGTCTCCACTGAGATGGCAATAATAATTATCAGAAGCTGTTCTTTGCATGATAAAGACTTTCTTTAATTAGTTTTTTTAGGAAAAATTTCTCCTGTGAATGGAAGTTTGTTGTTATATGCTCCTTAAATTTTATGTTCCTATATTCTCATCAGAAATAATGAAAGTTTTTATACATATAGAAGTCAAAATAATTTGAACAAAAGACTTATTGAAACACTGTTAATATTTAAAACTAAGTTTTAAAATAATGTTCATTTTATAAAAATTTTCACATCTGTTTAAAGTACATATTAGATGGGCTTATTTCTGCACAATTTGGTTTGTTGCTCTATGGTAATTTTTTTTACACATTTTAGGTTAATTAGACTGGGACCTACAGTTTAACATGGATTCAAAACCATTTAACAAAAATTAATGCAATGCCAGGATTCGAACCTGAAGCCTATGGTATCAACGACCAGAGCACTAGTTAATTAGCCATCAGGCCACTTATTTAAGCATTAAATAAACACCCTTGTCACTCAAACAATAAATTAAGAATTTGTATGTTTTTCATTTGTCTGTTTGTGTGGGAGAAGTAAAAAATCAATTGCCTAGCATGCTTATTTTTTCTTTTTATCATATTTATTTTCTTTTGGTTCTTTGTATTTACTCTGATTAACATTCACTTTTAGTGAAACTGTACACAATTAAGGAATCTCTCAAATGTGACAATCAATTATTGTCAGTGGAATTTGGGAATTTTGGTATTCTTAAGATTTTCTTTTTCTTTAAGAGAGTAAAATAAAATAAAATAATAAGCAGCTTTTGGTAAGCATAAATCTAAAGTTTAAACTCCAGTCATAAAGCATGCTGTCATCATTTCTTTCTGCAAAATTGGCTATATAATGCTTTGTGCAATTGCGTTAAAGGATAAAAGTTGGATGTACACAATGAGGAGCTCATTATTTGATTGCCTTTGTCAATTTCAACTTCATGTTGAAGATAATGAAATAAGCCTGTCTGATAAGGTCTATAAAAAGTGGTTTTATTTTTTATTTAAAAGTAGTTTGAATTTATAATGAAAAAGAATCTACTTTAGATTTAAAAATCTATCAATTTATTCCTTTTTTGTTACTGCTTCTGAAGATTTTATACTATAATTTATATTTTTATTATAGATATGTTTGTTTCTTAGAAAAATTTGTATTATTCCTTTAATTAACGTAAAAATTGTTAGGAATATTCATCCCATAATTTTTTTAAAATATATGCTCTCTGGTAAACATTATTTTTTAACATACCATAACTTTAAATGAGCTTTTACTTTGGAATCTAAAAGATTTGCTAAAATATATGTTTATTTACTATAAAAAATATAGTTGTATGTTATTGTTTTTATAGCTTGTTACACAGTAACATATTTATGTATAACAGTAAATTATATACTACTGTTTTAGAAATATTTCATGAAATTATACAAAATATAATTTTTTATAATATTTGTATGCATATTTATAAAAAAAGTAATTTTCAGAATGTATTTATGATTGCAAATATGAATGAACAAAACTTCATGAAAAGATTACTTATATTTGACTACAACCATATTTGCATTATAAAATAAAAATCTGTAACATCTGATGTTAGGATGCCAGATTTGTTAATGATTTTTTTTTTTTTTTTTTTTTTTTTTTTATGTTTTGTTCTTATGTTTAACATTATTAAATAATATATTCAGAAAAAAAAAAAAAGAATTGTGTATTTATATATACCATTTTTTAAATATTTAATTATTCATGGTATTAAATTTTACCATAACAATAATAGATCTTGTAATGCTATGACTATATCAAAAAATTGTATTATTATTGTCAAATTTTTTTTCATAAAAGAAATTTTGACCTTTAAAATAAACTTGTATAGATCTCATCATTTATTACTAAATACATCAAAATAATAAGGTGTGTGGTCTTAGTATTGATGCTGATGAGATGTTTGTTTAAAAGGTGTTATCTCTGTTTATAAATCAAAAAATAATTTATAATTTGAGAAAGCAATATATAAAAAAAATAAATAATTCTTTTTCCTGATGTATTTTTAAATATCAGAGATTGTGTAAAAATCATTATAAAGAATTAAAAAAATTTTAAGTACTAATGAAATTAGTTTAAACATTTCAAATTTAAATGTGTACTTATTGAAATTATATATTATTTATCTTTGTAGAATATACAAATGATAAAATACACTTTAAAGGAATATATTTGTGATAAAAATTAAGTTAGAACTTTTATTTCTAGTATTTATTTGATAAATATAATGAATTTAAGTAATGTAATGCATTTATTAGGTTCACATATTTATTAATAAGTTATTACTTATAATGGCAATATTTGTCCCAAAAAATTTTCTGTGGCTGGCAAATGAGACACCAGTGCTAATTGATGCATGTTCTCTTTCTATGTAATTGTGTGGGTTTTATTTTATTTTTGAAGCAAATTCATTTAAAGGAAAACTGAATCTGATAGAAAATAAAAGATTATTTATATATATTTGTTGATCTTTCCTTTGCAATTAAAATTGATATCAAATTCTTGTATTTTATTGATGTGACAATATGAATGATCTGATACAATAAAAACTGTTTGTAATTTGTGTGATATAGATGTTGAAATGTTTGTGTGATTATGTGTTTATAACTGTTTTAAACTGTTATGTATACTGTTATATATGTATTTACTGTTGTGTATGTATGACAGTTTGAAAGTTTATACTTATTCTGTTATGTACTGTGTGTATTTATATAATACTCCTGTTGTTAACTATGTATCTATTGTTATCCTATTGTTAACTTTCATTATTTAACCGGTCATTGTTTACTTAATATGAAAAATATTTTATTATTGTAAGTTTTTTTGGTTATAACCAAGAAGGACACTCTTTGGTATGTGATGTGACTTATAATCATCTTTCAATTTACTTGGAAAATATATTTCTGAACATTCCACTGTTAGCCTATTCATAATAAAATGTTGCAGTTGACATATAATTTACGTTTTTCTCTCATTTATCTCTTAGTCTTAGCTACATTATTGGGCACCTGTAATATTTTTTGCTGGCTTGTAAAAATTTTAAAAATCTGAATATTATTCCAATATTGCATTTTTTTTTTTTTTTTTTTTTTTTTTTTTTTTTTTTTTTCTTCTATCTTGAAAGCTATTTTAGATATTTTTTGATGACTTTATAATAATAATAATAATAATAGAAGTAATTTTAATTTTAACATTAAAATAAATTTAAATGTTTTAAAGTTGATATCAAAATAATGATTTCAAATGTATTTGTGTGAATATGAATGTTGGAAGTCTTTTCTTATTTTACAGAGTTAGTAAAATGTAGTGTTGCCCAAATTCAATGAAACCACAGACAAGCTTTCTGTTGAATCCTATTTTAGAATCTCAATTTTATTAAATTGTCAAGGATTTATTAAATGTAGTATGTTATAAATATTTCAGAAGAATACTGCAGCCTAGTTTATTATGTGCTCTGTTTAATTCTCATGGTCATCAGACAGTAGTATGAAATTTAAAAATGAAATGCGAGTTTATTCATCTTTAAAGTTAATGACTGTAAGAATATCATGATAAAATGTGTGGTTGAGTTAAAAGCAAATACAATTATTAGGTAACACACACTAACACTTTTGTGTAATACAATAAACATGTGCATCTGTAACTTATGCTTGTGATGCTTCAAAAAATAAGCATGTCCACATTGTAAAGCTCAGGGTAAATTGAGCAAAGTCACCTAAATTATAAGTGATACAGGTTATATAACCTATTTACTGGCAAAAGCAATAATTATTAAATCTTTGTTGCCTTTTTTTACAGCTACTGTATATTTAATTAAGTCATTAAACTGATTGCATTCACATTTAATATTACAAATTTCTTCTGCCATTTTATCTCTTAAAGTAATGTAACTATTAATTAAATTACTTTCAGAATATTTAATTTTATTTTAAAGTTAATTTGATTTAAAAAATTAGTTTTATTCAATTAAAAAGTGACTTATTAGGATTTTATAGTGGCTTTCCATAATGTACTGAATAATAATTTAAAAAAAAAATTGGGATCTTTAAATATATAAAAACTACAAGACTTAATTTTTATTTTATTTTCATATTTTTATGAGTATTAACAACATGCTGATAAAAGCAAACGATTTATGAAAAACTTCTAAAAATGCAATTTTGCAAATTGGCAATGCAAAAAATTTTGATTTTTAATATAAAAAAATAATAAGAATTTTTTCATAAATTTTATCTACTCATTAAATAAAAAAAAAAACATTATAAATTCAGAGAAAAACAGACAAATATCTTGCTTTATATAAGAAAAGTACAAGATTACGTGTTGGGTGTCAGGACCTTAGATTTAAAAACAAACAAGCCATGTCGAGCCACAAAAATATTATATGTCAGGAAAGACCACGTCAAATTTCTAATTTGCTTCAACTGTAAGGCTAGAAGGTTTGGTTTGTCATTCTTTTATCATTTTATGCGCACTTTATTCTAATCATACCAAGACCTACAGTTTAATGTGGATTCCGAACCACTAACAAACTTCCATGCCAAGGCCAGGATTCGAACATGAAGCCTGTGGTGCCAAAGGCCATAGAGTTAGCCAATAGGCCACCAAGCCGCTGTAAGGCTAGAAGAGTTCGGAGGAAGATGCGAAACTTCCAGATGCTACCTATTCATATACTCGTTTCCAATTGCGACAACACCAATATCGTTTAAAGCAATAGCAACCGTTCTTTCATGATCAGCCATTATGATAAAATAAAAAAGTTAGTTGGGCTTTATAAAAGATATTTGATAAAAATGTATGAATCATTTACTAAATGTAAAATGATTCTAAAATGTATTTTACGTTCCATAGAAAAAAGTTTTTTTTTTTTTTTTTTTTTTTTTTTTTCCCTGATTATTAAAGAGCTTAATACTTATTTTAGTCTTCGGTTTTGAATTTTGAAATTCAGAATATTTTATAATGATTGTATTTAAATCTTTTCTTAAAATAATAAATTGGAAAATATAATTTGCATAAAAACAAATTTACTTGCACAGTTAGTTATGCAAGTACTGTGGTGGCCAAAAATATTACATCACTTCAACAATAAGCAAAATTTTGATTTTCTGGCAACTCTGTAAATGATAAAATTGATATAATATGCTTATATTATATATAAATTTGTTTAAAACTTTTTAATATTGTAAAATTAAATTTGAATTATTATATGTACGTCATTAACTTATATATTATAATTTGATAACATAACTATTTGATTTTAACTATCCCCCCCTCCCCCAAGAGTCGGAACTCCCTTTTAAGAACCACTGACACAGACTCTCAGATCTAAATTCTTCATCTTTAAAACATCAAAGGATGTTGATTTTCGAAAAGGCAAAATCAACATCCATTAATGAATATTATTTTGCACTACTTTGTTCCATTTCAATAAAAATATTCTTTCGTTTAATTGCACTCTTCTTTGTCTTTGAAACTCTGATAAATAGTGTTTTTTTCGGCCTTTGCATCCTTTGAGGTCTATTTTCTCAAGTCCAGGCTCACTTTGCACAATGAAATGGTATTTGCTTTAAGCCGCTTTCACAGCAAGGCGTAACTCGACGAAAAGTAAATCGATTACCAATTACAAACCTCAAAGCTCAACTCCCGAAACTATCACTCAAAGTTGGCCAACTTTTGACTCTTAAAAGCTTGACGCGATATGTGACTTGGATTGAGCCAATAAGGATCAATTGGAACTTCACTCGGTTTACAGTGATTTTTGTCACATTGATGTGAACGGGTGAAAAAACTTTCTTCTTTGTCTTGACATTTCACTCTTAATGCCTTGGTGTGATGGAGGCTTTACACCCAACTTCTCATACTGTTTCAAAACGCAAGTGCTGCGATGTCAAATGTCCATTTCATTAATGCATTTGTCATTTTCATTTGTCCTTCTTGGACGCTGTGTTCTTCATTCTATTTCATATTTAAACTGTTTGTTTAAACTTCTATAGTATCCTTCAAATGTCAGGTTGCAAAGAAAATTCTATCCGTTTTTCCGATTGAAATAAGACTAAAAACTTAACCGAAAATATATCTATTTAATCATTCCCACAATCACCATTCTTTTCAATGGTATCTTCCCGGCAGCTTTCGATTCTAAATTCATTTTGTTTTGCCGTTTAGAAAAAAAGAATGTAGTTTTATTTCAACCTCTTCTATATAAGTCAGTTTTACTCTTGCAAAATGATTCTGTAAGCTTGTATGTGTTGCAGCAAGATAAGGAGAACAGACTAGGGGCAGGGGGGGCATAATTTCCCAGGTAAATTCTTCTAACAGACTTTTAATAATATTTGTAGTGTGGGGTTTGGCATTACCAGGATGCAGTATCACTGATTTTCTGTTCTTCTCGGAAAATACTTTTAAGCATGTTAGCTGCTGACTGTCAACTTTAGCAGTTATTGTTTGATTATCACATAACAGCTCACCAAGAATAATTCCTGTCATATACCACCCTGCATTAAACAAAAATCTTCTTTGGATGCTATGGGCTTTGTTGTGTTTCGCCTTGAATCATGGCTAAGACATTGTTTTTGTGTTTTCGCTTAACAATATAGAGATACTGATAGCGCACTCATTTATAGTAGTTAACTAGAAGTTGAATCCTGTTTACCATGTTTTTTAATTGTTCTTCAAAAGAAAAAAAAATAACAGAACTATAAATCAGGTTATAGCAGAAATCGTTATAACATATACTTAGCATAAGTTTAATATATCAGGCAGTAATAGCATAACATAAGTTAGTAAACTTATGATTTTATACTATTTGTTGAAAATACTTCGAATATGATTTTCTTGTAGAATTTGAAAATGTCTTCATCATATTATAGTTACTGTAAAAATAATAATACCATAATGATCAAAGCAGTATAGAAATACCGTATATTTATCAATACTGTAACCATCTAATTAAAAATTATAAGTTAACAGCAATATTAAAAATTTCAAACAAAAAAATCTGAGGTTGTTTGTGTTATGAAGTTTTAGAGCTATAATTTTTACAATACTAATTATATCTTAGTAAAGTTGACAAATTTGAAATGTTGAGAAAAAATTACATAAGACAATATTACTTGGAAAGGAAAATAATTATACAATATTGAAAATACAGCAATATAATAATAATAATTAAATGCAAATGCGTAAATGATGCAGAATGTTTGACCTGCATTATAGGTGATGGATTTATTTTGATGCTAACGTTCTACTAACATACTTGGAATGGCTTGGTGAATAGTTCGTTGATTTTCTAAATGAAGAAATTTGGTTCGAAACCCGATAAGCAAAGTCAAACCCATTTTTTACCAGGGTCAGACACCATAAATTTGTTATTCAGAAAGTCTTTTCGTGGGCTAGAGGAAGCTGGGAACTCGAGATGTTAAAAAAAAAAAAAAAAGTGAACAAAGCTGAAATTATCAAATGTGTCTAATCTCAGGCAATGATTAATTAGAAATTGCTTTTTATAAAATAATAAAACTAACGACAACACTTATTTTCAAATTTGAGATAAAAATGAATCGAAAACCATTAATTTTGAAGATTCCTTAAATTGTATTTAATATGCCTATTAAAAACTCTTTTGATACCAGTTTCAATACAAATTAATAACTTAAGTAGTAAAAATATAATTAAAAATATAATATACATAACAACTAGAAAGCAATAGATTTCGATGAATTCGTCGAGTTGCATTGGCACACGATTTTTGAATTACTTCGCTGCTTGGAACTTCTACTCCACTTGCAAGATGCAGAACCTTCGCTCGATGCTGGTTTGTTCCTGAGCAGGTGAGACAGAATGCCTGAAGTGCTTTGAGTGGCCCACCATCTGTCAATTTTGAAATCATTGTTTCGACGCGATTTCTTTTCGCAAAAGCCATGCTGGATAAAAGAATTAACGCAGCACATAAAAGTACTGGTCAGAAAAACAGAAACGGCTACTAGTATCAAAACTTCTTTACCATTGAATAAAAATCGGTTTACATCTTCCTTTTGTGTAATTCCGTAAGAATCTTTTTGATTTATTTTTGCTGTATTAATACTAGATGTTGGCATTTTGTACAGATGTTTCGAATAAATTATTAGATTTAAGACTTTTCTTGTTTTTCGAACGATTATTTCCTTGCTTCGATTGGGTAATATTCTTAAGAATCTTGTGATGGTCAATAAAATCGTTCGGCTTTCTTTTTTTTAAATGGCCTGCAGCTGCTATAGCCTTAAATTTTTTATCATTTTTAGGAGGCATATATTTATTAGTCATTAATTTTAACATATTTCTTATCCAACTCGCTTGTGTAGTAGCATCAAAATTTCTCATGGCATTTTCTGATTCATCATCAGTATGATTCAGTATTACCTCATTCACTGGTTTTCTTGTATCTGAAATATATGAAATGATTTTAAAATAGTTTTTCGTTCATATATTTTTTCTGTACGAAACCTATATTTATAAATCGAAAGCAAAGAGAAAAGGAATTATTGTTTAAGAATTTAAGAACGACTTTTGCGAAAGCTTTATAAAATAGAATGCCATAAATGAAAACAAAATTCTATACATTAAAATAAAATATTATAAATAAAGTTTAAAAACAAGTAAACAAATATTTTTTATAACGAAATAGTTTAACATTGAAAATTACAGACCTTTTTTATTTGGAAAATCTGGAAACGTCATTATCATTATTAATTTTTTTAAATATTCATTGAATATTCTTTTATATTCCATTTATATTTCAGGTATAAATTTAAAAGAAATTTAAATTAGCTTTTTGAATTTTACCCAAATTTATTATTTTGAAAAACTTATTTTCTGTAAAAAATATATTTTAAATTATAATGGAATAAAAGCAAATTTTGTATTCGATCTTTTATTCTGTAAATTAACTTTTTTTTTAATTTGAAAAGTTTTACACACAATTTATCAACAAATTTACAAAAATAGAATGATGGTATACAAACTTGAATCAATCGTTGTTAATTAATATGCAAGTTAATGATAGTTGCATATAGATACAGGACGCTGTTTCATTGGAAAGTAACCTATATAAATTTAAGCATGTTTTTAATGAACAACTTTAAATCAATTCTTTATACTTCTTCCAAGAATAATTGATAAACAAGAGAAAAGAAAGGTTACAGTAGATGAGAGTTGAATTATGGTAGTTAAATTTTTAACTATTAGTTTTATCTCTCTGCAATCACACACACACATATATAACAGGGGGATTGAAAAGTTCGTAGGCTGACACATAGATGGCGCTACTAGTATTAAATCCATATGACTTTTAGTTAGCCCTAATCTTCAAAAGATACGTGTATAAATTTGACTGCCGTTGCACTATTAGTATGTGAGTTATAGCATTTTTAGTGTTTTTTGTTTTGGGTCGAGATCTGCCGGCACCCACGGAAGAGCTTTCGCATATCGAAATATTCATTCACGATATGTGCCAACACGTTCAATTTGATATCTTCAGAGTCTCAGATATCTCAATCAACTGTCACTTTACGGTTATCAGCTGTTGTGTGTCGCTAAAGATTTTGTGGACTTTTAGTTAGCCCAAATCTTGGAAAGATACGTGTATAAAGGACTGCCGTTGCACTATTAGTATGTGAGTTATAGCATTTTTAGTGTTCATCAAACATCCATGGATAACGATTGGACTCCGAGTTTAGAAATGATGGAGCCATGTTTCACCCATTGTCACATATCGACGCAAAAATTCTTTATTACGATTGAACAGCTCCAAACACTGCTTAGACTCATCAATTCGTTGTTGTTTTGGGTCGATTTGATCTGCGCGGCACCCACAAACAGAGCTTTCGCATATCCAAATATTCATTCACGATGATGGAAACACGTTCCTTTGATATCTTCAGAGTCTCAGATATCTCAATCAACTTCACTTTACGGTTATCAGAAATTATTTTGTGGACTTTTAGTTAGCCCTAATCTTCAAAAGATACGTGTATAAATTTGACTGCCGTTGCACTATTAGTATGTGAGTTATAGCATTCTTAGTGTTCATCACGTGCAGTCCACTCGGCCGACTGTCGATTGGACTCCGGTGTGAAATGATGGAGCCATATTTCATCCATTGTCACATATCGGCGCAAAAATTCGGGTTTATTACGATTGAACAGCTCCAAACACTGCTTAGACTCATCAATTCGTTGTTGTTTTGGGCCGATTGTGAGCTCTGTGTGGCACCCACTTTGAACAGAGCTTTCGGATATCCAAATATTCATTCACTATATGTCCAACACGTTCCTTTGATATCTTTAGGGTCTCATCTATCTCAATCAACTTCTCTTTACGGTTATCAGAAATTATTTTATGGACTTTTTTGATGTTTTCGTCGGTAACAGCCTCTTTGGGGCGTCCACTGCCATCGTTCTCATGGAATTTCGCCTCGTTTAAATTTAAGCAAACCACTTCTCTACGGTTGATTTTCCTGGTGCAAGGCCCAGAATAATGTTTATCAAGCCAAGCCTTGGTTTCCTATAGTATTTTTTAAAAAGCAATGCTTTATTAACACACAGAAATTCCTTTTTATCCATTTTTTCAAACTAACAAAAGTTGCTTCACTAAAAATGTTATAACTCACATACTAATAGTGTAACTTTGGTGATAACATACAGCGCTTGATTCAAACTTGTGTACCATAATTCTAAGCATATACGTGCTTATGTTTATATATATATAATAGAATAAAAGATAGAAGATATATATATATATAGAACTTCTTCTTCAATAGCGCGACAGTCCCCATGACGGGCCAAGGTCTTCTGCCTACTGGAGGATTCCGAAACATGAAATGTTTTTTTCATTTTATGGGGTAGGGTTGTGAGGCCTACGCCCAACTGCCTAGAGTCATATTAGACCAGTACCTATGGTTTAAGAAGGATTCCGAATTACTACAAACATCCATAGCAACGGCAGGACTCGAACTCGAAGCCTGTGGGACCGAGTGCCAGAGACTCGGTTATTAGGCCTTAGACCTGTACGTATATATATATATAATAATTATGTATAATTAATTATATAATAATATATTATGATATATTCCATAATATATTAAATAAAATATTACATTCAATAAAAGTAATTTACTTTTAGTTTAACTTGCCTTTGTGTTTATGCAGTTTTTAAGCAATTTTTTAATGATGTAATGCTAAATGTTTTAAAGATTTTTGTTGTTTTTTCGAATTTAAGATATAAAATTTTTGTATATTAATTTATTTTTAGTTATAATTATTTATTTTTCGTTAATTTTTAGTGTGTAGCACTAAAAATTAACGTTATTATTGTTATAACGTTAATTATTGTTATATGAATAAAGATTGACAGTTTTTCAGCTCTTTTAAAAAAAATATTGTAAAATTTTTATTTTATCGTCATTGCAGATTCTATTGAAAGAATTTTCTTATTTGAACAAGAGACGTACGAAACTCTACCAGATGGCACAGAGATCGAAATCTCCTAATACCTTGTTTTCTTTTCGTCTACTCTGTTCCAAAAGCTATTCTAGAAAGGTCAAAGCCTTTTATTTTTATTCCTTTCATTTTATAAGAGAAATCTTCAGTTGCTGTTACAACATACTTTCTGCGATTGAAATGAAAAGTTCAGCAACTCCGCTATTAATTCAATAGATGACGCAACACTTATGAATTAATTTAATTTCCTTCAAATAGAAGGCTTTACATTTCGAAGATATCGTAATTTTGTTAAGTAAATATTTATTAGTCGATTTTGTAAAATTAATTTCTGAAAAAAAATTAAGAATTTTGACTTTATTAAATAAAAATTCATTAATTTTTATGTATATTATCTCTGAAATATAAAAGAGAAAAAAAAAACTAATTATTAGAAATAACATTGTGTATTTCTAATAAATTTGCAGTTTCCAGAAATTGTATTGAATTTTTCTTTGCTTAATAAAATAAACTCATTATTATTCATAAAATAATTAGAAAAAAAATTAAGAATTTTGACTTTATTAAATAAAAATTCATAAATTTTTATGTATATTATCTCTGAAATATAAAAGAGAAAAAAAAAATAATTATTAGAAATAACATTGTGTATTTCTAATAAATTTGCAGTTTCCAGAAATTGTATTGAATTTTTCTTTGCTTAATAAAATAAACTCATTATTATTCATAAAATAATTAGAAAAAAAATTAAGAATTTTGACTTTATTAAATAAAAAGTCATTAATTTTTAAGTATATTATCTCTGAAATATAAAAGAGAAAAAAAGAACTAATTATTAGAAATAACATTGTGTATTTCTAATAAATTTGCAGTTTCCAGAAATTGTATTGAATTTTTCTTTGCTGAATAAAATAAACTCATTATTATTCATAAAATAATTGTGCATTATTTTGGGGAAAGTGTATCAGTGATGTCCTGGACCACTTTAAAAGTTTCTTATTGTTTTCTTATTTTTTTTTTTAATTTCTCACACTAATTATTTTTATAGGTTTATTTAAATGTAACATATAAAAAATAAAATAAAAAAAAATAATCGTTTAGAATTCAAAAATCGTTTGGAATTCTATAATTTATTTATTTTTTAAATTTCTTTTAGGCACTTTTTTATAAAATCGTTTGGAATTTTAAATTTTTTTTTTTTATTTTATCTGTTTCCTTTTTTCAATTTTGAACGATAATTGATGAATATAGTTTATTACCTGAATATGATTTACTGAAATTCTATTCAAACTATTCTTTGTTTGTTAAATATATGAGTATTGTTTTGGGAAGATGATGGATCAGTGATGTCCTGGACCACTTTCAACGTTTCTTATTGGTTTAGTATATTCTTTTTTAATTTTTCACACGAGTTATTTTTATAGGTTTATTTAAATTAATGTATAAAAAATAAAATAAAAAAAATAATCGTTCAGTATTCAGAAATTGTTTGGAATTCTATAGTTTATTTATTTTTTAATTTCTTTTAGGTGCTTTTTTATAAAATCGTTTGGAATTTTAAAGTTTTTTTTTTATTTTATCTGTTTCCTTTTTTCAATTTTGAACGATAATTGATGAATATAATTTATTACCTGAATATGATTTACTGAAATTCTATTCAAACTATTTTTTGTTTGTTAAATATATGAGTATTGTTTTGGGAAGATGATGGAACAGTGATGTCCTGGACCACTTTTAACGTTTCTTATTGGTTTATTATTTTTTTTTTTAATTTCTCACACGAGTTATTTTGATAGGTTTATTTAAATTAACGTATAAAAAATAAAAATAACAGATAATAAAAATTCAAAAATCGTTTGAAATTCTACAGTTTTGTTATTATTTTTTTTTTTAATTTCTTTTGCATGCTTTTTATAAAATCGTTTGGAATTTATAGTTTTTTTCTATTTTTATTTTTATTTAATCTGTTTTCTTTGTTGATTTTGTAAGATAACTGATGAATATAATTTATAATATAAATATGATTTACTGATGATTTTTTTTTTTCTTTCTTTTAAGATTGCTGTTATGTTTATATTTTGTTCTTACATTAAATTATACATTTTATGTTTATTATTGGCTTGGAGCCAATGTTTGTGTGTGACTGATGGACTCATTGCATCTAGGTTATCGAGCACACTAGCGTTTCATACTGCTGAAACCAAAGTCGATAAGGAATAGCAATCGGATTATCCTGTAAATAATATGTTTTTCTGATGAAGGTTCATAAACGTGCCTAAGTTATGTCAAAAAGTTTCAGTAACAAGATTTCTTATAAGATATAACAAAGGTTTCTGAATACAAAATAAAGTTATCGGTGAAAAAAAAACAATTTTAAATTATCTTTTTAATGTAAAATAGGTAATACATACATGAAATTATCCATATAAATTATGTATATATAAATTCTTAGTTGTCATTTTCTTTAAACCTTGAAAAAATTTTGAAGTGAGATAAAAAGTTTCTAAATATTTTCTTAATTTTTTTTGTTATTTTTCATTTTATTAAATAATTAAATCTTTTTTAAAATTATGGGCGTTTACTTATCTCTTTTTCTTATTAACTCAAAGGGCATGGGACCACCGCTATGTTTATACATTTTACAGTGAAGGAGCTTAAAATGTTTCTAAATATTTTCTTCAGAATCAAAGATTATGATGTTTTTAATTGAAGTCGTTGCTTAGTTTAAATAAAAAGAAAAAAGGAAAGAATTTAAATTGGAAAAAAATAAAATAAATTCAAAATAATTAGATACCAATTACAGATGCCACAAAATTAAAAAAAAAAAAAAAAAACTGCAATTTTCATATCAAAATTATATAATATTTTTAAGAAGTAAAAATTTTCATTTCGAAAAAAAAAAAAAAAAAGTAAATTTTTTTGTAAAAATTGAATAAAACCAAAGATAGAGACATTGACAATGGAACATTTAACATTTATTTCCCTTAAAAAATTTGTTTTTCTAAATTAACAGTTTTTTACTTATTTTATTTTTTCAGAAATAAATTTTGCAAAAGGATGTTATTTTCATTAAAAAAAATCCCCATTGTTCTCAATGGGGGAAAAAGTCCATTTTATTGCACATGGGAATTGAATAAAAGCTTCCAGATTTGCGAAACTTATTGTGCTATAATAATTCCTTATTAGGAAAAAAAAAAAAATAAATAAATAAATGTTTGTTTGACAATGAAACGAAAAAAAAATATTCCAGCTATAGAATAAAACTGATAGTCAATATACAGTAGGGAAGAAAATCTTTTGCAATCGTTTTTGTACATTTATTCTAGAACGAACAAAATATAGGTGAATATATTTATGCCATTTCTTATAAAGTTCTTATGTTAGAATTTTAGCATAGAAATTTGTAAAATGTTAATTTCGCCTCTACAATAGTATACCATTATAATAAAAGTTTGTTTAGCGTGTTTTAGCGATTTTTAAAAAAACAGATAATGTTGTTAGTGGTGTCGTATCCCTCACGGAAGAAGAGAAGAAAGCTTCTGTTTTGATGCAGGCGTATGTAGAAGTCTGACTTCTGCTCCGTGTCGCTGAAAAGGAGGGCAGTGCCTCCCAGGAGGACTTTTAGGGGGGAGGGATAACCCCGCATTTGCTTATTGTATGGGAGAAAACCCGGAAAACTCCCACCAAACTGTCCGACTAACGAGATGCTAACATCAACAAACGCCATCGAGGCTCCTCGTTTTTTGAAACAGTGTTTACAACAAAGCAGACAGCGGATTGAACCTAAACCCTAATGCTCACCAGCGGCACACGTTGCCACTGATCCATGAGTCAGGCAAAATAGATAATAACTTTTAAATTAAAAATTCATTTTTCACTCAAGTATTCATCATCTCTCACATTTCACTATTATTAATATTTTTTTATTTTACTAATATATATATATATTTGCACAACAGCTGCATGGTGGGCTAAGGCCTTCTGCCCCGTGGCAGATCCCGAAACATTGGAAGTTTTCTTTTTACGGGGTAGGGTTTCAGCACTAAGCCCAACGCTCTTACAGTCATAGTAGACCGGGTTAAAATGTAATGTAATACGGTTTAAAGTGTATTCCGATCCACTACAAACACCCAAGGCACCGCCGGGGTTCGAACTCGAAAATTGGGGCTTCGAGTGCCAGAGCTTCGATCATCAGGCCCCATATATATATATATATATATATATATATATATATATATATATATATATATATATATATATATATATATGCCAACGGCCGTACCATGCTGAATATACCGGTTCTCGTTAGATCACCGAAGTTAAGCATCATTGGGCGCGGTCAGTACTTGGGTGGGTGACCACCTGGGAACACTGCGTGCCGTTGGCAAATTTGGGACCTGAATGGCCGAGTGTCTAGCGCTCTGGCGCTCGGTGTCACAGGTTTCGGGTTCGAATCCCGGCGGTGCCATGGATGTTTGTAGTGGTTCGGAATCCACTTTAAGCCGTAGGTCCCGGTCTCTATGACTGTAAGAGCGTCACGGAGCCAAAGTCAGGCTTCTACCTACGGGGTGCTCCATCACAACAGAAGCTGCTTCCTTCCCCTTCAATCATGAGTCCATATGGGCTCGTGGGCTTGGCCAGCCAAGTGGGATAAGAAACAACAACAACAACAATATATATATATATATATTACTCCCACACTCGCTCTTTCTTTCCGCACTAATAGAACCTTTTGTGTCAACATCAAAAACTCTTCCTCCAACCTCAGAATCCTACACAAGAATCTCTACTTCCACCACGTGTAATATTTACGTAAGTGATTTTCTAAAGGAATTTATCCATGCATACTGATAATACGTCTATCACGCGCACAAACTACAATGCTTTTTTAATTAGACACATTGCTCAAACTTACATCCTACTTGTACAAAAAAGGGCTCTGCTTATGAAAAGTTACAGTAAATCCGACTAAATGCGCTGGTCTAATTTTCAACAAATGTTATCCGTCACCCATTCGACCACTCAAAATTTTCGATGAACCAGTCCCGTTTGTTCACGAATACAAATGTCTTGACATCACATCGGACAAATCACTTTTGTTAACAAACGTAGTATTAACACCTTTCAGAAAGCAAACATTTGCAGTCCTTTCTTCGATAACAATTATTAGAAGCAATTTATCAGTCAAAGGTAAATCCCTTCTTTTCACCTGCAACATTCGGCCCATTTTATTATACACCTCTTCCATTTGGACCATTAGAACATATTTTGTTATTTTCAGCTTAAAGAACACTAGTTTTTCCACTCAAACAATAAAGTTAACAATGTGCATGATCTTCGGTGAAATTATACTGGAAAAAGTCATGCAACTATTAAATTCACTGATTTTATTGGTCCTAGTTATACGGACGACAGTATGATTAATGTAATTGAGCAACAAAGAATAAAAGTTGGATGTACGTACAACAATGAATTCATTATTTGAATGGCAACGTAAGCAGTACGTGCAGCACTCCCGATACTGAAGTGGCGTCAGAAGAAAAGCACGTGCAACAAGAAGTGAAATAAGAGAGCGGTCGTCTTCGTAGAGGGGTTTTTTTAGGGGGAGGGGGAATATCTTTTTTTCCCGGGGGCAACATTGGAAAATCTTTTTAAAGCTTGGTTTTCCCAAAAATCTTTTTTCCGTTGGCAACATGGGAATATTTTATTAAAAGACAAGGGCTTTTTGGAAGAATATCAAACTTTTTATTCTTTTTCTTTCAATTTCTACTATTAGTTTATACTCTCCATATATATATATATTTTATATATTTTGTTCAAATTTTCAATCGTTAATAAAATAATTTTTATTCATCCACTCAAGATATATTTACATACAAAATATATATTTCAAATACATTTTTTGAAACTTGTAGTGGATGACACTTGATGTTAATACAGTTTTTTAAAATATTAATTCATTAATTAAATTAAATTAATTAATTTTAATTTTATATGGGATAAAAAAATTTCTCTTGTATAAGATATTTAGCAGGATATAAATTTAGGAATAAATAACGTTAATGGCAAAGCGTGTAGATCGCTAAAAAAAAATTTCTTTTTCAGATTCTTTTTTCATTCTGGGTTTTAGTCTGAATCAAGGAGGGAACAAAATGGAAAATGAACCATGTGAATAAATTAGTGAGAGAGATGGAAAGTGTGTATGTGTGTGAGAGAGAGAGAGAAGAATTTTTTCTAATTTAAAAAAATGAATAAAAATTATTTATAAAGGACTTTCTGCAATATAGTGACAAAAAAGCAGGAATTGACTCAAAAAAAAATTTTTTTTTTTATATTACTTGTTTAATTTTTTTAATCGGATTATTTTTCAAAATTTACTTGATAAAGGAATTTTTTTCATTTATTATTATTTTTACACGATTTATTTTCTTTTTAAAATTTCTTTTATTTTATAAATATTTTTTTTTTTTTTTTTTTTTTTTGTTTTTATATATTTTGTTAATGGAAATATAAATCTTAATTTTTTAATTTATTTTTGGAAATGTTCTTTTTATTTATTTTAATTTGACTTTTTAAATTTTTTAAAAGTTTCTTACAAAATTTATTTTTGATAAAATAATTTATTTATTTATTATATTAAGGAAGAAAGAAGGGTTTGGCTGAGTTTAATTAAATCTCTAAGGAATTGATAAAAAAATGTTGTAATAGAGGAAAAAAACTTTAAATTGAGTTAGGCGGAATTAAATTACAGAATGATTTAACACATAACATTAAAAAATAAAAAAAATCCTTTACTGAAATAATTATCGGTATAATAAACTATATTTTCAAAAGAAAAAAAGTAATTTTGTATTTCATTGATAAAAATAAATAAATTCTTTTACCAAAATAAATTTTATAAAAAAAAAAAAAAAAAAATTATCGGAATAAAAATTATAAAGAAAAAAAAAATTAAAAATAAAATAGATTTGTAAAAGAAAAGAAGCACCGGAATTAAAATTTAAAAAACAAGAAATTGTAAAATAAAAAAAAAAAAAATCAGAATTAAAAATAAAAAAAATAATTTTTAAAATAATAATAATAATAATAATAATTAATTATTTTATCAAAAATAAATTTTGTAAAAATTAAAAAGAGCAAATAAAAAATTAAAAAAAAATCAAGTTAAAATAAATAAGAAGAAAGTTTTTCAAAAATAAATCAAAAAATGAATAAGTTCCCTTTAACAAACTATATAAAATGAAAAAATTTTATTTAGAAGATAAAATAAATTTAAAAAAGAAAATACGTTTTGTAAAAAATAAATATATTCCTTTATCAATTTTGTAAAATAATCCGATTAAAAAAATCAAATTAAAGTTTCATATCCCTTTAAAAAAAAACCCTTGTTTTATAATACATTATTTCGATATTACAACCGGAAAAAAAGTTTCAGAGGGAAACACCCCTCTACCAGCATGAGTCACTCTGATGTTGTCACCGGGGAAAAAGAAAGAAATTCTCCCCTCCCCCAAAAAACCCTTCTATCAAGCTAACCCATCTCATACGTCATTTCCGGTTGCGCGCGCTTTACTTGTGACATCACTTCCGTGTCGAGGAATGCTTCCCCTACTACTAACCGTAAAGTTAGCGACAAAATGACGAAATAAGCCCATTTGACTGCTTTAGCGAGCTTACTCAGAAGAACAAGAAAAAAAAAAAAAAAAAAAAAAAAAAAAAGCTGGCATTTATTAAATAGTTTTTCCTCCAGTTCTGTCTCTGTACATTTTTTATTTTATTTTGAGTATGGGAAAGAATTAAAAATTTAACCCCTATGTAAATAAAATTAAAAATAATAAACAAAATTGCCCTTAGAGAATTATGAAAAACAATTAATATAAAGGAAACAGAGATAACGTCGGAAGAAAAAAAAACCTGTTGTACTTTGAAATATAATACTTCTACAATATTACATTTATATTTTTAAAATACAATACTTTTACAGTATTATATTTTACTTCTTTTACTGGCTTCTTTTTTAAATAAATTTTTTTATTTAGATATTATACAGTCATTTCCAAAAGTATTGAGAAACCTTCAACCCGTTTTCTATTTCTAAGATATTGAGGGTTTTTTTTTTTTTTTTTTTTAATGCTTTTAAAAGATTTTTTTTGTACAAAAAAAGCATTAATTTTTTTCCCCTGAAATTTAAAAAAAAATATTTTGCATTTAATTTATAAAAATTGATTTTGTCTTTAAGTTAGTTAAAAAAAATCACAAAGTTTATGATACTTTGCAGAAAAAAAAATTATTTGATAATAAATGTTTGCTATTTTTTAACAATACAATTGGCTATTTTATTAACAGTATTATTTGGTCATCTTCTTAAATATATATTTAGTTAAGTCTAAAGATTTGCAACAAAAAAAAAACCAAAAAAAAATTTCCGCCAATCTGATATTACGAAGTATGACAAATCGTTTATTTTAAAACAAAAATTGGAGTGAAATTGGATAACATTATAGTTTAAAACACATTTTAAAAATAGGAGTCATTTATAGAAGAATTGTAATAAGCAAAATAAGAGAGACTAAAGAATTTCGTCTTATTTTTGGTTGTTATTTTGTCTCTTGGCGATATAAAAAGTTAACAAAATATAATTTTTGTAAACTACAGGACACATGAAAATTTATTGCATAAGATTAAATTTGGAATGTAATTTTTAAATACTATTTAAAACATCAAAGAAATAATAATAATATAAGTGCAAGCATAAATAATTTGTGAATTTGTATGAATTCATTTCAACTAACTAAAAATTAATAATAAATTTTTGATACAAGCTTGAAAATCTATTTTTCGGAAAATGTCTTGGAATATTTATTTTTATCAAAATCCATTGTTTCTTCCGTATCTCATTATCTTATGAAGAAAACTGTTTATCTCACTATTATGATCGGTAAGTGTTTTTGTAGTTTTTACATAACAAAAGATGAACGAACAGAAATTTTAACAAGAAATAACAACAGAACAATATTTGTTGATGTTCACTTTTGACGATATTTCAATTCATTGTCAACAACTGAATAAAAGAAAAATTATTTTTCTCAAATTGCTCATTTGTAAGAAAATTATTTATATCCGTACGAGTATAAACTGGTATTGTGTGTGTTATTTTTATAGCAAATTAGACGAGATTCGATATTAAAAAAAGAGGTACGTTTTCCTGATTTTCCATGGATACATTTAAAATCAAGATGTACAGGGGCGAATCATCACATAAACAAATGAAACAAATTTCTAGGGCCCGGATTTTAGAAGGATCCGGAAAAACAGCCTATTTTGAAAATTCCTGTAAATAAGATAGTTAACTTTTCTGTTGGACAACTGTATATAATAAACAAAAATATATTGCTTTTAGTATGGTTATTGCGAATTCTAAAATCTAAAGAAAATGTGTTCTTATTGAAAGTAATTCTTCCAATAATTTATAATTTTTTTTTATTGCAATAAGAATAATATTAACGATTATTAGCATCCTATGAATTAAAAAATATATATTATTTTTAATACGCTTTTATTAACTTCACCTGTATGTTTGTATGTATGTAACTGACTTTTTCCCCTGGAGATTTTTTTCTCCTCATATATACTAATTAAGCTGCAAAGAAACATTTACAGGCATCTTTCAGAAAGAAAACAGTTGTTTCTTTTTAATACGCTATTATATTAGTTTCACCTGAAGGTTTGTTTGTTTGTTTGTAATTGACTCTTTGGGCTCGATTTTGCCCTACTTTAAACGATCAGATTTAATTTAAACGTTGCAGACTTATGAAGGACCAACGACACTAAAATAGTTTGATAAGTTTATTATCTCATCATGATTAAGATCGCCAGGATTAGAGATTTTATTTTAACTTATGAAGAGCAATTTAACCCATGTAAAATGAAAGTATTCAGTAAAGACATTCAAACCTACGTGGGACAGTGGCACAACGGATAACGCGTCTGACTACGGATCAGGAGATTCCCTGTTCGAATCCTGGCTGGCTCGACATATTCGCATTTAGCCTTTGTTTTACTCACAACTATAATGACACCTCATTTAAATATTATAGTTTAAAAACACTAAAAAACATGCTTTTAGAGTTAATCAAACTAAAAAGTAAAAAATTAATTAATAGTTTAAAATAACTAAAAAAATCACGCCTTTAGAGTTAATCAAACTAAAAAGTAAAAAATAAATTAATAGTTTAAAAAAATTTAAAAAAACACGCTTTTAGAGTTAATCAAACTAAAAAGTAAAAAATAAATTAATAGTTTAAAAAAACTAAAAAGTTAATCAAACTAAAAAGTAAAAAATAATTGTTAACATAAGAATAAAATGACTGACGAGAAAATAAATGTCACTGTTCTAAAAGCGTTGTGTGCTTTGTATGACATTTTAAAATTAACTCTGCATTTCGGAATGAAAGTAGTGAAAAATTTTAACGATTGATATCGAGCACTCCACGCTTTTAGAACAGTGACATTCATTTTCTCGTCAGTCATTTTATTCTTATATTAACAATTATTTTTTACTTTTTAGTTTGATTAACTCTAAAAGCGTGTTTTTTAATTTTTTTATTTACACGGTTATTGCGAATATCTAAAATGTAAAAAACTGTGTTATTATGTTTATTATTGAATGTAAAACTCGAAATTAAAAATTTTAGTAAATATTGGAATATATAAAAAGAAATAGTAAATTTAGAATTTTTTTAAATATATAAAATTATTATATTATTTAAATAAGGTTAAAATAAAAAAGTAATATTTGAAGGTAATATTATTATTGTTTAACAACTTTTGTTAGAGATTTAATAAAATAAATTTCAATTCTTTAAAATTTTTAAACAAACTGTTCAAACTTTCGTAGAAAAATTTAAATTTATTATTGTATATTAAATATTTTTTATTAACAAAAATTTATGATTTGTTTTAGTTTTTCACATTATTTAGTTTTGTTTTATTTATTGTTATATATTTTGTGTGTGCACTTTTTTCTTGTGGAAGAGGAAGGGGTACCCAGTAAGAAGAAAATGTCTAAATCACTAAAGTGGGTTAATCTGGCCCTGAAGATGTATGTCAATTATCTATTAGAAGACCCCCCTTCCCCAAGAAAAGCATTTCTGTCCCTTCTTTTTTAGGAGAAGTAATAATGTAGAAGACATTCGTGGTACCTTTTGATTAATACTGAATCTAATAGATTCAGTATTAACTCGGTGTTATTATTCTTCATTATTATTACAAATCTGCCATATTAGAGATAAATAACAGAACTTCGCACTTCCCTCCTTTCTTTCTAAAAAATCTATCAAAATTAACAAAGAAAAAGTTAATATATCGAAAAAATTCTCATGAATTGTTTTTTTCCACAAAATGCTTGTAAAAAATAGAATTTAATCCAATTTACGAGAAATAAAGTAGCTTAACTTTAAAATGATAGTTTTAAGATAGAGTTTTAAATTTAAAATGATGCATATACACTCAAGAGCCAAAAATTATGACCACCCCTACATTTTGCAATGAACTCGCCTGGATGACGTGGAAGGCACGTGATCAGATGAAAGTGGCATTTAACTGCTGCTGGAGAGTCTGAAGAATCATTCTTTCACGTACTTCTGTGTGTGATGGGAAAGGCTGCGGATCTAAGCGACTTTGATAGAGGGCAGATTGTAATGGCTCGAAGGCTCGGAACAAGTATTTCCGAGATTGCACGACTCGTGGGTTGTTCGCGATCTACAGTTGTTAGTACTTATGCAAAGTGGATGAATGACGGTGAAACCAGCAGTAGACGACATGGTGTTGGACATCCACATGCTATCAAAGAAAAAGGTCGTCGGAGACTGTCTCGCATGGTGAAGCAAAACCGGAGCCAGGCAGTGGCTCAGCTGACAGCCCAATACAATGCAGGGCCAAGTACTATAATATCGGAGCACACTGTTCAGAGGACACTGTTGGATATGGGGCTACGCAGCAAACGTCCCACTCGTGTGCCTTTGCTGACCAAGCGTCATCGCCAACTGCGCCTGCGCTGGGCCCGGGAACATCGTGACTGGTCGATGGATCAGTGGGAGAGAGTCGCCTGGTCAAATGAATCACGGTTTGTCATTCATCACGCCGATGGCCGTCTCAGGATACACCGTCTTCCAGGCGAACGGTTGCTCCTGCTGAATACCAGTTAATGTCCTGGCCGCCTAACTCACAGGATCTCAATCCGATAGAACACATTTGGGATGTCCTGGGACGGCAGCTCAGAGTTCAAAGACCACCAATTTGCAATATCTCGGATTTTCGTGACCGTTGCTTAAACATCTGGTACAATCTGTCTCCGGCCATCTACCAAGGACTTGTGGCATCCCTGCCAAGGCGGGTTAAAGCTGTGTTGAGCGCCGCCAGTGGGCCAACTCGTTATTGACAGGTGATCATAATGTTTTGGCTCTTGAGTGTATATTATTTAATTCCATGAATAAAAATTAAAAATAGTCTATTTTCTGTATCTGGTCACCACAGGTACAGCTAATTAAAGGGTCACTGTTCAGCTAGTAAAATATAGGAAATAATTAAAAGATCAACACTGCTGAGTCAGTCAAATAAGAAGGAATTTAAAAAAAGTATTCTCCTTCCTCCATAAATAGTTTTTAGATAACGGGATTGCCAGTGAGTTAGGGGATCTTTCTTTAAAGCTTTAAATAGCCGTAATGTAGTTTCATTTTTGAATATGTAAATTTGAGAATTTCTACTACTATTCGACAAACTACTGAAGATCGAAGAAGGTAGATTAGCACTACAGTCTTCTGGAAAGATAGAGCGCCATTCAATTTTTGTAATCTGAAGGCCTCTGACGCAGAGCTAATGGTTGCAGTCTACTTGGCTGTTTCTCAAAATTATCGCAACTTGTTGCGAGAGAGGGTTATTCTTTTTGTTTAAATGGAGAGATCCACAAAGTAACGAAATAAATGCTTGCCATGTTACTAGACATAATCATTGAATATAACTTTTTTAAGTATGGCAGTAAATGCTGATGAGATCGTTATTTACCCTCCCGATTTCAGAAATTCACTTAACCTAGCTAGATCGCCACCGCATTGCCTTTTATTTAAAGTGGGATTTCCAATAATTTTACTATAGAACCTCGACCAGACAAGCCGCCTGATGGCCAATTGGCTAGCGCTCTGGCCTGTGATACCACAGGCCTTATATTCGAATCTTGGCGGTGTCATGAATACTGGTTAGTGGTTTGGAATCCACGTTAAACTGTAAGTCTCGCTCTAATCAGCCCAAAGTATGCAGAAAATGTCCATAGAGTGACGAACCAAACCAAATTGACCAGCCAAAACTTTACAATGGTCCCAGGCTGTGCGTCAAGGAACTATTGGGTAATGTGACTGAAGAGACTATTTTAACAGGAAAGTAGGGGGTGAAACAGTGTTATCACACGGACACCATTTATTCCAAAGGATCTCTCTTTTAAGTTTAAAAAGATTGCAATTTCCAGAGGTCACTACCAACAAGTCACAGCTAATTAAGTGCCACGAAAGGGGATTTAAAATATCTCAGCAACTTTATATGGAGAGCTTTAAATTTATTCTTAATGATGAGTTTCTTCAGAAATGTATTTATTCTAGCACTTGGAGGTGAAACTAAAAATGCTGTTTATAGTCAGAGTTTGAAAAAATTGATATTAGAATGAATTTGAAAATTATTTTATTTATAATATGTATACTATTCATATATTTTTAAATACCGCTACATATATTTTTAAATTACTTAAGTTTTAAACTTCTTTAATTCTCCTGTCTGACAAATTATAGAAAAAAGAAACACTCGTGCAACTCCTTGCCAATAGCTTGTTTATTTAAAATTTCATTATAATTTCGTTTAAGGACATAGTATCTCCTTATGTTTCATTTCACTTTTATTTCTGATATCTGTTTAACAATCTTTGAAAGAAGAGCAAAATGCAAGAAAACTAAGTCACATTAATAAATAAATAAATAAAAAAAAAAGTGAAACTGCATTGAAATTATTAAACATTATACGAATATGATCCCAGTCAAATGATAAATGGAGTAAACTCTGGTGATAATTGAAAATGAGAGTTAGTAAAAAGCCTCAACATAACATAAGGCTTAAGTCCTGAAGTTAACATAAGGCTTATCTAAAACTTGGAAATTAATATTATAAATTAAAATAAAAACCGGAGGAGAAGGAGGGGAAGGTGATGTTCATACAATATTTAGGTCAGAATTCTATTGGGATGTTTGACGATTATATATAGTTTAAAATAAATTCTAGATTCTCTCTTTTCATGAATATTTTAAAATTTATTTTTTCAAAATTATGTGAATATTAACATTAAATAAAAATAAAAATTTACCTGTTATCTGACGAAAATAAATTCCATCACTTTTAATAGGAAACGCATGAGTCAGTTCAAGCAGAAATATATAAATTGTAAACATCCAGCAAAATTGTTATCAAAAAGTGAAAGTCGATGAAATCAGAAAGAAAATATTTCTCTGTAAACTTTAAAATACATTAAAATTTAATAACACAGCTTAAGTCATTTGTTTTAATTTTGATTTTTCAGTAGCAATTAACAAGCTTACCAAAATGTGATTTTAGTGGGAGAAAACAGAACTAAAAACAAATGCCAGTCTCTGAATACAAAAGAAAACCTCTTTTCCTTCCCATAATGCTTCTTGTTTATGTCTACAAGATTGGTTTGGTTTATGTCAAGCCACGTCACGGTAGTGGTGGATGCCAGGTCTTCACGCCGACTTGATTGCTGGTTAAATCATTATTTGTAAAACAAAATGAATGTTTTTCGATTAGCGGGTGATTTGTCTCATCTTTTGGCTATTATTATTTTGTTAATCAAGATATGGAAGACGAGATCATGTGCAGGTAAATGAATTGTTTGTGTCTTTGTTAATTATCCTGACGTGTATCTAATATGTAAAACCGGCAGCCGGTTCGGTTACGTTTTCATCGAAAATGTCGGCAAATGTTTGTATAATCGCCATGATATTCCATATGATTACACTTAAAAGTTTACAATCAATAAATACCTCTCATACTTAAAAAACGAAATTATTAACAGACTCCTGCTAATAGTATAACTTAGGCTTAGTCGAAAAAGTGTCTAAACTGAGGATGTTGAATCATCATTTTTTTTTTAAATTAAAAATTAACGATTCTTATTTAATTTTGTTATCAAATTTGTTTACGGATTGTTTGATTTTTGGTGCTCGTTTAATTCATCTGATGCAAATAGTAGGTTATATTGAATTTGTAATTGTTAAAAAATAGGTGTGTTAGTATATTAATGGAGAAGTTAATTTCTGTACCATATGGTAATTACAATTATTTTGATTGTAAAATTCTTTTGTCATCATTTTGTATTGCTGTTGATGTCATTTTATAATTCTGTATTTCACAATACAATAATTGCTTAATAATTTTCATTGTTAAGGAAGCTTTATTTTGTATTTATTCTTATAAAAATTAATTTGAGATAATTTTGAAATATTTGCACATTATTAAATTTTTATTTAATAATTCTTATTTTAGTAAATAAGAAAAAGTTCAAAAAATGTATTTTTTTAATAATATTCATCTCTTTTGAGTAAGTTTCTTTTTTGCTGTTTAAGCTATTTTTTTCATTTTGATTCCTTAATGTACATAATAATAAAATGAATAATTGTTATATAAAAGAATTTTGTTACCACTCAGAGGCAGGCTTATTGCTCTTTATTTGATTATGCACAGATTATGGAAAGAAGAAAGGTAAATCCCATGTTCATGATGCATTGTTAGTGACTTGTTTTCTTCCTTGTCAAATAAAATGTTGGCAATCCAGAATGTATAGTACATTTTCCTTTGAAATCTGTGTAAACATATGAAAATGAATCATAAAATTGATTACATATTAAGAGAATTTACATTTAATTAAGAAATTAATGAAATAAGTCTTTGTAAGACATCTAAAAAAGAAATTTTAAAAAGAAAAACAGATAAAAAAGTAAATATGCATCAAAATAAAAAAGTTTGTTCTATATAAAGAATATTACATATTTTCTTGAAAAAGAAATTAATAGAAAAGTGAAACATTACAATTTTATCAAAAACCATTTCCTTTTTACCTTCGCAATATAAAAATGAAACAAAAATAGTAAACTTAACAAATACGGAATAGGAAATACTAAATTTTTAAATATTTTTAAGAAGAGTTCTTACAAGCTACAACTCTGTATAGAATCATATGATATATGTTGCCAAAAAAATAAGCTCCTTTGAATAAATTATGTTAAAAATCAGTTGCAGTGCAGTTAAATTTTCATGGTGAAATTTTTTTTTGTTTTGAAAAGCAATTATAAATTAATATGAATAATATTACTGGTAAATTTATTAAAATAAATACATTTTAATGAAAAAGTAAAGTAAAATCTTTAAAAAATATTTAAATATTTATTTTATAACTTTGTTCATTAGTTTCAATCACAGACTTTTTCATTATTATGATGCAAAAAAATTTTTTACTGTCTGCTTACTTTTAAAATTGATTACAGAGCTTACAGTGCTATAATCTAATATGCATATAAAAAAAAGAATTATGGATGTTGCCAAATTTCATTTAATGTTATATATTCAAATCGGAAAAACATTTTGCCTTCCCCAGAACTAAGCGATTAAAAAACAAATATATATATTTACAAATATATGTATATATGTGTACACACAAACAAGCACAAACATATATATATATATACTCAAGCACAAATATCTTCTTCAATTACGAGACAGCCCCATGGTGGGCCAAAGCCTTCTGCTTGACAGATTGAATTTATTGACATATTTTAAAGACATGAGATGTTTTCTTTTTTTTATGGGGCAGGGTTGTCAGCCCTATGTCCAATGCCCTACAGTCATATTAGACCAGGACCTATGGTTTAAAGGAGATTCTGAACTGTTACAAACATCCATGGCACCTCCGGGACTCGATTCCAAAATATGTGCTACAGAGCATAGTCACTCGACCATGAAGCTCACGCGTGTGTGTATATATATATATGTGTGTGCATATATGTGTGTGGACTATGCTACCGTTTGTTATATAATGGTCTTTTTAGAAATGAATTAACCATATCTGTATTAGATCATTACTATTATACAAGATTGTATGAAAGAATAAACACTCAGCTAAAGAATAGAAAGGAACAACAATACGTTTTAAGAAAATGTTACTTATAGAATGTGCTAATGAAATCTATGTATATATGACTGTAAAAATTAGCAGTTTTGAAAATTTATATAAAATATTTTATTTTGATTCAAAAGTAAATAAAAATATATTTCTTTTTATGTACTTTGTATGTAAAAATTATTAGATTTTAGTATTTTCCTGTATGTAAATTTAAGAAATTAACTTTGTTCAAGATGAAAAGTTTAATTTTAATTCTTGTTGAGTTCTCCTTGCCATGTAAATTTAAAATAAAATTTTATATTTACAGATGAATATAAAAATTTGCATTCTTTTATACACTTTAAAACAAAAGAGTATTTTTACAAATTTATGTAAATACTTTGTATAATCATTTACTATAAAACCATTAAATAAATCCTCATTCACCCCCACCCCTCCCCCATTAAGAACCATTGATAAAAATGTCTTGATAAACATATATTTATATTTCAGTGAAATCAATGGAACTGTATTATCAGTATATCATGACATTTTCCTTATATAGTTGTTTGAACAACAAAGTTACTAATCTTTATAAAATTTTATCGAAATTCATGCTGTTTTTCTTATTTGGGAATTTTTAAAAAAGAATATATACAGTAATTAATTTAGTTATATATGAAGCTTTCTTGCATATTAATTGAAACTTATTTCTGCATATAATTTAAATTGTGCTGAGTAATAAACAGTGTCTTAGATTCAGTTGTACCTGATTCATCATTTAATGTTATCTTTTTATTTTATCTTTTTTTTGCTATTATCATTTTTTAAGTATTTACTAAGCAGTTTCTCAATTATTTTTGAAGGAAAAAAAGTAGAAAGGAAATTTTTTTAATTCCATATACATGATATGTTAAATCTGAAAAGAAATACTTACTCATAAGTTTTAAATTGCATGTCAAATAATAGAAAATTGATATCTTTTATTTTATTTCAGTATTTGCAATTTTAATTTTATGTTTAAAATTTTGCTGTTTATATGTAATCACAAACTTCTAGAATGCATAATCTCTACATCAAATATCTTATAAAAATGTCTCACTTGGCACATTCATTTCAGACATTTTCAAAAAATTCATTAGACTCATTTATTGAAAGTAATGCAATTATAAAAATATAAATTTTTATATTTTTATATTTAATGCCAGTTCTGCATGATAAAAATACCACTAATAAATAGTACATCCAATCTTTTTTTTTAATTATATAAAAAACATTACTTAAAAGTGCTTAGTTTTATTTAAAATATTTGATTTTTTTGATTTTTTTTATATCAGTTATGGAGGTACATATGTTCAAGATAAAGATATTCTCACTGTAACTTGCCAGTTTCTATTGTATATTTCATTTACAAACATATCTATCAATTTCTGTATTCACTTTTATTATATGTATCAATTGCATTTAATTTGCCAATTATTTTAATATTTTATTCTATTTTTATAATAAAGTGCAAAATTTACTTCTATTAAAAATTTAATTCTCTATATAAATTTAATTTGATTTCTATTTTTGAATTTAATAATCATGAATGTAAAAGCTTGTTCATTATATGCATATCCAAACCAACGTGCATTTGAAAATTCTTCTCCTAAGTGCCTCACATTCAGACCTCTCAAAAAAATTAAAGGAAGAAATTTCTCAAGATTGAAGTGCACTTAAGCTGTAGTAATGAAACTAAAATCATTTAATATACACAAAAATCAAAAGTTTGAATGGCAAAGACTGCATTGGTAGAAAAAAAGGCAAAAATTTGTACAAAATGTACAATGACAGTAGAACCTCTTTAGTCAAACCTCGCTATGTCAAAAACCTTCACAACTCGAAATTTTTTTTTGTTCCCTTCCCTTCCCTTCAAGCCCCAAAACCTCCATTACTCGAAATTTCAACCCTCTATAAGTCGAAATAATTAGTCAATCCCCACAAGCAAATTTGGTATATATTTTCACTTCGTGACTCGGAAAAAAAAATTTTGACCTCTGTATCTCGAACATTGGCAATGTTTGATTTTACAACCTTTACTACTCAATCATTTGAAACTAATTACTTCTATAGCTCATAGAAAAATAAGTTACCGACTTTAAGGATTTGCCGACAATGCACGTCATTGTTTCTTAGGAAAACAATGTATGAGTATATAGTAAATAGAATAACAAATTCTATGAAATAGTAACTCGGAAGAAAAATAATTTTCAGCTCTTTATAGCTTAGATAATGCTATAGATAGAGAACGATTGAATTTTCTAAAGCAAAAAATAAAAAAATAAGTAATAATAATTGACTTTTTTAATACATAATATTTTTAATTTAAAGGTTGTTTTGGAATTATTTTGATTTTGTTATTGTAGTACATAATATAACTTTTAAGTAGCAAATAAACATGTTTATTACCTCTGTAACTTGAATTTTTATTTATTTTACCTAACTCAAAATAAGTCAGAAAGAATCTAAACCTCTACAAAATTCGCGTAAGTCGAAATCCTCCATAAGTCGTAAACTCTTTAATTCTAATTATTTGCCGTCTCCCTTGAAGTTTGACTTACAGAGGTTCTACTGTATATGGTATGAAAATATCTCCAGGAAATCTAAAAAGCCTGAATTAAGTTAGTAAACTCAAAGGAAATAAATTATAAATAACATCCTAAGGATAGTTTTATTAAATATATAACTCTCAGGATATTTATTATGTGTGTGTGTTGCTGTCCCATGAAATGCATAGTGCAGGTTAATGACTAACATTCTTCTGTTAGTTTGCAGTTGTGTAGAAAGTATTGAATGATATATTTTTCTAATACTTAAATATTAATTTTGAAATTAGTGCCAAATATTGCTCTTTCATCAAAATTGAAGATTAAAAAATGTATCTAGTTTATTTTTAAAGTTAAGTAAACAGCTAATAATCAGTGCTTTTGTACAAATAACTATAGCTGTGTTTGCATTAATTCGTTAAGCATGAATTAATACATGTATTTTGATTCCAGAAAGATTGGATAATCTTTATGGTGAATTCAAATAATGATTTAATGACAAGCACATGAACAACAAAATATATTACTATATCATTTATGTAACTATTTTTGACGATGGTATATTTCACTTATTTTCATATCTACCTATTGACATGCATGGTGGATGCATGTATGAATTAAATATAGTTTATTCAACCAGGATTTGTAAGATAAATTAAATGTTAAAATCAGCGAATCACATTTGGGGATAGTTCTTTAAAAATCTACATTTTTACTTGATATGTATTTCTCATATTAAAATTTAAACAAAAACAAACTGCACCAATGTTGGTATTTTATATTTAAATCATTTGTAACATATAAACTAAACATACTTCATATAATTATCAAATTTTAAATTATATTAAAAAAAATATATAGGGCTAGAGGACAACCTGCTGTGGCACTAGGCACCACAGGTTTCGGGTTCAAGTCCCGCAAGTGCCATGGATGTTTGTAGTGGCTAGGAATCCACTTTAATGATTAGATCCTGGTCTAATATGACTGCAGAAGATATTAAATTATGCAGAAGAAAAGAAAATATTTCCGTCTCGAAATCTGCCAATAAGCAGATGGCCTTGGCCCATCATGGGGTTGTTACGCCACTGATGATGACTATGAGAGGAGATCATATTGAAAATACCTTTTTACTATATTTTAATTTTTTTCTGAAGAAATATATATAATTTTTAGGATCTAGAAGTAACATTGATTTACTCATACTATATCTTGTTTGGTGCATATCAACTCAAAACTGCTGTTAAAAAAATTATTTCTAGTGAAATTTGAAAAAAAAAAAAAAAAAATTATATATATTTTTAGGTACACATAAGTAGAGGTCCTTGAAAAAAAACTTGGTGGTTTTTAAGTGTCGCCAATCTAACAGCCGAATATAAAACTGAATAATAAAAACCGCCAAATCTGTAGCTGCCGTTGGCATGTGTGCTCTTTATTGAAGAACAAGAAATCTGTTCATTTAACATTATTGGTCGAGGAAGTAATTTCATATGCAACTTGGAAAAGCAAGATATGGAAAATAGTATTGTACTGTTTCCTCCTATTCTTTATTATGATTCAAAAAAGGAATTCACAAAATTTATTGGTGAAGTGATAGACATTATTACATTTTATCGAATGAATTAAATAAAAATTAGGCAAATATAATATTTTCTTGATATTCATAATAAGACCAAGTAATATTTGTTGCAGACTGAGTGAACATAAATTCAATAATATAGGATTATTTCTTCAATTGAATATTTTGTAAAAACTTTTTCTGAAATTATATTTCTGTATATATATTAAAAAATACTATGAGAATTCTGTATTTTTTTTAAGTATTATTTATTTGCTTATCCAAATATGTACTCAATTCAGTTCTACCCTCTTGGTGAGGAAAATGGTGGTATCAATATTTTGTATCATTAAGAGTGATAGTGAAAAAAGAAATTTCAACAAAAAAAAATATTTTTTAATCTATATGTGTCAAATGTATAGAATGTACATTGAAATTTCAATAATATAAATGTATAATTTTATTTTAGGGCCTTATCAAAAATATGTTTGATTTCACCATTTTCCTCCATCTGACTATTAGGAATTTTTTATTATACATGAATAATTAAGTTGTATGTTTACACGCAAGTATTATGAAATTATTACAGAAAGAGTGAATAATCTTTACAGGTGTTTTCAAATTATGATTTAATGACACTCACATATGTTAAGAACAAAGTGTAATATTACTGTATAATCTATGTAACTATTTTTGTCACTATATATTTCACTTCTTATTTTCCTACCTAACAAAATTAATTTTTGCAAGATAAAATAATTCAAACTTTTTAATTGATATTGTATGATTTGAATTAACCATGCATTACTTTTAAAATACATTGATATGTTGAATATAAATTTTTTACTGCTTATGAGTAAATACTAAATTTTTAATGGATGTTAATTTTTTTCACATTTATTGATTTAACTGATTGATTAAAGTATTTTAATGTTGCAGGTATTTCGGGGAAAAGTCAGATACTGTTTGCCCTGGTGTACACTACTCGTTACTTGGATCTCTTGAGCAATTTTATATCTGTTTATAATTCTGTGATGAAAATTTTCTTTATTGGTGCTTCATGGGCTACATTGTATTTGATTTATCTTAAATTTAAGGCCACCTATGATCGAAATCATGACACTTTTCGCATCGAGTTTCTTGTCATCCCAGTAATCATCCTGTCTCTTGTTGTTAATCATGATTTCAGTCCACTTGAAGTGAGTAAATTTTTGTAATTCTATACATTCAGTGAAATTTGTTCTTTGTTTTGCATTTTTTAAACATTGTGGGGGAGAGGGGGGATAAATTAAACTTTGTTTGGTATAAAAAAATGTTCTTAATATCTTTATATATTTTTCAAGAAGACTCGTCGAATTTCAACCAAAGTGCACATAAAACACCATTCTGCATTATGCTCGAAATTCGTAATTATCTTTGAAAAATATGTGATAATTTCATTTATTGTTCTACTGAAGATTTAAAATTAATGTTGGTTCAACTTTCTATTCAAATTAACTGCTTAAAGGGAAAGTGGTATTTTATGATTTGGGAAATCTCGATGAGATTTACTTAAAAATTTATTTCATTTTTATTAGAATAGCTGAGGAAAATTGCTATGAAGTATTTTATTCACTCTGTATTCATATATTGTATATATAAATATTTTTCTTTTATTAATGTCTGTTCATTATTAGAAGAAAAAATTGAGTTGATTTTGTATAATTCATAAAATCTAATAAGCAAAATTCAGTTATGCTGTCCATAGTCTTCTAATTAATTATCAAATTATTATTTATGTGTCCTTACTAATATGTGTACTGTTTTCAAACATCTTGCGTTGTATTTTCCGGAAATTTCGGTGATGCCCACAATCCCTAAGATTTATCTATTTTTAACATAATACAGCCCAGAAAATCTTAAGAGTTTAGCTATTCATAATTATATCAACATTAGTCACTAAACTCTCAAAATAGCTGAGAAGCAATCTGTTTGGTTTATTCTTGAATTTTTCATCTTATCATGAACAAGAATCCTTAGTCACATAAGCTTGACAATTCATTAAAATAAAAAAATTATACAGTATCATAGTAATAATGTATTTTTCCAGCAATATCTTTCAAATGTAACAAATACTATTCGTTTTCTGTCATATACAGTTTTGTACATCCATTCATCATAATATATTTTACATCTCACCATCTTTGCATTGATAGATTTCTATAAAGTTAGCAATAGAATTAGTATTAAGGGTTTATGCCAAATATTCTGTTTATATTGGATGATAAACAAAATGTGTTTTCACCATAAACAATTAATTATTTATTCAATTGTCATGTTCACCACATCTCCCATACTTTTATGTTTTATATGAAATATTTAAAGCATGTGCCAGTTTTACCACAATTAATATCTTGGATGCCATCTGTCTCAATATTTTAAACTCTTTTGGGAAAAACTTGTATGATTTTCCATTAGTTATAAGAAAATGTTTTTCTGGTTATCATGCATATTTAGTAATCTTCAAATATATTTATGGTTTGTCGATCATTTTAACTTCTCACAATTCTCATTTATAGTGAAGCTGAATACTATAATTTTCGAAAGTTGCCTTATAAATAAATTTTTATACATTATTGAAAAAAAAGGCCATCTTTATTTTTAAAAATGCAAAATATTTAATGTTCTATTTTGACTATTTTATTAAAATATAGTTAACTTTATTACTTATTATTTATTTTATATACACTTAATTTAATAAGTTTCTATTTTATTAAAACTATAAAATTAAAAAAACAATGAAACAAAAATTTTAAGTTTTTTCTTGTATAATGTTAAAGGGATAATTATTTATCTGAATTTTGTATAGCATACAATAAAATTACAAATCTTCATTAGACTATACATCATTCAAATAAGACATAATTTTTATTTCTTGTCTAAGTGTAGCTAAATAGAAAATAAAAGTAGATGGCAGATAAATGGAAAATAGAATTCAAATGTAGAAATAATATTAGCTGTTTAAATATTTGTTGTTAACCTATGGCTTTATTTGAACTCAATCTATACATATCCTGTTTAAATACTTTTTAATGAGAAACTTGTATTTAATAAGTAAAATTCAACTATTCTAATATTTTCTTAAGTGTTTCATTTATCCTTTTGTATTTTAGTATGCAAATGTTTTTTTAGCATTGAAAAGTTTTGTATGAGATTATTTTAAATTTGTTTTACACTTAACTTAAAATAAAGATTAATATCTGTGTTCTGCTTTATAAGTTTTTATAGTGGATGGTAATTGTTTAATTTAACTAAATAGTCAACAAAGAGTATTAACTAGACAGTCATCACTTATTATGGAGCTTTTATATAAAAAAATCTACTTTAATATATATATTTTTTATTTCTAAAGTATTTAAACTAAAAATTTTTTATTTAGATCTTATGGACCTTCTCAATTTATTTGGAATCGGTTGCTATTCTGCCTCAGTTGTTTATGGTTTCAAAGACTGGAGAAGCAGAAACTATCACTTCCCATTACTTTGTTTTGCCTGGGTTCTTACAGAGCACTGTACATCTTGAACTGGATTTACCGTTACCACTCGGAAGGTTTCTTTGATTTGATTGCTATCATTGCAGGAATTGTACAAACTGTTCTCTATTGCGACTTTTTCTATTTATACATTACCAAAGGTAATTTTTCCTTTTTTGTAATTTTATTCATATTATCAGATTAATTATTATTTTTTTTGGTTTTAAAATCATAAATTTTTATATTTTAAAAGCTCTACAAAAGTATATAAAAAACAATACGTGTGTAGTAGAAAATGTTACTCAGATTAGTGATACTGTGGTTTTTAAATGTTTGCGTGAATTAAAAATCTACATTCGTTGGTAATTCCATAATTATTCTTGTTACAATTATGAATATATAACAAAAATTTAACTATCATAATTTATCCAAAGCATATATATATTTTTATGACTAATTTTTAGATAATATAACTTTTTTATTGTATAATTAAAAAAAAATTTTTTTTGTGAAATAATAAAACTAAAGTAAAGCAGTTTTTTTTTAAACAAGCCTAGTATAGGATTTTTTGTTAAAAAAGAAAAGGGCATATAAAAAATTATACTTTATTTTTCCCCATTGTCAATTAACAATAACATGTAATGGATATATGGCATTATATATATTTACTAAATAAAAATACAACTTTAACAAATTGAATACAGGAAAAATGTCTATTCTAAATTAAAGAAAAAGTTCTTATAATGTACAATGACAGCTTTGTAATCCAGTAACCGCTTTGTACTGAGCCAGATTAGCTATTTTGCTGGTTCATCAAGCATCATTATAGTTTTAAGAGAGATATCAAAAAGGAATGCATTTTCAGATTAAAAAAAAAATTAAGCGACTAAAGCAACTTATGTTTAATACTTGTGTATCCACTAAATATGTATTGTCACCATCTGCGATCAAGGTCAACAACAGCCTAAATCTGTACCGAAACATACAAAAGCGAAGGCTTGATTGGTGCTAGAGAATATATATATATTACTGTATTTTGTGAATTAAAAAAATATATTTATTGGTTAATATTTGTATAATACTGTTTAATTAGAATTTGTATCATTTTCTAACTTTTTACTTTTAGCACAATAATAATGAGCTAATTATTCTTTTGTCGGATATGATACTTGTATTTGCTTTTATAGTATAAAATATACTTCTATTTTTCTCATTATATTAATTAAATACTGTGTGTAAGATAATCATTTTTTGCAAGTGTTTCAAATCGTTTATTTTTCTCTTTCTTATGCAGTCATTAAAGGAAAGGCTCTAAAGTTGCCAGCATAAAAAAAAAAGAACCTTCATGCGTAACTGTTGTGCACATGTTTCATCGGAGAAGTTGGCGATGGCATTTGGAGGACCTTTACATTCATGAACTAAGAACTTTTACACGATTTTGGAATGTCTTCACTACAATGGTTTATGTGCTCCTGCATTTTTTGTAAGTCCAAATTCAGCTCATTGCTGCAAATGCTGGTTCAAGGCTTAATCTCGTGATGCAGCATCTCTTTCGTTCACTAAAAAAAGAAACAAAAAAAGACTCTTATTTATTTTTTAATGTGTCTGTTTTTGATATTTTCTGTAACAAATTCTATTATATTAATAATCAAAAGAAAATGTTTAGCCTTGAATCCAGTCTGGTTCACCTTAAATAAAATCAGCTGGTCTGTCTGCTTATTTTTAATTCTTTATAAATGTTTTTAAAATCAGTATGGAATTCATGGTTTTGTGAAGTACAGTTTAAAAGGTTTGATTTGTTCTAATTCTATATTTATTAAATATTTCTTTTATTTTTAAACAAATATTACTTAAATTTTACTTTGTTTTCATGTCTAGATTATCATAAAATTTTGTATAATATACACATACTAACATAATTCACTACAAATATTAAATTAAATTCATTTATTTTTATTAAGTGGATATATATAATATATAATCTTAGAAATAATAGAGAATAAATCATATTATATTTATTCAAATACTGACCTAAAATGCATGAGAAATATAAACTAATTTAATTTGTCCAAGTACATATTCATGATGGGCATAGGTGTTTTTTTTTTTTTTAAATGTTTGAATATAAATTCATATTAAGCTAAGCAGATAATGTAATGTAAAATGTGGTTAAGTTTTAATACTGAGATGTGAAAATTATTATGTACAAGATGGATTCTGCTGTAATTTTCTTTTTTCCCAATTGTGGATTTATATTGATAGACAAATTTTTTTTATGTTCTGATTTGAAGCTTTGTGTTTATGTTCTACTGTTATCAGAGACTTGCAGAGTTTGAATCCTAGTCTGCAGATATGATTTTCTTTTGTTTTACAAATCCATTTTCTTTGCAATAAAAATCTCTTTATTATCCACATGATTAAATGTTGTCTTTATTGGAATGGTTTCAACAATTGTAATTTCATGTAAAATTAGATTTAAAAGCAAAATTTTCTTGTGTCATTTTCTACTGCTAATTCATTATAATAATTTTAACAACAGTAAATGGATACAAGTTTTGCAGTACTTATGCGGTGATTAAACCAAATATGTTTTCTCTTAAAAAAAATAATAAATAAATCGCACACATTTAATTAAATGTGTGTGCATTAATGACTTTTATAATTAAAATAAAATTAATATAGGATTGAAATTAAAGGTTAATTGATTAAAAAAATTTAAAGTTATTTAATTGATAAATACTGCAATTTTGAGCTCTTTGCTAATCATTCAAATTAGATTTGTAAAGTTATTTGAAAGTATAATAAAAAAATTTATAAAGGATAAAGAATAATAAAAATTTTATAAAATTTCATGTCTAATTTCATTGTCCAGAAAATATGTGTATGTAAAAATGTAATCTCTTGAGATATCTATAACTGAAATATTAATTGTTTAACTATTTATTTGCTTTTTATAACAAGGCTAGGTTTTATTGGGCTGCCAAAGGGCTTATGGCCAATGTGGTATCTGTCCCAACGTAGGAAAAAACTATTTATTTGTGCAATTTAGGACTTTTCCTTATATGTGTATGTAAAAATGAAATTTCTTTGGATATCTATAACTGAAATATTAACTGTTTAACTATTTATTTGCATTTTGATTAGTTTAAAACTTTAAAATCAGATTAAAAATGTTTTCATTTGCAAAAGCTCTTGAATTATTTAAATAGTTTAATAAAGGAATCCCATTCTAAAATGTGCAATAGAATTATTAATGTAATTTTATAGCTTTTAATTAAATTTTATGTTACTTAAAATTTTTTTTTTATTGAAAATTCCATTTATACAAATTCCTAATTTATAATATATTATAAATAAATGTAATATTTTATGCATATAAAATATGAATAAAATAAATTAATTTTGTTAGTATTGCCATGAAATTATTTTATTTACTAGAGTAACAAAATATGTTAAATCTTAATAAAATACCACTAAAAATTTGCATTTCAATTTTTTTGCAACTGATTACTTTAATATAGTTTCTAAATGCAAATTTTTTGAATTTTTCACCTTTTTTTTAATTCAGAAAATTAAATATTTTAATGTATAAAAAACATTATCAGAAAATGAAAATCTCTAGATTTTGTAACGGTGACAAATGACCTCAACTCAAGGTCTTTTGAGGACAATTCATTCTATAACTGTAAATGTTGGGAAGCTTGAAAATGTTTGAAACATATATATATATATAAGCTCAGAGGACAATTAGGAATCCCTTGAGAAATCTTATTAATACAGTGTAACTCTGCTGGATTTCTTAACTACCTGGATTCAATTAAGGAGTCCATGAGATTCTACAGGTACATCACATCGAGTTTAAATCATTTGTTGCCGATTTCATCATGCAAATCCATTAAATTGTCGGGAGGCTGATTTTGGCATTGTACTTGCTGTTCCAACAGATTTTCAGTGGGGTTACATTTGTCCATTTATTCCATTTTTCACACAAAATTTCAGTGGGGTTCAAGATGTGAAATTTTCAGTGGGGTTGATTTTGCTGGCTAATCGAGATGTAATATTCATAAGACCAGTCAGATATGCTTCCAGCCTTGTGAACTTCAGCAAAGTCTGACTTCTTGTAGAAGGGGGTATTGATAACGTACTCATCACAGAGATATTGACTGAAAGGCAACGCTTGATCATCTGGAATGCCAAAAAAAAAAAAAAAAAAAAAAATGTGCTGTTTCATGCTAGTGGTCATCTCACTGAGCGAGTCCATTTCATAATATTAAAAACATCACAGAACCATCGAGCTGAACTTGACTTTCCTCAAATTGGGGATGAAATGCTTTATTTGACTTTTGGTACACTCAGTGGCATGCCCTATTTGAGTAAAGGCAAAAAATGGTTCATCAGACTGCATTGCATGCTGCCAATTAACCACTTTCCACATTTGGTGATTTCTGATAAAATATTTTTAAATGGCCAATAAAAAAAAATGAGACTATGTATAGCAACTATGTAATTATTTTATTTTAATGCAACAATATACTTTTCATAACACTATTAATGTTAAGCAATTAAACTCTAAAAATTAGATCACTATAATAATAACAAAAATTCTATAATGAGGTCCTAAAAGTTTTGTACATAACATTAAAAATTCTCTGAGACTTGGCATTATTTTGAAGAATATTATTTCAGAGAGGCAATATTTTTTATGAACATCACGAATAGTTTTTAATTTAGTTTTTAGTTTTTAACTTGCTTGCTTTAAAAGAAAGAAGAGTTGGATTATTTAAGAGTTGGACTCTTTATATTATATAATACATCTGTATGTGTATTTGTCACTGAACTCCTCCTAAACGGCTGGACCGATTTTGATAAAATGTTTTGAGTGGGTCCCTAAATGGTTTAGATTCGCAATTGGACACGGTAGGTGGCGCTGCAATCTTGTTCTTCTGTACGTGTGTTTGTCATTGAACTACTAAATGACTTGACTGATTTTGATGATATTTTGATTACTGATTTTGATGAAATTTTTTATATGTGTTTGACGAAATATGGAGAATGTTTCTATGCTATCCTCTTTGTTGTAAGTCCCCACCAGATGGTGCTGCAGTATATCAACTTCTATACCGTTCAACCAAACGCTATGAAAATTAATAATATGTATTCAAGTATGAAAAATATGTTTGAGATATCCACTTAATTGTTATTTGCCACCAGAGGGTGCTGCAGCATTTCATCTTGTATACCGTTCAAACGATATTCATGAAAATCAGTATGCACATATATTGGAACATGGAGGATATATTCGCAATATGTAATTTTCTACAATGCATTTTTTCTTTTTGGCAGGACAACGTAGGCCGGGTTCTGCGAGTATATATATATATATAGATAGATATTATGTTTTACATTTTACTTAAGAAAGCAAGGTTATTCAAAAACTGTATTGTAAAAGTATTCTTTTCACCTTGTTACAGATGAAATAAAAAGTAGTTTACATACATATTTCATTCACAATCATAAGAACTTTTGAATTGAAGGTAAAGTTTCTCTTCCTGTTCTACTCTACCCTGCTGTACACGTACTTGTTAATGTATAACAAACATTGCGTATAAATTTGTTTTAGCGCGAATGGGAAAAACCCATAAACTGGAGATACCAACTTAATGAGACCTGATCAAATAAATCGTTTACTAGAGTATCCGGTGCACAAACTGGCTGATAAAAACCAGCCATTGTTCTGTCTAAGCAAATATCATAATTCGGTACATTTCGTTCTGAAGAAAAGTGATATTAAATCGTAATACAGAACTGTATTTAACATAAGCAGCATATAAAATCTTATTGCACATTATCTTATTGCACACATCTTATTGCACATAAAATCTTATGACATATACGTGTTTATTTTATTTATATAACAAAAAAAAAAAAAAAAAAAATTTTTTTTTTATATAAATAAATATTTTTTAATAAAATAATATAATTTAAAAAAGAATTATTATTATTTTTTTTTGTTGAATGTCGGTGGGTTTCATGATGCTATATATGCTACAATCATGATGCTATATATGCAACCCTCACCTCAAAAAACCTCCTACCAGACAGCCTTTTTACCACTCCATACCGTAAAACTAGGGCTATATTCCCTAAGTTAAAGGTGAGGATGGAGCATCGGTGCCCTCATGTAGACAAAGAAGAGCCCACTGACGAGGGTAACCTCCCTACGTCATTATATCGTACGGAAGAAAACCCGAAAATTTTTCATTAGACAGCTTGACTATCGATTCGAAATACCTTACACACATTATCATAAACTCCTCGTTTCTGAAGGCAGTGTACAATATTGCCGCCAGCGGATTGGAACCTCAGTCCTCCTACACATTGAGGCCGGATGGCCAATTATCTAGCACTCTGGTACCTCAGGCTTCAGGTTCGAATCTTGGCGGGGGCATGGATGTTTGCTAGTCTTTCGGGATCTATTTTAAATTGTAGGTGCCGGTATAGTTAGCCCAACATGTGCAAAAAATGACCGTAGAGCGACAAACCAAACCACCTGCACACTAGTTGCACACGTTACTACTATATATTACTGTTATTCGAATGTTACTGTTCGCGAGGCAGCCAAACAAACAGTATTCTAGTAATATATATATATTTTGTTCTAATGCAGCTGGCAAACACTTAGACAGCTTGGTCTTGGATGCCTTAAGGCAAGCGCTGCACAGACGTTACTCACTTTGCATTACCCAGGGGTGCGTGTCAGTTGAAGATAAGCCACGGACGCAGAGTAACAATGCCCCCGCAACGCTCTACGATCATATCAGACCGGGACCTACGGTTTAAAGTGGATTCCGAACCACTACAGACATCCATGGCACCGGCAGGACTCGAACCCGAAACCTGTGGTACCGTGCGCCAAAGCGCTAGCCACTCTGCCATTCAGGCCCATATATATATATATATATATATATATATATATATATATATATATATATATATATATATATATATATATATATATATATATATATATATATATATAATATATATATATATATATATATATATATATATATATATAAGATATATATATATATATATATATATATATATATATATATATATAATATAAGATATATATATATATATATATATATATATATATATATATATTTGCTTGCTAATCACACCAGATGGTGACACAACACGGACTATGTGTTTTTGACACAAACCTTTTGCCATGTAGTGGCAGTATTCGACTTTGAACTCTGGCCCTGGGAGGAGACCCCGTAGATGTCGCGGGAGAAGAACGCTGGCGGACAACGAGAGAGTAGGCGAAATTGAGGCGGGCTGCGTGAAACAGCGAGAGAAGATGATTGTAATGTATTAATAGTTAATGTAAATATCACTGTATAATAGTGCTTCATTGAATGTTGTTAAAGAAACACCGTGTTTCTTTATTCTGCTTTGAAAACATCCCTTAGACAACCCACTCCGGCCGTTATATATTTGTTAGACTGGTAGAGAAGTCTACATATATATTTATCAGTTAGAAAGTATAGTCAATATATATATATATATATTACAATTCTAACTATTGATTATATCATCTTGCAACACTGAAAACGAATACTAATAACATTTTTAATTTAACAAATTTTTATAGCGTCTTATTCGAAACTGGGGAGGCTTAATTGAAAACCCGACAAGTCGAACCGAATATTTCCTTGACTAAATCGGGGATGGGTACGATTGATAGATGGAACTTATTGTCGAGGAGAAAGGTGCAGTCTCTTAGACACAACCCATGTCAGTGCGGTAGTTTCGAGTAAATTAACTTTAAAAGTTCAATAAAAACTAATGCATATGCACGCATTTTTCTAGGCATTAAAAAGGAACGTCATTGTGGGAATTTCAATCTTTACAAAACAGTCTTTGCCCTCTCGCATCAATTAACTTTAAAAAAATTTTTTTAATTAGATGAGTAATAAATAAAACTTTGAAGTTTTAATGTTAAAATATATAGTTTTAAAGTTCAATAACTATTTTTTGGAATTATTTTTAATGATTGTGGAGCTCATTGTGGATTTTGTCGTTTTCCTGCGGCAAATTAATTAGTTATCACACCGTATGATAATTAAGGTCTGCCTCAGACTAGATTAGTTGTAGACTCGAGAACTCTGAAAATCTTTGTCCTTGGAGTGAACGTACTTGTGAAAGAAATTTCTATTCTTAATTTTCATTTTTTTGTAAACAATAATTTGTAAATAGAATTCTGTATATACGTATATCACGCTTGTAAATAAAAATTAAAGGGTTCCCGTGAACCTGTGGCCTTCTTCTTGAAGTCGTTATAGGTCTAGTATATATCGAGACGTTACAGGAAGGAAGTAAAGGAGTGGGAATCTGTGTTACAAATCTCTCTGCATTCTGTACGTTCTCTGCTATGCACAGCAACCAAGCCTACTCCTCATAAAAGAATATTCACACATCCGTGGAGATCCTTGAATAGACTGTCCCTATCAACTTGGCTGCACAAACCGGGACCCTAACGAAGAACTATGTTCGGGCTACAAAATATGAACCTAAAATGCTGGAAGTAGAGCTCTTGGAAGCCAATTCGATTACTCCATGTTAAGCTACCAGAAGCTGGATGGCAAGCATTTCAATCAGGCATTTGGACTCTGTGGCTGAATCTCCTAATAAAGAGATATGAATCCCATTAACATTATAAATTAGTGAACATCCCACGGTTACCCGCGGTAGTTATGTTGGGGTAAAGAGTATCGCATATGTATGTATATATATCGATGTTTGGAATGTATATATTCTGAAATAAACATATGAATTTTATCCTGAAAATCCTTCAGGAACGGAAAAGCTAAATTAACGCGAATGAAACCGCTGGGTATCCACTTGTCGTCAAGTGCCACGGTCGTAGCGATACACACAATAGTAATTGTAGTAATTGAACCAGCGAATTTAGCAATCGTATGCTCGCTCAGATCGCTTACTCGGCGACTTGTCTAGAAATTATAGATATTGGCAGAAAAATTAAAACGGTTTTGGCCCTTGGCACTTACTGGATTGAACAGTATGGCCCTAAGACTGGAAAGTTTGAAGACCCCTGATCTACAGGATTGTGAAGAGCCATTGGAGAAGTCTCAATGTCTATCGCCCAGCCCGGGACCGAACTATTAGGAATTCAGCTTCCGAAGACGACTTTCCAATTCCGGAACGACGACGCTCCGAAGGAATGTGGCGACAGCCAGCATATCTCTTCGAACTACGTAACAAATGAAATTAGTTATTAATAAGACCAGAAATTTTAATTGTTGTGTTTCTAGAGTAAAATATCTGAATTACAGTTACAACATGTGGTAACATCATTCTAGTTTCTTATCTGTGAAATCATTCTAAATTCATTTTGATATTATATTATATTTATACTACCACGATATTATTTACACTTTATTTCTTATTATATATATTACACGATATTATATTATACTTACACTTTATTTCTTGTTGAATAAAGCCTTGTAAGGTTTCTCTTGATTAAGTATTTTTAAACTTCTACATCACAGAAAATGTTTATTAATCGTATACTAGTTATTAATAATTTAAAAGATCATAATAATTAAAGTTTATGTTCATCCAAAAGTTCAATTAAGTTATTTTTATTTATTTATTTATTTCATTTTTTAAGGTGATTTTCCTTTAGGGAATAAGTCCCGTAGTTTGATAACCATTGGGTTACATCAATGGAGTTGAAAATGTCATGCATAATCCATTAAGTGGGCAAGAATATGACGTAAAATCTGTTAAAAATAATATGGAAAAATATTTGATGAAAAAAAAGTTTGATTACTATGAATAATAAAAACATTAACTGTTTGTCTTTGATTCATAAGAAATACGAGATTTTAAATATAAAAATTCGATTGCTTTTATAAGTAGTAATTTTTGTAATCGTGGTTTTTACTTTTTCTATTTGGCAATTATTGAATAACAAGTACAAATTATAAATGTCGTAATTATCCACAGATAACTTTCTAATTATACATCAGACGGGGAAAAAAAATGAATAAATAAACTTCATTATTGAATGAGGATTTTAAGACTTATCATTTTTGTCCTAAGAAAGTTAATATTTGAAATAATTATAATATATTTAAAAGATGTATTAATAGCAACCCTGAATTATAAAATTTTTATTTTAATTTTGAGTTCAAAACACTGTGTTTTCCATACAATGTTAAAATAAAATAAACAATAGGCAATTAAAGTTTGTGTGATATTTAATAATAAAATAATAATAATAAAAAAATTGTTATAATACTTATACTTGCATAAGGGGATGGGAAATAAATTAAGATTGAAAACCAAAGGATTACTAAAGTATTGTGCTGCCATCTATAGTTGAAAAATGTTTTTAAAAAATGTTAAAATAATCACCATGATATAAGGAATCCTTCATTTAGTGCATTAATTATGTTTCTAATTTTTGTATGAAATAGATGATTAACTTAATGTAAGTTGTTATTATTAAATTACAAATTATCAAATTTTCGTTTTTTAACAAACATTTAAAAAAAAAATTGCATTTCATTATAATTTAATTCATTATAACTTAAGCCTCCAGTGATGGCATGCATTCTATGCTATCCATAATTTTAAAGGAGAAATATTAAAAAAAAAAAAAAAAAAAAAAAAAAAAATTTAATGTTACATAATAGAAGAATATTTAAATTTTTTTATCATGGCAAAGTGAAAAAAATCTATGAAATTTTGGAAAAATGTATGGAAATATATATTTTTTTTTACAAATTAAAAGAAAAAAAAAAGAAAGAAAAAAAGTAGAACAACATTTGAAACAAACAAACGAAAGATCAATTAATTGTTAATCTTGTTTACTGAAATCTTCGCAAATAATTTGTCGCATCTATGTAAAGGAAATTTGATGGGTTTTTTTAACCTCTAATGTAATTTCAGAATTTTTTATTTTATTTTATGTTAAAAAGTTATAATTATATCTAATTAAAAAAAATAATCAATTTCACGTATGCACCAAAGAAAAAATAAGAAATTCAAAGAAAAAAAAATTTATCACTCAATATTTTAATTTTTTTTATGTTTTTGCATTTTAAAGTTTAATTCATTTATCATCGAAATGATTTTTATTTTATTATTATTATTTTTTTAATTGTATTAAGTAAGGCACTAATAAAAGTAGAGTTGTAGAGTTTTGCAGACTCTTTTAGAGTTTTTAAAAGTGAACATTTATAATGAAAAAACATGGTTTTAATTTGATTAAAAACGACTAATGAGAATTTTTTGTTGATTTTATGCTACGCATCAGATAAAAAAAGAATAATTTCAAAGGGAAAAAAATGTATAAATTTTTTTTAGTTTATAGAAATATAGGCAATTAACAAACAAACAATTTTTTCGCTTCATCTGTCGAGAGTTAAAGTCGAGGAAAAGTAATACTATGAAAAAGTTAACGATGAAAAAAAAAGTTAATGTTAAAATTCATTAAAATGCCCTCCTCCTTTTTTTTTTTTTTGTAAAAAAAAAATTAAGAAAGCTGTTATAAAAAATTATTCTGTCTGTTCCATAATAATAGTAGCAGGTGATGAATTTAATTTGTCCCATAGTAATAGTAGCAATTGATATTAATTTGTTCCATAATAATAGTAGCAGGTGATGAATTTAATTTGTCCCATAGTAATAATAGCAGTCGATGTTAATTTGTTCCATAATAATAATAGCAGGGGATGAATTTAATTTGTTCCATAATAATAGTAGCAGGGGATGAATTTAATTTGTTCCATAATAATAGTAGCGGTTGATGAATTTAATTTGTCCCATTGTAATAGAAGAAGGTGTTGAATTTATTTTGTCCCATAATAATACATAGCAGCAAAAGAAAATAAATACAAAACGGAACATTTATTATCAAAAACTTAGATATTAAATAATAAGTTAAAAATATTATTCCAAATATTCGAGTGTTCAGGCAGTTTCTGAAATTTTCAGCAATTTCGTTACTACATTTTAAACTTGCAGGTAGGATCCCCCCTTGGCTGCAAAACTTAGCTATCCCTATATAGGTGAGCTTAAAATGGGTATGGATTCCTGGGTTTTATGAATTTTTTTTTTTTAAATTCAGAATAATGTAGATTTGGGTTTTTCAATGGCGTGAGCTGCTGATCTTATGGTACCTCTTTTACTAAGAGGAATATGTCTAAGTTTTCTCCATAATCTTTGCATTTAAGTCCATTACCGTCTGTAAGTAGTGCCTGTGGAGTTGATCATCTAACATTAACTGACAAAGGAGAACTAATAGTTATACCCTCTGACCATGGATTGATTTTCCCATTTTTGTGGTGCTTCATCCTTAATCTTGCGAGAGTAGTAGTTGTTTTTCTGTTGACATTTAGTTTTCTGAAATTTGGTATTTAATTTGTTGCTTTTGTTGTCGTATCCCCTGAAGAGTACAAGAAAATCAAAAATCGCGGTGCACCCGAATAATATTGACTATGTTGATTGCCTGCTCGGAGTATTGATTGCCTCTTCCGAGGGATGGTCCAGACAATGCCTGGCGGCTGCAACAGCTGGGCAATCAAAGACATGGTGAGGAGTAAGCTCGACATCAGGGCACAGTTACCACATGTTTTGGTATTTTTTAACGCCATCAACGGAAATTTTCATATTTTTTTGGTACTTCATCCTTTCTCTTGAGAGAACAGTAGCTGTTTTTCTGTCGACGTTTAGTTTTCTGTAATTTGATATTTGGTTTTAATTTTAAAAGTAATTATAAGTTTAGATTTTGCCAAGGCATTTATTTGCATCTGCAAGGGAAGTAGGAATGGCAGTCTGATCCAGACTTCTGGCATTCTTCGCTAAAATATCTGCAATTCCATTAAATTCCTAATCCAGGGATTCATTGCAGGATACACATTGTGTGCAAGTAGCGGATTTATTCTAAAAGAGGTATAATGTTCAATATCATACTTGAAAAACCTTTATTAAGAGCCTGTAAGGCAGACCTTAACTCAGTGGAGATAGTCATTGCATTTGTTTGCTGTGATGGAGGTAGACTACTACTACTACTACTACTACACCACTGTGGCTAGAGCTGAATTGCCCCTTTACAGTTTGGGAATGATGTGGTTGAGATGTCTGATTGGCCACTGTGACGTTCTACGATCACTTCAAATATCCATGGCACCGTCGGGACTCGTAAATGAAACCTGTGGCACAGGGCGCCAGAGTGCTAGCCACTCGGCCATCGGGCCCCAATGGAGGCAGACTCAAATTATGTGAACCTAAAGGTTGTGATGAAAATGAAAAACAAATTATTTAATCTACAATGCCTATTTTTCAATTCCTACTATTAGTCCAAACTCTCCCTATATATATCTTGTTCAAATTTTTAATCGCTCATAAAATACTTTATATTCATCCTCTCAAGTTCAAACACATTTTTTTTAGAATTTGTAGTGAATGATACTTGATGTTAATACATTTTTTTTCAAATATTAATTCATTAACTAAATTTAATTAATTAATGTTAGTTTTTTAGATTTAAGTTGCATGTATCTAATAATAGATGGCGCCAGATGTAAGAGGAAAATTTCAACTTTATTTGTAAAGGACTTTCTGCAATATAGTGAAAAAAAAGTAGAAATTGATTAAAAAAAAAAAAAAATTTTTTTTTTTATATTACTTGTTTTTATCTCTTTAGAAATATTAACAAAAATTTTTTAAAAATTTCAAAGTTAGAAATAACTAAAGTATATATTCGATTAAAGAAATATAAAATGAACACAGAAAATCTACAAGAGATATCAAGATAACTTTATATCAAATTTTCCATTTAATTCTAAATGCAATCATAAATCTTCTGCAATCATTGGGTAAGGGGAAGTAAAAATGAGATCTACGACTCCTGCGTTTGAAACTGTTTATGATTGCTTACAAATCACAATCTTAGACATCCGGCATTTCTATCTATAATTGGAATCCGAAAGCAAAACAGTGGAAATCGAAACTGGAATTCGGACGTGATCCATTAATCAACGCGATCCGGTCTCAATTTCTGCGGGAGAAAAGGGTCGAACCGGCCCACATACTGGACACATTAGGGTTGTTGCTCCGATCCTGACCCAAAGTCCCACTGACCTTCCAGTTTCCCGGCGACCTCTCACTGTCAGTGGCTCGTCACACGCTCCTCTCTAATCGCCGATCTCTAAATGGCAGAAACGAGCAGTAATGTGCCTCTAAATGTGTGTGGACCAAATTATCTCACGGCCTTTGCCAAATAAATAGGAAATTAATCTTTTTTCTGCAACATTGAAACCAGTAACAACGACAAAAATCAATCTTTTCGAAAATACAATGCGTAGAATAAACTGATCATCTTAGTAATTCTTTCTCTCCTTTTTTTTTTTTTTTTTTTTTGCCCATAACATATATGGGTATTGTATTCTGGAGCGCTGTTTATCGTTTTCTTGGAAACTTTCAATTATTCTTATTGGTTAATTTTTGAAAAAAAAATTCTCTCACAAGTTATTAGTTTGTTTATTATTATTTTTTAATTACTTTCAAGAGTTTTTTAATGCATAATATTTATTTAAATTTCTTTCATGAGGTAATACTTATACAATTAAATAATGTAAAATTGTTTTAAAAGATCGTCTGGTGAAAGCAAAGACAATTTTATTTCAAAGCGAAAAGGAGATTTTTCAAAAATAGAAAATCGTTTGGAATTCCATAGTTTTTATTATTATTTTTTTAATTTCTTACACGTGATTGTATAAAATCGTTTTGAATTCTATTGCTTTTTAATTTTTTTTTCTCGTGATTGTATAAAATCGTTTGGAATCTTTTTTTAAAATTTTTTTATTTAATCTGTTTTTTTTTTTTCAGTTTTGAACTATAACTGGCGAACATAATTTATTGCTTAAATACGATTTATTCATACCTTTTCTTTTTTCGTTTTTCTAAGATAGCTGCTATGTATTTTGTCCTTACATTAAATTCGAAATTTTATGAGTAACCAGTATATCAGCCCAGTCGATATATATATATATATATTTGCAGTACATCAATGGATCCCTTGCACCACTAATGTATGCCACGAACAGTCCATGTAAGACTGAAGAGGGGAAGACAGTGCTTTATAGGTGGACTTTCAGGGGTAAGTGCTACTTTTTGCCATTTTCTGGTGACGAATTTCCGTTTAAAATCCAATTCAGAAGTAGTATAATTTACTGTACCTATATATAAAGAACTATTTTTATAACACTAGATGTTTATAAAATTTTTTTCTTTTTAAGACATGTTAAACGAAAAGATACTTAAATATTATCTTAAAAAATATTTTATATAATTTTAATATTTTGAGCCAATTATGTAACAAATTTGACTTTTAATTATACAGATAATTTACCATTTAATAGCAAACATTATAATTGATATTTTAAGCTCTTTATTTAATTTTTTTTATTTTAAGTTCTTTATTTATTTTTTAGTTCTTTATTTAATTATATGTTTGTTGCAATAAAAATGCCTTTATTTGTAAAATAAAATGCAAATTATAAAAGAATTTCAGGTTCCTAAAATATCTTGTATTTGCACATATAGTTAGCGAAATTACGAAGATTTACTAAGTAAAATTTAACAAGCAGCTCTTAAACCTTTTGGTTTTTATTTATATTACTAACTATTTTTAACTGTACTGTTGCTTTTTTTATTTATATATTTATTTTTTACTAAATGGATTTCTGGGTTCTTAAAGTACTTTGTTTATTCTAAGACATAATAGTGTCAATCCTTAAAAATGCCTTATATTCCATGTAATTCTTGGTAGCAACCGACCTGAACATTTTTTGTTACCTGTTTTATCCTCATTTCTTTACTATTACCGTAAATGTAACAAAACGCTGTTTATGAAAGATAACTAATATTTTTATTCTGTTAAAAAAACTATGTACAAAGCAATTAAAAGTTATTATATACGATCACATACGTAACTATCAAGGGACCTACAAAACAAGAGTTTAGTTCTGGCTGATTATATGCTTTGTAATCATTGCTTTTATAGAAAGAGTATATGGAGGATAATGCATGAGAAAATCTCCCACAGGCATGTATTGGTTTCTGAATGTTTTCATCTAATATGCAAACTTGAGATGATAAAATCTCTGAAAATCTTTCTAAAACGTTTTGGCCTACACTTTATTTGTTAGGAAGAATATCAATAATTTTCGTACATTAAACCATTAATGAAAATAAAAATAGATTTATACGCCACGAACCCGTATGGACCCATGGTTGAAGGGAAAAAGGAGCAGCTTCTGTTGTGAAGGAGCAACCGTAGGTAGAAGTCTGATTTGGCTCCGTGACACTCTACGTCATATTAGAAAGGGGCTCAAGTGTTTAAAGTGGATTCCGAACCACTACAAACATTCATGGTACGGCCGGGACTCGAACGTGAAACTTGTGGCACCGAGAGCTAGTCACTGGGCCATCAGGCCCCTAATTTCCTCTTACTAGTGGCACTGTTAACAAAATGTATTAAATTCAGATTCAAATATGCCTTTTTTATATACAAATGGAAGGGTTAATTATTATAGCTATTGAAATGGAATTATGGCTATAACATTTTTATGTAGAGATGGAAGTATGGAATGGTTAATTATTATAGATATTGAAAATGGAATTATAGCTATAACATTTGTTTAGCTATAATTTCCTTAATTTTAGTTTTTAGTAACTTGCCTGAATAATTAAATTATTAAAATAAATATTTCTTGAATATTTTATTTGTGCATTTTCATATTAAATAGAATATTCAAGAAATATTTAATTAAATATTAAGGGAAAAAAACTATTTTGGGAAACACATAATATATACTAAAATTTAATAAAAGTTGACAAAAAAAAAAGTTAGTGAAAATCTGTAATTCACAACTCCCTTGTCAAATCAGAAAAAAAAAATGTTGTATATAAATACAACAGTTTAATAAGACCGAACAGTGTTTTTTTTTTAAATCTTTGAGCAAATAAAAATATTTTATTCTCTGAAACAAAAATATTTTAGAAAATAAAAATAAGAAATGTAATTTAAAACAAACTAAATATTTCATTAATTTCACTATTTTTTTAGATTGTCATAAATGAACATAATGAATATATAAATATCTCAATGCACTAAGGAAGTTTAGTATTCCATATTAAGCCCCATTCATAACATGAAGCTTTTGAACAGGATACCCCTGTTCTAAAATATAATATTCGAATACTTTAAAGTGTATTTCATTATTATATAGATGGAAGGATAACATCCTGATTAGTGCTATAATTATCCACGTAATGTTACGTTACATCGACAATTTGATGCCATTTTCTATTTGGGTCAGAAAAATATGATGTCACGATAGTCTCAAGACACTTAAAAAAAAATGGTTGTTTGTTAAATCGAATCTAGTCAACAGTTGCCCTTCTGAAAATGTCAGCAAGTTTTCATGACGCAGTAAAAAGTAGATTTTAATTCAACAAGGTGTGGTTTTCAAATATTTTATCCTTGCAACCCTCCCTGAAGAAGGAAAAATTCTATCACCCACTCCTTACCCTTCCTTTTCTATCATCATATGCCATAGTTTTGATGTTTTATTCAGGTTATTTCATATCAGCCATAGATGAAACGGTGTTTTTTAATTCAATATTAAAGTGCCCAGATTAATCTGTAAAATTTATCGTTTGATTCAAGTAGAAGTTGAAGTATAAATTGAAAATGTGTCTCAGAATGTAATAAAAATTAGCGTATATTTAATTACTTGCTATCAAGATAATCTATCACTTAAATGTCATGGAATCTTAAGGAAATGGGAGGTTTATTTTTAGTTGGAGCCGATTATGGTTTTGAACTACTTTTTTGTTAATAGAAAAATCATTAAAAACCACTGTGTCACAAATGCCTTATTATAAGAGAAATCAGGATGTTTTTTGTTTAAAATTGAGAATTCTCTGTCACTTAAATGTCCTGAAACTTCAATGAAATGGGAGGTTTTTTTTAGTCCAAAACAATTATAAAAAAACATTTGGTTTTTGAACTACTATTTGATAATAGGAAAAATTATTAAAAACCCCTATGGCATAATTGTTTTGTTGTAAGACAAATCAGGATGTTTTTTTTGTTTAAAATTGAGAATTTCTTATTAATTATCTATCTTTTAAATAATAAGATAATCTATCATCTATCAGAAAAATGTCATGTAACTTCAATGATACGGGAGGCTTATTTTTAGTCCGAACCAATTATTAAAAAACATTTGGTTTTGAACTATTATTTAATAATAGAAAAATTATTAAAATCCCCTGTGATATAAGTGCCTTGTTATAAGAGGATGCTTTTTTTGTTTAAATTTGAGAATTCCTTATTAGTGATAGCTCTTTTATATAATAAGATAATCTATCATCTGTCACTTAAATGACATAGCAACTCAATGAAATGGGAGGTTTATTTTTATTCCAAACCAATTATTAAAAAAAACCATTTTTTTAAACTATTATTTGATAATAGAAGAATTTTTAACCCCTATGGCATAAATGTTTTCTTATAAGAGAAATCAGGATGTTTTTTTTTTGTTTAAAATTGAAAATTCCTTATTAATAATCTTTCTTTTAAATAATAAGATAGTCTATCATCTATCACTTAAATGTCATAGAAACTCAATGAAATGAGAGGTTTATTTTTAGTCCAAACCAATTATCAAAAAGACTTGGTTTTAAACTATTATTTGATAATAGAAAAATTATTGAAAACCCATGTGGCATAAATGTCTTGTTATAAGAGAAATCAGGGTGTTTTTTGTTTAAAATTGAGAATTCCTTTTTAATCAAAGAGCAAATGACATAAAATTTCATCATTCTAGACGATCTAGAGTCTTATTTACTAACAGAACATGGAATTAATGGTATTTTCATGTCAGCAGTTAACATAGTTTTAATGCAAGAAAATGATTAAAATATGAAATGGAATTAAAAGTAATTTAAAACATAGGCAAAAATAAAGAAGATATAATGTGTGAAATCATATGGTTTTCAATGTAAATTGCTTTATATTAAACAGTAACATGGAATAGTAATATTATTTCTAAGCAATATAGACATTAAATAAATATTATTCCAAAATAAAATATGCATATAAAATGGCAATTGGATTTTTTATATAAAAAAATTTTTCGAAAATATTTCTAAATCATAAAATCTACAAAAAAATCGGCAACAGAAACCACATACATAAATATTGAATTATTTTATGAATATAAAAAAATAAATATAAGCGGAAAAAAAAATTTGACTGTAAAAAAATGCATTAAACCTTTATAAACAAATTAAATATTAAAAAAAATATATATATATAAATATCTTCAAAAGTTTATCCATTTAATTTAAGCAAATAAAAGTAATTCTTAATTTCGTTTAACTCAAATGATTAAAAGGGATTTATTAACTAATAAAAAACAAACGAATTATAAATCATAAATGCGACTAAGAATGCTTAAAGAACTATGACGTAATTTTTGTGACGTAACTGTGACGTAATTTTAACTGTGACGTAATTTTTGAAGACTTCTTTTTGTGACGTAATTTTTTTTAGCTTTTCACACTCCTTAGCGCGCATGCTCATAGGAAACCGAGCATGCGCGCTAGAGAGAAAAAAGCTTCCTATGGTAACTAACGTACGGTATGCAAAAACTCTCTATTAGTTTGAAATCGTAATTTAACAATAAAGAAACTAAAGTTTCTATTTAATTAAATATTTTTCAAGAATAGCTTCGTTATTTTTTATTATACTATACTAGTTAAGAAAATAATTCAGAAAAAAAAATTAGATTTATGAGTGCTGTAAGAATTGCAGAATGATGCAGAAAAATATATAAATTTATTTTGTATATCGAAAAATAAATGTATATTAAAAATAATTATAATGATCTTAAAAATAATAAATATACAAAATGAAAAAAAAAAAAAAAAAGATCTAAATTAGAATTTTATCCGTAGCATATGGTAGACGGAAAATGGAAAAACGTGGCATACAGTAGACGGAATAAAATAATATTATAGTAACAATTTTGTCATTACTTTGAATTGAAATCTGTTATTGAAACTGCTGATCATTTTGAATTATCCATTTTTAAACTTATCGTCACAATTAAAATTTAGGTACTGGAATTTTTATGTAAAAGTTATAGTTGCAAGTAAAATATAAAAATCACAAATCTTTGTAAAGATAATTGTTGGAATTAGGAAAGTTAAATCCATATCGCTAAACAGAAAATAAAGAAGAATATAATCACGATCACGAACTTTGCTTTTAACCTGTTGCATTCATGACTAAGAAAACAAATTCTCATGATAAAAAAATTCATGAAAAACGGAATTCTCACGCCATTGAGATCAGAAGGAAATAATTTTTATTGTTAGCATATCATGAATTTCACTTTTTCGTCCTTGATAACGTTGGAATAAACTTTATTTATAAAAATCTAGTTTTGAAAAAAAAAAAAAAGCTTTATCAATTTATGCATCATTATATTTTAAGTAATCATCTAGATAAAAATCTCCCTTAAAAATTAAATTCATATAAGATATCTATTTATTTTTAAAACTTAGTGCCAAGCACTTTGTTGTTATAAAAAATGGTTTTTACCAATACGTTACTAAAATTTCAATCACTAAAAAACTTCAGTCGTTCTTTGCTTAAAAAAAAAAAAATAACGAAACGTCCGCGACGAGGATTCAGACCTGCAATCTTCTGATTCGAAGTCAGACGCTCCTTATCATCCGTTAGGCCACGCGGACTCGGTTAAAGGATAAAAAGAAACTAATGCATAAATAATACTAAGCCGTTGATTAAAAGATTCAATTTTGGAAGAAAAAACAATATTTAATTTTTTTGCTTTTATATAGGAAAAAGTCTACACAAAATGTTGATTGTTTTTTTTTTAACGCAAGTGATCTAGAATAAAGAAACGTGGGAAAAATTAGAAGAATTATTTAAACTATTGAACCGATAATGATTAATTTTATCTTATATTGCGATAATGATTAATTTTACCTAACTGCCATTATGGAAACATTCATTCAAAAATGAAAGATGAATGATTTTCTTTCATTTTTGAATGAATGTGTTTCCGTAATGCTTTGATTAAACTAAATCACGAAATCGTAGGATTACGTAATGAGTTAAAAATAATTATTTACTGAAATCCTTCAGTATTTCTACATTGCAAATAATAAATTAAAAAGATTGCTCTCGGACTCTATTTGTAATGATTTAACTTTTCTCAATGAATTCAAATTTAAAAAAAAAATAAATGGCATCATTTCAATTATCGTCTGCATGATTAAAATTATTCTTTGGTCGCTGAAAAATAAATTTGTAATTTGAAGGTTATATTTTTGCTCTCTACGAAGAAGCAAATTTTTATTCGATTATTAAAAAAAAAAAAAAGGTAAAAAGAGTTATTTAATATTTATATGCATAAAATAAGTAACATAATTAATAAAGTTAATAAACGAAAAATTACATTTGATTAGAGGAAACGGATAAAATATGCAAAAAAAGTTGTCTATAAGGTATGTATACTCTTATATCTAAAGTTGTTTCTCATCATGTTTTAAAAGGCAACTAAACACTCCAAAGAACTATCTTAAAATCTTTATACATCTCTATAGAAACAGTAAGTAAAATTTTAAATCTGATTTTCAGATAATAATTTAAAAAAATCATGATGTTTACAAGCTTAAGCTAAAACATGTTTTTCCCAAAGATTATATGCAAATTGTTGTATGAAAATTATTTTGAAAAAGTGAGTATATTTGTTACTAGTTGTGAGACTTGGATACGTTTATTTCTTTCCGTTTTAGAAAAAAGATATGATAAACTACAGAAAAGAGGAGGAAAAGAGCTTTTGAGTACAGAGAAACCAACAAAACTTTGCTTAAGGTTTGATGGTGCTTAGTGTTAAACCGCCACC